>JAFJYI010000316.1:385000-833555 GCA_019022655.1 Acacia acuminata | reverse complement strand
AGACAAAAAAATTTTGGGACCAAAAATGCCACGAAAGTTCACAAAACATAACAATTTTGCCCCTCCATTAATTTTGACCGTTTAGTTTAATCGAGTGCACACGTGGCATGCCACCTCATCACATGTGGCATGACACCTCATCAATCAAAAGTATCATTTTTGCCTCGTGTTTTCATTGAGGAGCAATTTTGCCCCAAAAGTTTTCACTAAGGAGCAATTTTGCCTTGAAGTGTACAAAATGTAGCAATTTTGCCCTTCGTCTCCCAATATTAAATTTGACTATTAAATCAGTCCAAAGACCACACATATCATACCTTGAAAAGGTCGAACTTGGAGTCGAGAAGGAGATCCTGAGATGTTGAGCTCAAGGCGCCAAAATTTGTGAAGCCGAATCGGTCAAAGGGACCGAAAGGTCTCACAAAACCCGAGGAAGCATCACTTATGATCTAAGCAAATGATCGCCTATACAAACGTAAATATTATCACTATTGATTTATTTTGTCAATGGTGTTTAGCCTTTATCTGAGGTTCGACCAGCTTTTGCCATACATTCCAGTCCTTCTTCGACATTTTGGACTCCTCTCGTCTCGATCCGCTCTAAGAACGTTTAGAAATCTTGGGGTTTCTTCGCATCCTATTTTTTATCGGTCAAGGTAATGACTATGCAACGAAGCCTGAAGAAGGTTTTGTGAAAGCGGCATGAGGTACTTGAGCTCCATTGCAGTGGGATCATATCTCCAGAAAATGGAGTGAAGGAACGAAGGAGATGAGAGATGGAAGAGAAGGGGTAGTAAGGTAAATTCAAAAAGCTTAGGATTTTTTGTTTTTTTTTAATAGTGTGGGGCCCACTAAAAAATAACAAATAGCTACCCACTTTTTAACGTGATAGTATATTTGCTCCATTTTTAAAAGTTCATATGTATTTTTGCTCTAAAAAAGCATATGGTGTCAAGGCCCTAAAGTAAAGGACATATGTATTTTTGCTCCTTTACCCAAAATTTAATGGTGTTGATATTTTTCTCTCTTTTTTTAAATATTTATGAGTATTTTTCCATCTTTAAAAAATATATGAATCGACACACTTTTGGTAAAAGCCAACAACATTCTTGCATCTTAATCCATTAAATAATTTCAATTTTTGTTATCCTAAGAGCCTCGGTCACTATTACTGTTATGCGTGTGTTTAATTGATATTAATTTGGAAAAAAAAAAAAAAAAACGCACCAATTATATCCCTTCTATTTGATGTAAAAAATTCTTCTAAAATTATTCATTAGATTTGATGACTTTCGAAGCTTGAAAATCATCAAACTTATGTTATGATATATGATGGACCCGATATAGTTTAGCAATCTTATTAAGTGATCTTGGAAATGATGTTAGACTTATGCTTAAATTTTTATATTAAATATGGGATATGTTTTGTATGAGAATACAGATGTTAGTCTGCAGGTTAAATGAGTTGATATTGGATCGGATAGTTCAATGGGTATCTATGAGTATTTTGACAACCGTAAGGGGATGGAATCAATACCAAATAAGGCTTTCACCCAAAGGGATAATGTAGTGCGCACAAATGCGTAATGTCCCCAGGACTCCCGGGCGGGACCGGTTGGAGGTCAACTCGAGGTCCGGCTCGAGATGACCTTGGGCTGAAAATCAGCCCGAGGTCCGATCCGGTTGGTACCGCGACCGGATTGAGGTCAACCCGAGGTCTAGCCTCGAGATGACCTGGCCGGGAAAATCAGCCTGAGGTCTAGCACTGACGGACCGCTGACTAGTCCAATTTTTTTTTCCAATTTTTTTCTTTTTTGCTTTCTTGGGATTAGGGGTGTTCATGTGGCCGGGCAAGGCGAGACCCTTGCCCGATGCCCCGTCCAAAATATCATTAGTCAAAATGAAGCCCAGGCCCCCCGCCCGATGAAGCCCTAAAATTTTTGGTGGCAATAATGGGCCGGGTGGCGCCCTACTACCCAAGCGGCGATACCCCGCCACACCCTATGTGAAAAAAAAAATAGCTTCAACTATACCTAATAAACAATATTGCAAAATTCGATGAAATATATAATTCTACACTTCAATATTCAAATATAAGTCTACAACTTAAGTCTTGAAATTAAAAAGACAATCTTATTTCTTAAGTTATATATAATTTTGTAAAATATATAATACCATCCTATAAAAAAATAAAAATATATAATACTTTTTTTATTCTATTTCAAAAAATAAAAAATATGATAACTACTTGGGTAGGGCTAAATCGTGGGTGGCAAAATACCATGCCCGATGCCCAAATTTCAACCCGCAAAAATGTCCCGCCCACTTGATAATTTCTGAACTTTTCCTTAGTCACCGCGATTTTTCGCCGGTGGGCGACGAGCGTAATAGCATCATGAACACCCCTACTGGGGATGCACTATTTTAGCCTGAGACTTCTCCACTTCCCAAAATAATAAAAAGTGACATAACGAAAAGTGATTCCTATAAAATTAAAAGTACATTAAAGATGTCCAGACTCGGGTAGAAGTGCTCAATGTAGTAGTGATTTACCAAAAGGGACTCCCAGTCGACTTAGTACCAATCCAGGGGTCTAAGCCCCTAGACCGAAGTCGGTCCCAACCCGAGAAGTTTGTTCCGGTCAGGGTCGATCAAATTGTCTTCGTAGACCAATTTCTTTTATCCTAGACCCAGGATGTCGATCGATCGATCGGCCGACCAACTGCATTCAGGCGGGTTTTTTGCACAACTCTAGCGCATAGCGATAACAACAATGGTAAATAGTACAAGAGTTAGAACATGCGTATTCCTAGATTTAACCTCCTTACTTTATGAATGTATATTGGAGATTTAAGGGCCTCTATGTGCTTCAGAGCCCAAGTATCATAACTCGCGGGGATCTAGATTAAGATCTTCCTTATAGATGAGTTAGATCCCCCTTTATTATAGGTATATCTTGATATGGAGGATATTCCTTGCTGGGCCATCCTGCTATTGGGCCTAATATAGGTCTGTAACAGGATAAATATTGTTACTATCAATTAATTTGGACTACAAAATACTCCTATAATTAGACCTAGGGAGAGTAATATTAGATATATAGAGTAAATACCTTTTTTTTGGTCCCTAAAAAACATGGACCCTTTGTGATCCCTAACTAAAAATAACTTCGTCCCGTCATCCTTGGAAATCAAAAAACATCCCACGATTAATCCTTTCGTCAATTAGCTCCTACCAGCGTCACTAACGCATAGCCGATGTGTAACGTGAGTTGTCCCACTCATATGCCACGGAGGAAGGCCAAACGACGTCGTCCCACCCGTCACCATCTTTTTGGCCTGTGGGTCCGTTCAATCGCAATAAAATACGAATAAGATTTTACGAGTGGATTCTTCTGGGCCCTTCTCAAAGAGACATTTTCAAGCAGAGGTCCAGAATTTATATTCTTGCTTTGAAGCCGAATCAGCAAAATGGAGCCCATTCCCGATCTTCTTCAATTTCAAAGATTCTCCCCGCAGGTTACTCAACTTCGTAGACTTTGTTGAGCTTCTCAAAGCTTTTTGCTTCGTCAAGCGCACTTTTTATGAAATATAGTCACTACTAATACCCTTATGACTTGGTAGAGCGTGCATTCTCAAAGTGGTCACCGCGTCAAACAATTGATCCGTTGTATATAACCAAATCGAGTGATTTGGTTTATATATGTTACGATTAAGAATTCAATTGTTTTATTGATATAACTTCGGCCATGACGTGCTGATGGAGTTCAATAGCGGCCAAGCGACCTAATAAAGCTTTCTCTTCTATTTTCTCGGCGAGAGCCGTCTTCTTTGAGGCCGCCTTCATTTAAAAATTACATAAGATTAACTTATTTTCATAAGATTTTAGCATAAGTTTTGAATGGGCTGCTTTTGAGGTATATGTTTTTGTTTTTAAATTGAAACTCTATTACTTCCGCTAAGCTTTTTTGGGCAAGTAAATAAACATACTAACTGGTTAATTTTTCAACTCGGAAAAATTATATGGTGGCTGACACAATACTCTTAGTTGCAAGAAGGAAAAAATAAGAGCAATTCTAACACGCTCTTTGCCGAAAGTTGGCAAAGCTCAAACAAATGTCGATAAATTTGCGGGTGTTGTGCTCTACGGAGGCGGTAAATAAAGCATCCGATTTTAGGAACCTAATTTCGAACTTGAAGGGATGATGCGAGAAAAGAAAGAAGAATTTGGGGCGGCTTACTTGGAATTGATCTCTCCTACGGGAATTTCCATGTACTGAGAGGACTAAACTCATTATATGGAATACGATCATTAATCCGGAAATCTTATAAGGTTATCTGGCTTGTTTTGTTCCTGTAAGGGATTCAAAGACACTTAAAGCTTTAATATCTCAATTCCATGTATTCTAGAGATTCTCCCCTAATTGCAATTCTGTTGCCTGAATGGTTCTCTTATTTATGGTTGCATAGCATGTCCGTGACATGGGAGAAGGGGAAGGGTAGATTCGAGCTACAATACGGAGCTTACTTGGTTTTAGTAGGCTAAACCTTTATATATTTCAGCGATGGATGTAGCATCAATCGGACAAATAAATATAGAACACGGTTGAATGGACCATTTTAAAAATTTGAATAAAACTTGATTAATACTAGAAAATGCGAACAAATTTTTCCGATCTACAAAATCCATTCGGCATATGGACCATCTTATTCACATTCCATGCATGGAGAAATAATAAATACTAAGGGATCGTAGTAACTATAGAAGTGCTCTCATTCATGTCTTTCCCCTTATTCTTGTGTTGAATCGCCAAAAGGAAGCAAATTAAAACACAAGAGGAGGGTTCATCGAAACTAGGTTGGTGGATGGGGATAGAAAGGCAGTTAGAAAATTAACACGGGGAATTATGATAACAATTTAATTATATGAATTAGTAACTATTAATGCCCTTAATGCGGGAGACTTGGCTTTCCTTGCGTTGGCAATAAGCGCATCACGGCGACGATAATCATTCTCGCGAGAACCAAGGAGTCCATCGAACGTAGAAAAACTCGGTCCAACTTCTCAATCATCCTCTCCTTACCCCATTTATCTCGGAATTTTCACCTTCTTGCTACCTCGTTCCCGTGCTCTCTTGAGCCTTCATGGGCCCGGCATCTTCCGCACTCCGCAATGCACAAGCCGAGGAGGAAGATGGTGACAGCGGGACGACGCGCTTTGGCCTTCCTTCAGGGCATGAGCGGACAACTCACATTATACATCACCATAAGTAGTGACGCCGTTAGAGGTAATCGACGAAGGACTAACGTGGGATATTTTTAATTCCCCGTGATGACGGGGCGAGTTATTTTTAGTTGCAGATCAAAAAGGCCCCGTATTTTTGCGACCAAAACTCCCATTTACTCGTAGATATATTAATCTCACATACACATGCACGGCACAACCGTTTTTTCCGTTTTGGCTTTATCGTTCCTCTCTTTCCTTTCTGAAATTCTGTTAACATTCTTTCCATACCATCTCTAATACGACGCTCATTCTGCATCTAAATTCATTCACCTACTTGATCTAAAAACACCTCTCTTCGATAGCTTATACATTCTCAGTTTCGACCTTAACTCCGATTCATTATATATTTCAACTCTTATTTTTCTCGTACTCAACTTGATTTTCTTAAACCTTATTCTTTCAAAATGGCGACCATGACGAGCTTGATCGGGCTAATCAATAAAATTCAACGGCGTGTACAGTTTAGGCGACCATGGGGGCGAGGGATTGTCCCTCTGGGAGGCTCTTTCTTCGGTGGCGGTGGTCGGAGGCCAGGTGTGGTTTAAATTGGGTTTAATTTCTCTATGTTGTTTAAAACTTAGTCATTCTTATTTTGTTCTTCTGTTTCTGAAAATCAGAGTTCAGGGAAATCGTCTGTGTTGGAAATTGTGGTCGGAAGGGGATTTTCTGCCTCGAGGGTCTGTAATGTCCATTTCCCCTTCCTCTTAGCAGCTCTGTTTTTTTAATCTGTCAACATCTTCAGCAATGTAACTAGAAGAAAAAAATGTTAGAAGCGGAAGAACATAGAAGCATGCTGCTTTGCTGTCTCACTGAGTAGAACTCAGTTGCTTTCTAATAATTGAAAGTTGATGTTATGTATGAAATGTTCAAAATGGAGCAGCATTTAGCATGACGCTGAGTTGTTACTATTTTTGAAATGTTGTCTTTTAACGCAATAACGAGAGTTTTTGAGCAATTTATTTTTGTCGCAATTCATAATTCTAAGGATTCAAACATCACCCTCTTGATGGGGCTGAAGAATGGTTATTTTCATTTCTCTAAATGTCTTCATGACATTATCTTTTGTTTATGTTAAAAGGCATTGTCACAAGGAGGCCACTAGTGCTTCAGCTTCATAAGACTGAAGATGGGCAGCAAGAATATGCTGAGTTTCTCCATGCACCAAGAAAGAGATTCCCTGACTTTCGTATTTCAAGTTTCTAACTGTAACTTCCATTTTTCTGTCCATAATGTGAACTAACCTAATGTGAAGTCACTTGTATAGCCTACATTTCCTTTGATGTCAATAACTCAATCTCATGTTAGTTTAAATCGACAATATAAAACATATTTAATTGAATTTTATGGAGCCTTTTCTGTCCTACAGAGGGTAGGTGATATAACCACGTTCTGCCAAACCTTTTTCTTAACATGTTATAACAAAGATCTATATGATTATTAACAACTTTCAATACGCAGAATTATTGTTAATTAGAGCTAAAAATAATCAAGATGATGATGTTATTACATATATGACATCAGCTTATTCTCCCAAGCATACAAGGGTTATCATTGTGGATGAGATGTGAATTCTTGCTGGGCTTGTTTTAGTATGGATTTATGATGTCAGGTTGTTAAGTTAATTATTCAAAAGATGCCGACATAGTCACAGCTATAATTGATCCTATATTTCTACCATATGATGTCAGGTTGTTAAGTTAATTATTCAAAAATGCATTAATGCTTGGGTTTATCTTGCCATAGTAGGAAATATCATATTTTACTATCATTTGGTCCACCTAGAGAGATTTTCTTTAATCCTTGGAGCTGGCCCTTGCTCCAATACAAGTGATATATGATACAGAAATTGGTCATGATGGGGAACAATGGAGATGATTTATACAGTATCACTTTTGGGGTCTTTCTCCATGTCATGCAATCGATATGCATTCTTAAAAAAATGTGCCAAGAATGTATTTGAGAAACATATAAATTAAACCTACAGTCTGGCCTTTTAACTTTAAATGCAAAGATGTTTTCCAAAACAAATAAAAAAACTTATCTAGAATGTAATAGATTTGAAATGTGAGCCATGTTTGCTTTTATTTTTCACTAGTGCGAACACTAGGGGCTTATGACTCATAAGACTGAAGTTTATTTCCTTTTCTTCCATGCAGCTTCTGTGAGGAAGGAAATATCAGATGAAACAGATCGCATAACTGGGAAGACAAAGCAAATATCAAATGCTCCAATTCATCTCAGCATATATTCTCCAAATGGTTTTGTACTTGCATCACCCTGATAATAGCATGTTAGATGATGTAAATAATTTAAATGAGACATGTAATATTTAACATCACACCAAAGCAGGTTGAGTCTAAGTTAAATTAAGCAAGGACGATTGCTGAAACTTTGTGAATGAAAAAATCTATACTATATCCTATTTGGTATGAAGTCATATGCTTGATATGGTTTTCATTTCACTTCAGGTTTCTTAACAGACTATTTTCACTGAATATATACCTATATTCTGTCCCAAAAGGAAAAGCATATATACTTACAGTGCTGCATTGCAGCTTACAAAAACATTATTGGATTAAAATCTAACATTAGGTCTCTTTTGAAGTTCTCACCCCCTCCTTCTTTTGAATATGCGAGACACATGATTTCTAGGCAACTAATGATTTGATCTTTCAGTATACCTTGCCAATCCAAATTGTTTGATGATTTTCCATGGCTTTTGTCTGCAGTTGTAAACTTAACCCTCATAGATCTTCCTTGGATTGACGAAGGTTGCAGTAGGTAAATGTTAACGTATTTCTGAGTATTTTTCCTCAATAATATTTATCAGTCTGCTTAATGGATAAATCTTTAGCATCTTTACAGATCCATTTCTATGATAACAACATCCCTTGTCAACTAAAATTATTTTTCTAATTTTTTCTAAGTTCATTGTCTACATTACTTCTCATCATTGGCTTTCACAATTTCTCTCCTAGATTATCTGACTCAGGCTTATTGTTTCGTGAAGGCAAACTGCATCATATTGGCTATTTCTCCAGCAAACCAAGATATTGCCACTTCAGATGCTATAAAACTTGCTAAAGAAGTTGATCCTTCAGGCTTCAGGTATGCTTGTTTATAGTTGAAGAAATTTTGAGGTTAGATACTGTGCTTGTATTAACAATTGCTCTTTCCTTTTCGTTCTTCCAGCCAAGATTAATTAAGAAAAATCTCATCAGTTATTTTTGTTTCAGGTGAAAGAACATTTGGAGTGCTGACAAAACTGGACCTTATGGATAAAGGAACAAATGCCGTTGATGTATGTCAAAAATTTCATGCTTATGTTCAGTTTTGGTGTTTGATAAAATCACTTCTTGTTCAGTTTATTCCGTGTATTTAATAAGACTGTTTGGTAGGGGGTTTTGAAGAAGAGCCTTTGATTCCCTCATTAGGTTCAGAAAAAATGGAGACAAGGAGAGATAATCTTTTAATGAATCTCACCTCCCCTCTTCTTCTTAAAAACAGTCAAGTTTTTGGAGAGCGCAACCTTTGTATATTTTAACTGAAATAACCTTATAAATTTTCAATATTCCTACACTTCTTTTTTATTAACATCAGTATTCTCACACTGCCATTTATATCTAATAACTAGCATCCCCACTCTGCTCCAACAAAAAATCAATCAAATAGTTTTTCTTACCTTCTTTTTCATTTCTCTTATCCTCCAACCTCCAAAAAAAAAATTAGTCAAATAGTTTTTAATAAAATATAGTTATAGAAAAAATTATCCAAAACAATATGGGATTTGTGTAAGATATGGTGAAGGTTTTGACATTATACGAATAGGATGAATTGTAACATAACTATCATCTATTAAAAAAAAAAAAGTAGAAAAACTTACATAAGGGTATAATAGTCGATTCATCTTAGTTCTCTTCCCTTTGACCCAACCAAATACATATATGATACTCTCGTCAAACACAAATCAATACCTCGAGTTGCACCTAGAATTCACATATTTTGTCGTGTCACTGCATTTGTATTTTTATGTATCACGCATAAATGTCAATGTCCAGGAATCTTATTAGACTTAAGTTTGAAATTCATCACCATAACAAGATGTGATGGGTGCTCTTACATGAATCTCAAGGTTCTTGAAGGAAGGCAATACAGGCTGCAGCATCCATGGGTTGGAATTGTGAACCGTTCATAAGCTGATATTAACAAAAATGTTGACATGATTGTTGCTCGTAAGAAGGAAAGTGAATATTTCGAGACAAGCCCTGAATATGGACATCTGGCTCACAAAATGGGCTCAGAATATCTTGCTAAGCTTTTATCTCAGGTACTTTCACTTGTCTTAACATTCTGGTCATGTTACTGTTAATATTTAACAGATCTCTCATTCATCCAATGATATGTAATTTCCTTTCCTCTTTTCGCTTACTTTTGTCAATTCAGCATTTGGAGATTGTTATCAGACAGAAGATTCCCAGTATCATTGCCTTAATAAATAAGACCATTGATGAGCTTATGCAGAGTTGGACCGTATTGGCAGGCCTATCGCTGTAGATTCTGGGGTCAGAACTGATAATTAAATAAGACTGCCATTTGGATGAGGCTTTTTGGATAAAAAAAAAGACTTTTTAATGTAAAAAAATGTCTTTTTAATTAATTTATGTGTTTAGATGATTTTTTTTTTAAAAGTAAAAGTCACCAAAAAAGCCAATCGATGCTCCTTTTTAAAAAAGCTCCAATTTGGAGCTTAAAAAAAAAGCACTTAAAAAAAGCATTTTTTTTAAAAAAGTCATCCAAACGAGTACTAAGTTTTCTTATCATTCGAGACCATCATATGCTTGCCCATAATTTTTTATATTTCTTGTTTTTTATAGGCCCAACTATACACGATTTTAGAGATGTGTCGTGCATTTGACAAAGTATTTAGAGAACACACCTTGATGGAGGGTGAGTGCCATCACAAAGTTTTAGCATTAGCTGATAGTTCATACTTAACTAAGTTCACAAAGCTTTTCTTGTATCGTACGTCAATGCACTTGTTCATGATATATCCAATGTTCAAGTAGATTTTGACTTGAGTATGCTATATCTTTGTAACCATAGAAATTTATACGCCTTCATTTCATTACGTTACTTTTTGGGGACTCTATGTTTTTGGTTAATGGACAAACTATTACTGTTTCAGGCATCCTGGTGGGGATCGGATAAATGGAGTTTTCGACCACCAATTGCCAACTGCTTTGAAAAAGCTTCCATTTGATCGTCACCTAACCATAAATAATGTACAAAGAGTTGTTGCAGAAGCTGATGGATATCAGCCTCATCTGATTGCTCCCGAGCAAGGCTACAGAAGACTTATTTAAGGATCTATCAGCTTTTTCAAAGGCCCCGCTGAAGCATCTGTGGATGCCGTAATCTTCATGACCTTAGATTCTGTGGAACAATTTCTTTAATGCGCCCTCCCAGTATTCTCAAAATAAATATTTTGGGTGCACATTCTCGTAAGTCTCATCTATCCTGTATGCCTTGCAGCTTCTGTTATGAGTCCTTTGATAAATACAATTAACACTTAAAAGGGTTAATACAATTGTTAGTTCTTTGATTGAATTTTGGTTTTGGTCTTAATAGTTTTATAAGAATTTGGTTTCACTACTGGTCCCTATACTTTCAATGAGTTTTGATTTTGGTCCCTATACTAAAACTCAAATTAAATTCTTATGAAACTCTAGGGACCAAAACCAACATTCATTACAATAGCCTCCTTTCCCCCATATCAACACATGCTCCAAAAGTGCCAGCCAGTTTTTTGTGTGGCCTTAATACTTATTTACCTGACTGCAGATCATTTCTTTTTGTTTTCCGGTCAGAAACTTATATGCTTGCTTATTCCCTGTCAGGTTCACTTCATCCTAAAGGAACTTGTACGGAAGTCGATTTCAGAAACTGAGGTGAACAAAGTTTTACAATTGACATAAATCTCAGGCAATCCAATTACTTAACATGCAAGTCAATGGATTTAAACTTCATATTTTTTCGTGCTTCACCCTCAAACTAAAGATTTGCTTCTGAGGAAGATGTGAGAAGTATTTAGCAGAAAAGGAAATAAACCTTATGGAAGTGCTACTCTTTTATTGCATGCAGGAACTGAAAAGATTTCCAACCCTTCAGTCTGATATAGTTGCTTCTGCTAATGAGTCACGGGAAAAATTTCAAGATGAAAGCAGGAAGACAGTTCTACGGCTGGTTGATATGGAGGCTAGCTATCTAACAGTGGAGTTCTTCCGGAAGATTAATGATGAGCCAAATCGAACTGGTCCAAATGCCGAAAAGGAGAAGGAAAAGGAAAAGAGAAAGGACAAGTTCCTTGACAATTTCTCAGACAATCACCTTAGGAAGATAGGTACTTTAATTCCAACAAGCATCCTCATCACAGCATAGAAATAAGAGTTGTTTGGATTTGAATATCATGTTCCTGCATATTCTAGATAGTTACACATTAAAATGTTCTTGAACTTTGAAAGGAGATGAAAGATATACAGTACTCACTATTAAAATATACGTGGTTCCTTGTTTCTGCTTCAAATGTAAGCTCGTACATCCAAATGGTTCTTGATACACTAAAAAGTTCGGTACCAAAGGCTGTAGTTTATTGTCAAGTTAGAGAGGCTAGGAGATCGTTACTTAACCATTTTTATGTCCAAGTTGGGAAGAGAGAGGTACGATTATATATCCTTTCTGGTTAAATTTTTGCACATCGCAGACATAATTTTTGCTTCCTAAAAATATTCCACTCATGGTTAGATAAGGTCGGTGCAAGAGTTTGGTGATATCACAATGCACCTATTCTGTGGATAAAAATGGTTCAGCTCCCTACTCTTACTTAGCTTAAAATTTACTTTGGTTGTAATGAAAATTATGAAGTAGTATATATAATAATATGTGATGTAACAAATCTAACATCACTATATTAGAGGATGAAAATTTGAACTTTATTGATAACAAGGACCTGTATTTTGTCAGCATTTGTAAATGTCTTTGTTGATGATAAGATTGAGTAGGATCCAGAATAAATTCGCATGTCTCCTTTTTTACTTGTCTAGGATTGTATCGGTTTTCTTTGCTTTCTTTTTCCTTATTTATGTAGGCAGAATATAACTACTTTTTTGGCGAAGAAGACATAAAACTGACTGGTTTCTTTATCAAGGTTGTGAGATAAATGGCAAGGAAAGGAAAGATTCTTGGATAGATATGATCGATTAAATTAAGTAGACTTAGTTGATTCTAAATATATACATAAAAACATGTCAAACATATAATCATTTATCAGTCAGTTGGATGAGAACTTACAATGCAGAAGGAGCAATTGAGTGCCACGTTGGATGAAGATCCAGTGCTTATGGAAAAGAGAGTACGAATTGCCAAAAGGCTTGAATTGTACAAGCAAGCCAGGGACGATATTGACACTGTGGCTTGGAAATGATAAACGTCCCCACACTACCTAATAGCTGCAGAGAGGTCAGTTTTGCCTCCTCAACCCTACAATAATCATTCATCAGTCATGTATTTCTTTTTCTATTCCTAGATATTCTAAATCCAAGTGGGTTGGACAAGACTTGAATAAGATTCTTTTTGTTATAAATTTTTTTGCCAAAGAAATATATAACCCCTAAATCTCTTTCTGCATTACAAACTCAAAAGAAGAAGAAGAAGAAGATATCAGTACCACCTGTCATTATTCTGTGTTAAAGAGCATGATTGGGAAAGCAGTGAGATGTGGAAAAAGCCAATCAAGGAGAAAAGCTCAGTTGAGAAAAAGCACAGTGTAAAGGGTGTTTGAGTTGGTTTTCTTCTAATTGAGCTTTTAGTCAAAAAAACAACTTTTTAAAAAAAGCTCATTAGACTTGCTTTTCAAGGTGGGTGCATCACAGTGGGGTGAAAAATTATCATGAGACCCAAATCATCACTCCTCTACTGTTCTGTCATCCTAATGTCTTTAACTTTTGTCTATTTTCCCTCCCTTTATCGTATTTTGACTTGGTGAAAAAAGACAAGAGATTTCTCTTTTTTAGTCAATACTCCTTCATACATTCCTAATTATAGGAGAAAATTTTTGGAGTTGGTTTTGATCCTATTTATAAAAGCAAGTTTTAACTTTTGTCAATTGTTTCCTATAATACCCCTATTTATATTTTCTCAATAATAATTAAAAACAATAATAATTTAATAATACACCTATATATTTTATAAAGTAAATAATATTTGCAACTCATTAATGTCGTATACACCTAAATTATACTTTTTTTTTTTATATAAAATAATTTTTTAAAAGTAGCATTAATGCATTCTTTAATAATTATAATTTTAGGAAAATATAAATTTACGCATTACATCTCATTATTTTAAGATATTACAATCGAGGAATTGAATTCAAAATGATGGCATTTCTGGAATGATATTTCTAGTCTTCGTAAAAACTAATTGCTTGCTGGAAGAATATTATTCACAATCGCGGCCTTAACACTGCGCGATGAAATATAAACGATAATTAGCCATATATTGAGTAAGGGTGTTTTAGAAAAATATACATAATTAACTAATTTAACTTTCTTCCTTAATCCCTCCAAATTTTGGTAAATAGCTCTTATAATTAGGACCAGGAGAGTACATACTTAGGTTGCTAAAAAAAATTTGGAGAATGATATCTAGATCCCAACGAAGGGAAATAATACATTGGCGATCTCATAAGCTAATAGAAATTGATTCACTTCTTAATCCCTCCCTGTTCACTTGTCAATTGGACTTTTCGATATTATTTCATTTAGTTAAGATCTAAAAGTCATTCTCCCAATAATATTTGCTGGCCCAAAAATGTTTGAAAAAAATAATTCTAATTTTAGTAATATAATATTATTTAGTTAAAAAAACTTAAGATCATTGTTATTTGTAATTTATATAAAATTTTATCTATAAAAAAAATCTAATTAAGTGTTACTCAGTATTTACATTTCTTTTCTCAATAATATATCAATTATCAAATTATATACATTTAATAAAAATTTATGTCTTTTTCAGTCACTTATCATGCAAACTTGTTTTTAAATAATAATCAAAACAAATTTCTGATTCACCACTAATACAAACATAAATCACATTTACAATCTAACATTTATCTCATCTTAAGTTTGCAAAAGTCAAATTGAAAAAAAAAATCACTTTTGTTATCCTAATCCGAACAAGTCAAAGAAGTTGATAACAAATACTTGATAATTATGTTTATTTCACCCAAAAAAAATAACTTTAAGCTTTTCCCCCTACATTGGTTTCCCGACCTTATTGATTATTAGCAACTTCCCATATAGAGTCACTCGTATGTTTACATACATTAACGCTTCTCAAGGCAGTACAGGTTATTGTAAATTTGTACAAGAAATAATTCCCATACCAGTGATTTACAAGGTATTAAAAATCAGATCAGTCACTAAATTGGATGAGATAATGGATCAAGGTTTAATGGGTTGGACCAGAGTTAACCAGAGGGTCAGACCTATGATGATTTAAAAATATAATTTAAATAAATTTGATGGAAATATTCATATTTAAGTATGAAAATATTTTTAAAAAATAACATTTAAAAATATCTTATTAACTAACAAAAGTAATTATGCATATATATATATATATATATATATATATAAATATAATATTGCAATAACGAAGCAGATGAGCAAATTTCCCCTCTTTTTCTTCTCGTCAAATTTTATTTATATTTTAATATTTATATATAATTAGTGTGATCTAGACTGATGGGAAAATGTGCAAGATATTACTCCTCCGGACCTAATTATGGGAATTATTTATCAAAATTTGGAGGGATTAAGGAAGGAAGTTAAATTAGTTAATTATGTATATTTTTCTAAAATACCCTTACCCAAGTTTATTTAATACAAATACATCTCTCAAAGATAGAACTAAATAATACAAATATAAGTTTATCATGTGTGTTGGCCTTAGATGACTCTCGCTTCCTGGGTACTTGTTTGTTGAGTATCACCTAAGATGGGTTTGCCATGTGTAGGACTCGATTGGTTGTTATGCGGATGGAATAACTCCTATTCATGGTCATGAATACACGAGTCCACATTATCACCTAAGATACGTGCTTCTTAAATGAATATTAAAATTTTTTCTTTAAAGATAAAAAATAAAGTAGAATATCTCACTTAATGGAATATAAACGTGTTGTTAAATTAATTATTGTAGAAGAAGTATTAGTAAGGGTGATATGAAAAAAAAATGACAAAAATTGCTCAAAATTATTTTATATAAAAAAGTATAATTTAGGTGTATATGACATTAATGAGTTGCAAACATTATTTACTTTATAAAATATATGGTGTATTATTAAATTATTATTGAGAAAGTATAAATAGGGGTATTATAGGAAAAAATTGACAAAAGTTAAAGTTGTTCTTATAATTAGGACCAAAACCAACTCTAAAATTTGTTCCTATAATTAGGACCTAAAGGAGTATTATTTATTAATGCTTGTATCGGGATAAACAATGAAATGAACTTTTTTGATAAAAAAATCTCAGCCAAACTTTGGTAAAAAATAAAGAAATACTAGGTTGCTTGCAACACATTATGTCATGGACTCAGGGTTATCATTAATGTGAAGACACACTTCCTATCATTAATGTAAAGGCACATTTCCTTTGTGTTTTCATGTTTTGAATTTTAAATCTCCCCTCGTGGGTTGCTTCTATTTTTCAATCTCTTTTAAATCTTTCACCTAAGAACATCTTTGACAACAAACATCTCCGAAAACAGAAATCATCCTTTCCTATCCATTTTGAAAATATTTTTCTCTCATTTTGTCCAAATTTCGACGTATTTTCTTTTATGGTAAGTATTTTTATTTACATCTCTTGTCCTTTTTTCCTTCTTCTTTTTCCACATGAACTTTCTTCTTCCTTCCCCAGTTCTAGCGTGTTTTAGGCCAATAAAAATAGTGAACTAGGTAGCCCACCAAACCCGGTTTACCCGAGTCACTACCGAGTTATACAAGTTTCTCCAGTGCTAGAATCCCACCGAGTTTGAGCATCGTCGGTTTTCGGGTGGTGATTTGTAACTTCAACTAAATTAACCAATTAACTAATCAATGGTTAAATGGGTATTGAAATAGCCTACCACAGTTTCCCTACAAAAGAGATTTGTCCTCTCCCAAGTCTCCAGGACCAAAACATCTAAATGATCATATCAAAAAAAAAAAAAAACATCTAAATGACTATAACTGCTTCTCATAACTTGGCAGTAAAAGGGGCCAAAAAACAAAAGACCATACACAAAAAACCCATGGTACGTACATAATATTCCATCAAAGGAGTGTCATCAACGCTGGCACTAGAAACTCATACAAGTGGTATAAGACAATTGTACAAAAGTATAAAAACAAAACCAAGCTACTAGAGCAGAAGGAAGACATCAATAAAACAGCAGTGTTCATCAGTTTGGCCAATTCACCTTAGATCGGAGTCCTGCCTGCTTGCTAAGCATAACTCATGCAACTCATTAAGTATCCACTCCTCCCATGTATGTCCACCCAAAACCAAAACCCTAGTCCCTCCAACCACACAAGTGCTGTGACCCCAAGCAAATTTTGGCGGTTGCCCTGGCACTTGAGGGTCCTCCATGATGGTTTCTCCTCGGATGGGTCCAAAAGAAAGAGTCGGGATGGAGAATGAAGCCCTGCAATGGGCCTCCAAAAATAATAATCCTCCCACAAGGCATGCTCACTGCGACATGATCTAGCCGAGGTGGAGGAACCACAGCACTTTGACCACCTATTCTAGAGAATGCACTATGTTACGGACCGCATGCAGGCCCAATAGAAGGGCCCAATAGTGGATATCTTATCATGGAGATACATCGGGATCTATCTACAAATGATGAGTATCCTAACTCCCCCAGAATAAAGGGGTATCCTTATATATGATATAACGACCTAGATACTCGCACCCGAGATCACGCAGGTCTGACATATATCCTACCTAAGGTAAACTCTATAAATACGGATTAAACCTTAAGGTACACACGTTCTAAACTCTAAGCTATTTACATACCGTCACATTATGCACACACACCACCCCTTTGCGAGCCTGGTTTGTCTGCAGGACATGATCCCACGCTCTCCCATGGATATCTCCTTCATGATACTCGCAGGAGCCCATCGATCCAAGATCAAAGCACCAAAGACACGAGTGCTAGACATTTGTGTTCCCAGAACACACTACATTCTAGCTGCCTCCACTGAGGCTCTTCGTCTTCCAAATCAATCGTATAAGCCTCACCTGATCGTAATCGCAAGTGTCCTCTCTTGCCAAGTCCACCAAACATGAGAATTTTTGTCCTGCCATACACAGAGAGTGAGTGCCCCAACCGAGAAGGAGGAGCCCAAGTTGGAATTTCTCTCCATGTTGGATTATCTGTAGTAAGGTCCAGTAGGTATGCGTCACTAAGCAGCACCCCAGCGTCCGTGCACCGACCTGAGACTACCAATTTAGACCCTTCAAGAGTCCAAAACCTGTGCCAAGATCTAGGGAGAGGCGGAGTTCTGCGACAGACTTCTTTCCATGTTGGCTGTTGAGCATCCAAATCAAGAACAAACACGTCATTAAGCAATCCTTCCCTACCACATCCTCCAAATACCACCAACCAAGAACCATTTAAGCATGAGAGTGTGTGGCCCCACCTTCCTGGTGGGGATGATTTCACACTAATCCTTCACCACTCAGGATTTTTAGCATCAAGATTGAGGACAAAAGTGTCGTCCATAGGCTGCATATCAACCCCCTCACCTCCAAACAATACGAGGCGATTTCCTGCAGCACAAGCACTGAAATTGCAGCGTGAAGGCTCTACTGCACCTCCAACTGTCAGTTTTCTCCAACAAACAGCCTCGAGAGTGGTTAGTTCTCGGCTAAGACGACCCAATCCTAACTTCTTGGTCATCAGTTCCAATGCACCAGTCACTTCTTTTCCCCATGCATTTTGACACACCATCTTTCTAACATGCTCATTCTGTGTTAATTGACGGATCCTTCTGCACACAGACCCAATTGATGCAACATACCTTGGTGTCAAGCGTGATAAGATGTTATGAGCCAAGACCTCATCAGAAAGCTGAAGAATGCCACACAGCTCTTGGTGCTGGTTGTATATTGGTTGACCATTCTTAGGAGAATTTTCTCCAGTGTTATCAATTTCCTGACTGCAGGTCTCCTTGAACACCGGATATGAGACACAATTTAGATCAACATTTGCTTCAGAAAATTGCTGGATGCATATTACATGTGTCATAGTTCCATCATCATCATGAATTGGAGTAAGTCTCAGCCTGTTCACTAAAGGAATGCCATCCTTCCTGAAATTCAGAAGTTCACCTTGGAACTCGATACCATCCTCAAGACATCTTCTGATCTCAGACACAACAACAGGATCCACCAAAGGGTGCCTCCTTTGAGCATGAGGGTCCCTATACTGTAAGAACCGACTGAAACCAAAGATACATCAAAGTGATTAACAGGGTGTTCTTTAGCAAATAAAACTATCAAAATAATTACCAAAAAAAACTATTAAATAAAGACGAGAACCAAGACAACTTCCCCACCACTGGCTCTTAAGTGTCTGTTGGAAGGCCATACAAAAGAGAAGAAAAGAAAATCAAGAGATCATTGAACTGACATATCCAGTGGCTCAAGAAATTAAAACACAAGAAGAAGAATAATCTTGTCGTCGACTACTTTCAAATGAGTAATAGCGCCATTCATCATTCTCTCCTCAGCTTGTTAGCTACCCTAGATTAAACCTTGGCTACAGAAAGAACCATTGCCGGAGAAATCCCAGGAGAAGTATTGTGAGAAGTTTATACTTGCAAAACTAGGTTGGTGCAGTTGGATATATAACTAGGAGGAAGTCCAATAAAAATTTCTAACAAGCTCAAAAGCAATATTTTATCAACCTTTTTGTGTAAAAAATATAGCCAGTACCGTGTAATGTAATGGTGGATGTCTGGATGGCATATTCCAGATATTTTTAATTTATTCTGTGAGATATTTGTTAAAAGAATAATATTTTATCAACCTTGCGAAAATTTATAATACTTTGGAAAAAATTAACAAGATTATCACGCAAGTATAAATATACAATCACCCGACTCTATGCCTAATTTTAAATATAGGAGTTAGGTAACTAGAGTAAATTCTATAGATTAAATTAGTTAAATCAGTTATTTATAGAAAATGTGTTAGTTTTGTTAAATTTCTCTAATCATTTGCATTGAATAATGTTTCATCGCTTATAAAAAATATTCCCTTAAATATATACAACCAACTAAAAGAGTTTAAAAGAAGATTGAAAATTTGAAAAACAGTGCTTTAACGCTAAAATAAACATTTCTAGTAACTTACAATTAAATTTAAGAGCTGAGGATGCAAGTCACAGTGAAAAGCTGTCGTTGTCGTTTAATTTCATCCATTTGTCCTCATAAAATTTTAGCCTTGCTTGCAAAGATTTTTATATATATATATATATATATATATATATATATATATAAATTTTAGGAAAGGGGTTGAAACCCACAATCCAAAGACAAAGCGTTGAAGCCTACTGAGAATCTTTAGGTTAAAGAAAGACACATACTTGTAAAGATATAATTGAAATCTAAATTTACCTTTACATTCAACCCCACACATTTTATTCCTCTTCATTCTGAACAGGTAAATTCGCGTTGTTAATGATCTTATAGTCTAATGATATGAAAACTCTCTTAAGTGAGAAGTGGTAAATCCGATCCGACCTAACTAGTGTCTTCTCTTTTAATTCAGGGGAAAAAAAACCGCCTTTGAAAAACAGCCAACAAAACGATTACAACAGAAGGTTAACCACATTTGGAGGATGGAACAATAATATCATCCACACGATTACGTATCCCTGGTGAAACATAGGTTGCGTGACGGCAAAAGTTGGCTTACCGTTTAAGACTATCAAGCTTGGAGAAATCCAGGATTTAGATTTCGGATTAAGACATGACACCGACATATTAACCATTCATTTCCTATCCTGGTCGTCCAAGACATCAGCAATTAGGTATACTTAGCATCACAATCAAATCTTAAATAGGAGACTGTGTCACTCTGTGATTACTGATTAGTGGTAAGTAATAAGTCAGTCATACAAGTTCAAATATCTGATTCATCCTATCCTGAAAAAGACTAGATCCATAAAGAACCACCATGGAAATAAGTTACATAATTTTTCAGCAAGTTTCAACTCTAACATGTTCACATGCCCACACCTTACAAACAGAGTCTACCCAAGCAGTCATCCTGCAAAAATTTTCACAGGTTTCCGCCAATCATTTCCCTCCAGGCAGAGAACCCAATATGGTGCAAAAAGGGAAGACTTGAATAGTAAATATGGCATGGAAATAGTGCTCGTGATGAATATCTATGTGATCTTCGTACGAAGCTTTAGCAGCATACAAAATTCAGGACCTCCACACCTCACCCCCAAATTTTCTGAGATGAAATTACTAGTTCTTGCAAGACAATGAACTAGGAGCTCTGAGTTAATCTTGTTTCTTGAGAGGATTATTAGGTTGCTGAGATTCTCCTGTAGATTGCTTAATGCTAGCTTTGGCCTCAGCAAGAAATTTTGGATCCGGCACATGTTTAGCCGCAGGTTCTCTCATTGCCATGATTATGTAAAATACTATGACAATATTGACTGATATGACGGCAAGAAATCCGCTCACCAGAGTTGTAGAGTAAGGGGACAAATTGGTGGAACCTGTTGCAGACAGAAACGTTAATGTCTTGCAACTACGAAGCTTGAAAAGCTAACTCAGAACTTCCATTGCTTTTTTCCTTTCTGCCATTTTGGCCATATACCATATTCAAGTTGAGTCATGAAAAAAATGATACACGAAAATGCCGCCTTAGCTCAATAAGCAAAAAGGATGAAGACGGTGGGGAAGATTTCATTTAAATACCCTTTAAATGGAAGTATAAATCTATAAAATGTATAAAAGCCAATTCATGTAGCCAAGTCTATGCGAAGTAAAAGAAAAATTCCTAATTTGCTTTAAGTGTGTTTTAAAAGAACCAGACATAATGCAGGGGTCATCACTGAAACACAACCTTCAGACATACAGTTTTATTTCATGACTCGTACTATTTTTACCAAAGAGAGAGTGTCAGTTACAAATTTATACACCGTGCCTTTCAATGGATAAACTGTTAAGTTCATTCAATCGTGCAAAATGAGGAAGGAAGAAGTGTATGATAAATCAGGCACACACAATCTTTAACATACAGAGGCAAGAGAGTAAAATTCCCAGAAAAGCATTTGACATGCCATATATAGAGTTAGGTCACATTCATTCCTAGACAGAAGTTGGAACAACATTGTTGACTATGGATAATCTTGACAAAGGAAGAATATATGCAGGCTGAAACAAAATATGCACGAGAGAAGAACTTGCAGAACGATTTCTATGACACAGCCCTGCAGTCTTATCACTGAAGCTCACAGCTACCAAGGACAGGGAAGGCTCACCCTAATGGAGACTCTCATGCATGATATCAGAGAGAAGAGGAAGAACCCTCAGGATCAAGAAAGGGAAGGCGTCGAAAGAATCAATCTTCGGTGCAAACTTACATATAGATAATTGTCAGTTAATAGACACAATAGTTGTACGTTTTTTATATAAAATAGAGAAAAACCATCAAACACATAGATTGCAGCACAAATTAGCACCTATGTTGCAAATACAAAAAAATCCAAGGAAATACTGAGTGCTTTAAAGTCTTACCAGGCAGTAGATTATGGTTAAACCCATATAGAATTGCAAGAGGGGCAGCCCACATGAGCAGTGACGCAATAAAAAACTTCTGAATTACTCCTGTCATTTTAGCCTGGTATTAAGACAGCCTACAGATGAAAAGAACAAAAGGGATAAGAAATACCCAATAAAAAGTGTAAAGTGACCAGATAGATAAGACTGGAGGCGGCAAGATAGCAGCAAAATCAGCTCACCTTATAAAACATCGTCCCAATAAAATTCAGATAGATGAACTAGCCAACGCAACAGAATAATTCAGAGTTTCATGATCACATTTTCTATGTTACTTCTCATCGAAATTCAGAAAAGATATAATGAGAAAATCTACAAACTGAAATATGAGAATCAACCCCAACAAGGACTAAAGCTGTGTTTGGTTGGAGGTGAGGGAGGGAGGGGAGGTGCCCATCCCTAGTGTGAAAAGTCAGATATGACCATGATGTGACATGTTTTCAAAGTTAATGTACGGAAAACGATGCAAAAAAACTATGTAATTTTAAAAATTTTCCATGGGCAATTTGGTCAAAATTTTCTCTCTCCTCCCCTCCCCTACCCTCCAACCAAACACAGCCTTAAGGAGATGGAGAATAAAAATAAAAAAACAATTACCGGTTCATGACATCCTTAAGCGCCAAACAGGTATAAACGAAAAATAGGAAAACCCTTGCAAACCCGCAAACCATAAAACTTAGTTTAAGTTTCTCCCTGCTCATACGTCAACATTTTATTTTCAATTCCTCATACATAAAACAAATCCCTAAAATCAAAGAATTCAGCTCCAAATTTTCTCAGCAGCCAAACAATAAATTTAGGTCGAGACACGAAATGTCGAAGAGATTATGGAAGAAAAGGAATTACCTTACGAGGAACGAAAAACCAAGGGACCAATCACATGAACACGAAGCGAACAAAAAAAGAGAGGGAGAATTAAAGAGGGTATCGCACCAGAGGAAGGGCTAAAGCTTCCTCGATCTCTTGAAGCAGGATTGATAAGTATATATTTTATGATTAAATAGGTGTATATTCTATGAGAATTAGTTGGAGTTATTAATATTATATGCCTATTTAATTATCTTTTATGAACTTTTCCATCATTAAATCAAACTTAGGATCAAAGAATAAATCGACATAAAATCTATTCATATCCTATTTTTATTGTGCATGAAATATTAGCTGATTTGGAATGAAGTAAACAAAGTAATTAAGAGGATATGCAATCACCAAACTCGGTGGTCCCACGCAAGAAAAATAGAAACAAAATCAATTGTGTGATCTGGTGGAATTGATTACAAGATATAAGATATCTTTTTAATAAGAAAAGGAGAATCAGTGACCCACGATCTAAGTTATATTTAGGTTATATATATGAAGAAATGAAGAAGCAAGAGGAGGATCTGAGAGACGCAGAACAAGAAGGAACGGAGAAGCAAAGGAGTAGAGGCTGAGCATTTCAATTCTCTTCATCATCTCCACGGAAGGACGGAAGGACTGTGGAGGCGACGGAGAAATTTTCTTTCCTCTCTCTCTCTTAATTCTTTGAACCTAAATTTTTATCTTTTTGTTATGAATTTGATTAAAGCCATGTGTGGCTAGTAGGTTTTGCAACCTAGAGGATCTATGAACTTGTTTGGGTTTTAGAGATTATTCTCACGGATTGATTTTGCTTAATTTTATTTCAGTTTATTTAATCCTGTGTTCATTGTTATTGCTTATTGATTGATCACCATTGAGCATGTTTGGGGATTTAGGGTTGAACTTGGAAGAGGGAATCCTAAATTGACCTTGGGATTAAATAATGTGGAATTAGGTTTAAGTTTAATGTGAAATTAGGTTTTAATCTAATTTGCGTCTAGGATAGGAATATACCTAGAAGTTCCGCATAATCAAATTAGAGTGAGCCCAATTTAAAATGCATCTTATTTAGTTGTGAGACATTACATAATTAATTAAGATAGGTATATAAATGGACCGGAAGACATTTATAGACATTAATACTCTAGATTAGCTGATTGGGATAAAATCTAAGAAACAAATAAGGATTAGTGACTCTAGGTTGCTCGTTCATTAGTGTGGTAGTTTCTTTGTTTTAATTTTAATTTCTTTTCTCTTAATTAAATTTAATTTGGTTGCTCAACTTAAACGAAATTGTGAAATTAATGCTTAACGAAGTTGTGGATACTAAGTCCTCTTAGGAAGGATATCTTACTTACTCTTTATTACTTGATACGGTCCGTGCACTTGCAGAGTTTTTAGGCTATAAAGTTTTTCCCTATCAAGGATGGAGGACACTATTGATACAGCGCTCATATACTTCTCGTTTGAACTCTAGTTTGTTTGAACTCTAGTTACTTTCTCCCTATTGCTTCCCTCTCTGGGATCACCAGAAAACAGGATCCAGTCCGAGATTAGGGCTGTTTACTTGAGTTGGCGCTATAATTAACTTAACCCTTCTTCCGTATTTAGCCGAGTATATTGTAAATCACTATAAAAAAACAATTTCTATCGTTAATCCAATCAAGCACTTAGTCCTTGTAAATAGGGGTGGAAACAGGCTAGGCCAAGCCTCACCCTTAACAGCCAGCCTGTTTTACAACAAGGTGGCTTGAGCCTCGTCCCGTGGCCTTTATTACGGTGCCTTTTTTTAAGCCTAAGCCTGGCCTGTATAAAGGCCTGGCTGGGCCTGTGACCTGTTAAGGCCTGTATTTTTCATTGTGATTCTACACTTCAGCTTCTCTGGAATCAAAAAGATTTTAATTACATTGATGATGAAACTCATGCAGGAATAATCTGCCACACTAATAAACACAAGCACGTCTACATGGAATCAAGTAATGTAAAATAGAATATCTCCAAATAAGCGGCAGTGATAGCTTACTTGCCTCATCTTGGTAAACAAATAACTGAAAGCCACTCCACCCACTTGGCCACATCACACCAGGCTTAGGTTTTATTTCTTGCCACTACAGAACAAAATCAGGTTGGCATTAACTATATCAAGGAATTTTTGCATTGTATGGCATGTCATTCTGGTCAAACACAGACAGAATCATTGATGTCATATTAGAGGATTGATTGCACAATAATCCAAAATTCAAATGTTACCCTAAATTGATCAAGGTCAAATACAAATAGATCTTTGTAGTACCTGCATAATCAATAAAAAGGTCTCTTAATCTTCAGCTGGCAGAGATAATGAAGTTAGGTGCATCAATACAAACAAATTCTCAATGCTAATAAAATTATGAAGATCTTAATTCAAGTCCTTCATGCAAAGCTAAAGAAGTAAATAAAACCAAGGAACAGACACACAGCCTAAAATTTCAATGTTTGATAACAACAATACATTTTGTTATAGAAACAAATGTTGACTTGGCTAACTCAGGGATATAAAAGTGTTTCTTTCACGGAGACTAGCTTAGCTCCAAAGTAGAATAAGAAATAATGAATATAACTCAATTTTCACACACAGAATTGCTACCTTTGGGCTACGGAAAGTTTTTTTTTTTTTTTTTTTTTTTCATGAAGAAAACAATTAAAAATACATGTTGCAAAATAATGGATTCAACAATAACAGTCTTGAAAAACTAAAGAGCACAAAGAGCATTAACAACCTCACTTCTCTAAGAGTGTCATAGAAGCCACCAAAGGGTAGAAATGGATCCTTTACAATAATCAGTAAGATTTAGCAAAATATGAGACAATGGGGTATTTCGTACGTTTCACAACATCTTTTCAAAATACAGTTTCAATGCAAGTTCAGAAACCAGCAAAATGCATACAGTGTTGGCATAACAGGGTTCTCTAAATTTTCAAATGCAAGTTCAGAAATCAGCAACAGCAACATGCTATGCCCAAAACTCAAGTTTGATAATAATATGAAAGTGATAAACAAGTTCCGGGTATCCAAATAAGTCACCTTAAGACTGACCAAAACCCACCCGAAACAAAATCTTAACCATATCAGAAGACTAGGTAAACAAACAAAAATCCCCAAATCCACATAATATCGGCCAACAGAAGAACCCCGAGAAATGAAGAGAGAAAAGGCAAGATACAAACAGAAAAATGACAGGAATTAGGGGAAAAAACAAGACAGAACTTGTATATTTCTATTGCAAGGAAAACATGTAGAGAAGGAGGAGGAGGAGGATGAATTTATTCGTACCAATAGGAAATAGCCTAGCTGAACAAGAAGAAGAAGAAGAAGCAGAGAGCAACGTCGAGAGGTAGGGTGCGCGACGCCGAGAAAATAAGAGATGGGGGATTCCGGGAGAGAGAGCAGTCGCCGGACGGCTATTGATTTGAAGATGAGGGAGGCTGCTTCTTCCTAGGGCTTCTTCGCGCAAGTGCGAGACTGAAGTGAGTGATTCAATTCAAGTGACCGCCTCCGACACCAAGCGAGAGCTCTCGCGGTGGTTTTCCACCATGAAAACGAAAAAATAAGAATTGTTATGAAAACAATAAAAAAAAGTAGACATTGAGATGAAAAAGATTCAGAGATAATTTGGGAGAAAAATCGAGTAATATCTTATTTATTTAGATGCAATTAAGGTGTAAGATATACCGTAAGCTCTCAACTTCAACCAAGAGTCAGGTAAAATAAATAACAAAGTTAATCTTCATGTGTGTACAAATTATAATCTTTGAGTTATTGATATAAAAACTATGGAAAAACACTTCTTATATCAGGAAAAGATATTCTCACGTCATACACATATATGAAATGGTGGGGCCATAAACTTCCTTCACGTGTTGAATTAGAAGAAGAAGATTTTACACACACAAATGGTGGGATCCACATATATATATATTATATATGTGGGTCCCACCATTTCACGTGTGTGTACAGAGACCTTCTTTCTTCTCATGGCAACACGGTAAGTTTAAACCCCAAAAACTATTCAATAAAGAGTTGTGGAGTGTAGAAAGTGAAAAGCTAAGAATTAGGAGTTTATGGACATCTACATTATCTAGTATTTTTACAACACTCCTCTTTGGATGTTCATGAATAAATATTGTGCCTCATTAAAACCTTACAAGGAAAAGCCCAAATGAGATAAACACCTAGTGAAGGAAAAAGAGTAGACAATATAAATTAAAGTTGTCTCGTTAAAAATATTACCAAGAAATATCAAAAAAAAAAAAAAAAACATTATCAAGAAAACCCGTGGGACAAAACATTTGTTAAGGAAAAGAGTACAGTATTGTCTCAACTTCACTTGAAGATAGTATCGTATTTACTCCCCCTTATAATAATATCAGCTTTACTCCCTCTAATAAGAACATCAATTCCAATGTATTTTTGAGCATATCATTCTTTTGGCAGCCAACTTATAAATGATGCATTATCACCAAATGTTCTGCTGAAAAGTATTCATCTAATGTATCTTATGTATATGCTAAAATATCATTATATTCTGTCTTTATTTTATTCATTATGGAAATAATAACAGAAAATTATTCTGAAAAGCTTCAAAATATACCTTACATCCACAAATTCACTTTGTTCTATTAAAAATAATATCATATAATATGTTCATAGAACTATCACACAAAATCTTATTTTCGTTATACATTGTGTACCTACAAGAACTAATTTTTAATAAGAGTAAATATCCTTTTGGCCCCCGACAAAAAACACGGATCTCATTTTGGTCCCTTACAAAAAATCGACATTTATTCGTCCTTTTTTTAAGGGACTAAAAAGACCTTTTGGAAATTTGTGAGGATCAAAATGTCAACCAATCGACCCTTATTCGCGTTTTTATGGACTAAAAAAGACTTTTTTTTTGTGTAAGGGACCAAAATGAGGATTGCCTTTTTTGTCGGGGACCAGAAAGGCTATTTACTCTTTTAACAAAAAAATCATAATAAATACAACATTAGCTTCCCTTAATGATGATATCGTATTTATTCCCCCTAATAATAACATCAGCTTTTACACCCTCGATAAGAACATCAATTCCAATGTATTTTTGAATATATCATTCTTTTGGTTGCCAACTTATAAATGATGCATTGTCATCAAATGTTCTCTGCTTTAAATGCATTCCTCTAACATATCTTTTGGATATGTTAAAATATCATTATATTAGGCCATTATCTTATTCATTGTGGAAACAATAAAGGAAAATTATTTTAACAATCACCAAAATATATCTTACATCCACATCTTCAGTTTGTTCTGAACAAAATAATATCATGTGATATGTTCATAGGACTATCACACAAAATCTCATTTTCTTTATCCACTGTGTACTCGTAAAAACTAATTTTTTACAAATAAAATAATAATAAATACAACATTAGCATGATATAAAAAAATATTCTTGTAAAATATAAGATAATTTTGGACCATTAAATTCAATAAATTTTTGCAAACAACATCATCATAGCAAGAATATATGACATTGAAATCATTAAGGTTTCTAATAACTTGATCTGTAAAATTATTTATTTTTCAATATGTTTTTTAATCAATTTTATATATACTCAAATCATTTTAATTCATTTAACATTATATACTTAATATTTTTCTTGGACATGCTTTCAGCATTTTGGATCCTTTCAATAATTCTCATGTAATATTCACTATCCATATACATATTCAATATATAATGACATCTAATAGACGTATTATTTCGTTTGCATATATTGCCAGACTAATAATATAAGCAACAATCATTGTATTCACCACAAAATGTTTTAACTCATCATAATCATCATTAGACCTTGTGAAAATATTTATTTTCATATGAGTATTCATATATCACAAATAACTTTATATTTCAAATGTTTTTTTTTACAAAGGTCCATAAATTTCACATATTAAAATAACATTTTTCATTGCGTCTTGTCTCCTTTCTCGCTTGACTAGTCACCTTTTTTTTTTTCTACCGACATATTTATGTATAAGATCCTCATTTGATCACGTGATATTGTTACTAAAATTGTTGTCGACAACTTTACCTTTTTAGTTCTACTTTCTCTTGTTGTGACATATTTCATTGAGATCACTTTATTACTTTCAAGTACCCGAACCTCTTTTAAGGTTTTTGCAATTAGTTATGTCTTGACCTCTTCTAGAGTATCTACCTCTTTAATATGATCATCTTGATTATTTCTTACTTTCTCTTTTCTTTTGGAACCGATTATTCTCTCATTGTTTGGGCATGTCTGACTTTTATTTATGCTGATTAGAGTATTTTTAGATGGAATATGAGATTTAATAATTCTCATTTAGGCCAGTAATTGCATTTGGCAGATTTTATGTATTATTTCATGAATTCAAAACCTAATGAACTTTTTGTTCATATTGCTATATTTGATGATCTATCTTTGATAGTAATAATGCATTCATTTGTTCTCTTTTCCCGTCGCTCAATTTTTCTCCTTGATGTTAAGAAAACTTTGTGAAATGACAATCGACTGATCATATAATATAAGTTTCCTAAATCTATTTGTTTCCATTAGAAACATTATTTGTTTCATTTACAAAAAAACAAGAATAAGGAGGTTCTTACCTAATATTTATCTCAATTTCCTATAAATATTCATATATGTGCATTATGGTGGATCAATAGGAATACATATTCAAACCTTTTAAGATGCAATATACCTGACTTCTAACCAAAAACCAATTCTATCGCGAGAATTGGTTGGCTAGTATAAGTGTTGCAATATGTGAGACCAAATATGCCAACACCGAAATAGAAATTTTGTTCTTATAAGTATTAATATAACTATTTATATGAATGAATCGTATAATCTGAAAATTGCTCTTAACATAATAATTTATTCCAACATTCCCGCAAACTTCGGGTTGCAAACTAATAACATGTAATAATTTTATAGATGCATTTATCAAAGTTATTAACATTTATATGGTTTACATGCTATTTGAATGTAATAATTTTATAGATGCATTTATCAAAGTTATTAACATTTATATGGTTTACATGCTATTTGAATGAGTCCACATATTTTAGTTAGATTTATTTATAGAAACTTGGAAATTCATTCCAAATCATTGTTGGGATCCGTACAACGCAAATGATTAAAATTTTTACGAATCCCGTGCCGAGGATCACTCAGGCGCGTTTAAACCAAGGCCAAGGAACCGAATATTACCTATAGTGAATTTGTCCGCGTCTCGTTCTCCTTGAACTGGGGCTACCTCCTCGATCGATCCAGAAGACGACTCTTAGAATCGGCTTCCTCTACCGTATCCACACGAACAATCCTCGAACACGGCTACGCGGCGTGCTAGCTCCTTTTGATTTTTGCGTTTCTCTCAATTTTCACTCTAGGGTTTTCTCGCGGCTTTCTCTAATACGCTCGACCAAAAAAAAAAATCCCGTAGGTTTTTCTAAACCTGTTTGGCGTATTATATTCAAAATTAATCCTCATTAATTTTGAATTTCGAATTTCAAATATGGATTAAAAATATATTAATTAAATCTATCTCGTTAGATCTAATGTAACGTATTTATTTAATCCGATTAAAAGTTAGATCTGAAATTCGAATTAAAAAATATATTAATTAAATATATCCGATAGATCTAATCGATGTATTTATTTAATCCAAATTAAAAGCCTTCGATTTAATTTATCTCTATAAATTAAATCGAGAAATAATATCTATCTATTTAATTAAATCTGATATATTATATCTCAATTTAAATTAAACAGATATATGATATCTTTATTCAAAAATTAAATGAGATACAATATCTCTATTTGTTTTAGATATTTAATTTATCAAATAAATTAAATACAAAACAAATATAATATATAATAATATTATAATCTCCATTAATAATATTAATATATATATTAATTTTGAATTTAATATATATATATATATATATATATATCCTAGATTAAATTTAGTGTTCATTTAATCTCAGATTAATCTGAGATTTAATGAATCTGGACACTTTTGCTCGTGTTGGATTATTCTTGTGTGCGACCCTGTAGACCCACATGAGATTGGTGGTGGGCCAATAGTGTATCAGCCCACAAGTCGCAAGCGGCCTCTAGCAAGACATTGCGACTACCCAATTCACATGGGGATTGATGACACGATACAACCTATTGTACAACCATGTCATGTCCCTTTTGTCATGCGATAATTCGGTCAAGGATGAGGCATGGATAATGTCAACTTCCTATTCTTGACCATTACTTTCTCGATTCTCGAGTAGTCTAATAAGTAAAATGGAAACTCCTTTCCATCACAGTATGACCATACATTTCTTAGACTCACTCATCGAGGGGCCAAGTATTATCTCTCTACAAATGTGAGGGACAAATTCCATCTTGACCATTCACATCCCTCCGTATGAAAACCACCGATCCCGATCCCAAATTTCCTTTATCATCACCCAAATCAAAGGTGACTTTTGACTAGGTCAAAGGTCAGTGACTCATCATGTAGGAATCCATGATGTTCTCAGGTCATAGGGCGTCGTGACGCGATTATACATGAGACAAGCTTATGACTAGATCCATGTAGCTTTCTCATAGTGGGTCGGTCCAGCACCTTGTACTATTACAAGTGCCCATGACTTTGATTCGTATCTCCATACCTCATCAAAGTCATACTGGTCTTAACTCATCTTCGCTCCCGCGTAAATGACCGACCAGAGACATTTAGGATAATCTATAAGATATATCCAGGGATGCAGTTATCAATACAAACATGCAAACGAAAATGATAACAAAAGGAGAATACTTTAAATAACATAAATATCCAAAGTACAATGAATTGCCCCGAGGGCATAATTTCCAACAATCATAAATAACGATACTCTCATAATCAATTTTCTTTGAGAACATGCACCACATCATAATTCTTGAATTATATAATGAGTTAGTTATTGCATCATATATATGACTCAGATATCACACAAGTCATGCCAACAATAAATTTATTTGAATAAGCAAACTTTTGGTTTACTCTATCATGTTTCTTTAATAACATTAAACTTTATAACATTCATATCCTATTGATATAAAATCTTAATATGACATTCATTTTTAGGAAATTAATTAGGCTCGTGAGGAATTATATAAGTACAACTTTTCAATATTAACTCACACTTGTATTATAACAATCTTCCCCTCAAGTGTGAGTCATATAAATACATTTTCTTTATTTCGATATTTGAAAAACAAATCAATTTATAGTACGCCAATATTGTATATTTCACCTGAAAGCTCAAGACTTCATATCTCAAATACAATAATGGATTTAAGTCATTAGATTATCACTTAGACATTTTAACAAAATGAAACTTTGATGTAAATCTATGAGTTATAACTTTCCATGATCAATTCTTCTTCCACACATAGAATTAGGAAAAATCTGTATTAATTCTCCAGGAACAATATTGGCCCTGTTTGGATTCAGCGTTAAGGGAGCTTTTTCACCCAAAAAGCCCAATAGCGTTGGCATTGAAAAAAAAGCCCATAAAAAGGTGTTTGGGAGAGCGTTTTAGTTACTGCATTTTTTTGAATAACGCCCATTGAGCTAAAAGCTATTAGACCAAGCGTTTTTTGCACTAGACATGGCACAAACGTCGATATTGAGAGTGGGGCCCATTTTTCCTTGCTTTGTTATTTATTTCTGGGCTCTACCCGTGCTTTGCCGAAAGGATTTATTTTGTATTAATATTGAAAGTGTTTTTTTTCATGAGGAGGAGGTGCGGTGGATAAAGGAAATGACATTAAACTTAATTATATAATAATTATAATTATAATTATAATTATTTTATTTCTGAAACTTAATTAAAAATTTATATTTTAAGTTGAAATCCCACAAATGATGCATGCCCTTTTTTATCTTTTTTTTTTTTATACATAAATTTAAATTTTTATCTTCAATTATCACAATATATACAACATATATCTTCAATAAGATTCATGCCCTTTTTAGTCATTTTCCATCTTAACTGACTTTTCAACCGCTAACCCAAACACATCTCTGTTTGGAAAAAAGCCACTTTTATCAATGTCAATCCAAACACAAATCATATTTACAACCCGACTTTTTTCCTACCGAGTTTTTACAAAAGTCGATAGCTTTTAAGCCACGGTTCCCACCGCCAACCCAAATGCCCATTGATTTTGTTACATGTATATTATTCACTCGCATTTTTATATAACTTTATTACTCATCAATAATAATATGCTTCAGTTTGCCTCTTTTGATGCATATTCAAAGTATAAAATGTTTGTAATTTTCCACTACATAAACAAATATGATGACATCCATAATCAAAATATATAAAGATCTTATTGCAATGATTTGTTATCTTTATGAGCTAAAATTTATTTGAGATAAGTTTAAAGACAAATGCATTATAATATAAAATAATAAATAATTATGATATACATAGCCTTATTTAAATATTCGCTACTATTTGACTACCCATAAATTTGACTTGCACTATATATATAGTTCATACACATTACAAAAATGATTTTGTCAACAAATCATAAACTATTCCTAATGAATTTTCTCATAAAATTAAATAAATTCTCATTCTCTTAATTCAAATATGATATATGATTTTTTACAAATATCACATAAAGCTAATTTGATTCAAATATGTATCATATTATATATATTATATCATGATTAAATGTATGAAACTTAGACATATCTTATGACAATGCTAAGGAGTAGAATAAATGACAATACAATGAATTGAGAGAGAAGACAATAACTTATCAATACTAATATAAATTGTAGAGTATCTATATGCCTTTCAATAATGAAACGTTTGGAACTAAGAAAAATTGCATATATATATATATATATATATGGCAACATAATAGTGCTCAAGAGAAGAAAAGAGATGAAAGACAAAACTAAAATGAAAAGTAGGACTAATAATAAAAGAAAATACATAGATGTTGAGGTATATGAGTTGAATGTTTGTTGGGAGATCTATGGTGCAACAAAGAAGCACAAGTCCCAAGAAGAAAATAGAGGTAGGTTTGACATGGTAAACTCCATTGATGTAAGAATAATATTCACATACACCATATACTTAAAGTTACAAAAAATTTGTACAATTATACAAAAAGAAGAGAATTAAACAACTTAATTGTATAATTGATGGGAAGAACTTCGATAGGAATTTGACACCCAAATCAATCCAATATGAGATTGAGTGGGCGGTAGAGTGTTCACCACGTTCTAGCCTTATCTCGAAGTGAGAATAGGAACAATTTGATTCTAGGGGCATCAATGGTTACTCCGGGGATGACAAAAGCATCACAGACCTCCATAAACGTTTTAAGATAAAGGTGAGGGACTTTGGATGGGAGTCCGAACCGCTTTGCATTTAGCATCCGGAACATGATAGTTTTCGGTTCGAATTGTCCCGTCGTAATACCTGGTGGAGTGATTGCGAGTTGAGCCTATTCAGGTCGAATTCCAAATTCCATGATGTCTCGCTTTAGGTTAGCATTGTTGTTATTTGGTCTTGGCGTGGTTGTGGAATGTGGTTATCTCCATGGATAAGGGGTTGCTCCTCTCCATCTAAATTGAGATTCCCTTGTGCTTCGCCATGTGCGTAGAGTCACTCGCGACTCCTTCGTCTTTAGCTTCTATGCCTTTGTTTATAGGTTCGTTCAACCTCGGGATCATATGGCTCAAGATCAGCAGAGGACGAGCTGCGCATACCAGAAGGTATCTGGAAAAAAAAGGAGAAGAAGAAAGAGTGAGCATAGTGACTTAAATACAACTGTTTAATACGAAACTTACAAGCATAAAGGGTATTGTTAGATATGATTAGTTTTGATGATGTCTTATATAGATGCCATTCTTAAGAGCAAAAAGGTTGCATACTACGTTTATCTTCTAATTTGACTAATTCTTATATTTAATATAGATGCAAAGTTTAATAATGGAGATTGATCAAGAAATGAGACTAAAGAAGGAAGAACTTGTTGAATGGAATGAAGATATCTTTATTCAAGATATGGCCTTCGAAAGTTGATGATCGGTTCGGACGTTGCAAAACGCAGTCAAGAACGACCTTCATTCATCGGATCATAACGGACATAATACAATGAGTTTGGAGCTGATTCTTCTTGCATTGGATTCTTACCTCAAGCTTGGATATGTAAACTTGAGTTTGATATTGGCCAAGAATTTTCCAAGTTTTCTCGAACAAAGCAAAATCGCCGGTTTTCGAGAGAAAACTCAAGGTTTCATCACACGAGACTTCTCGCATTTTTCGGAAAACGCAAAACTCGAGGTTTCGGTAAAACCTTGAGGTTTGGCCATACTGAGAGTCTCCTAAGTCTTGAACACTTGAAAACCTCCAGTTTTGTCTAAAACCTCTAGTTATTAGTTTAACATGAAAATTCTAAGTTTTCACAAGATTTGTGAAAACTCGAGGTTTGATAAGAAACCTCGAGGTTTGACTTGACAAAGAGGATTTGTGTTTTAACCGGTTTTCAAAACCGCTAGTTTTTAGAGAAAACCTCCAGTTTTTAGTTTTTACACGCTTTTCTCTAAGTTTTCACATTTAAGTGAAAACTCGAGGTTTGACATGAAACCTCGAGGTTTGGTCTCGGCGAAAGCACACATGTTTTCCGATTTTGAAAACGCGCGGTTTCGCTTCAAAACCTCCGGTTTTTGTCTTGGTGTGATTTCTCAAAGTTTTCATATTTGAATGAAAACTCGAGGTTTGATCTAAAACCTCGAGTTTTGGCCAACCCGAGAGCACCGCAGCTTTTGATGTGTTGAAACCCTCCGGTTTTAGATGAAAACCTCCGGTTCGATGTTTTGGACTAAAATCGATTTTATATGCCAAAGTCCAAAACTCGAGGTTTGAGAAGCAAACCTCGAGGTTTCATCGCATTCGAGAATTTCAAATTTGACGAATTTGTAAAACCTTCTTGTTTGATCTTAATACTTCCTATCATTATTCTATGTTCCTAGATATGTTTAACCACTTTGTGAGTTTCAGATAAATTAGAGAATGTTTATTGAAGGTTTTAAAGCAAAAGCAAAAAGTGATGTCAGCACATTAAATGCAAAACCCAGAAAGTTGCATACTTTTGGGTAATCCGTCTGCACACACTTTGCGAAGGATTAAAGAATGTTTTTCACATCCAGCAGCTGCTACTCCAATGGATTAATTTGCAGGAAGTCAACTCTGAACTTCTGCACAGTTGGATTAAGTGGAGATTAGAGAGAGAAGAAGACCAAAGCTTAACCAGAACCTTGTCTAATGAAGGCAACGGTTATAATGAAGATTACAACGGTCATATATTGATCTCTACTTATAAAAGAAGACAGATTCAAGCCAGAAGAGGCAAGACACAAGCCTACATCTTCAAAATGCTCATACTCTGATTTTCATACTACTCACACTCTGTTTTTCAATGTTTACATAGTTTATCATAGAGAGTGAGATAATTTGTATTGCACTTCAGTGTTTATCTTATTCACTTCTAAGAGAGAAGATTCATTATAAACATTCTATCTGTTTATTTGAGAGTTACTCAAGATTGGGTAATCTTGAGAGTGAAACAGATTGTAACCTTGCATTGTGTAAGGGGAGTATCTCGGTGAGAGATTTGGCTTCACAAGTGCCTGGGTGAACTTGTGGGATTGTAAAGGTTTCTCTTGTACCCGAATTAAACAAGAAGATAGTAGATTGAAAATCTCAAGTGGAGCTTGAGGACTGGATGTAGGTCAAGGATAGGACCAAACCGGGATAAATCTCGCTTGCATATTCTCTTCCCTTATCTCTTATATTTTTAGCATATATGTTTGAATGTTTGTCTATTGCTTTAGAACTTTTTACTTTCATACAAACTAGTTTTACGAGTTGCAAAAAGATTTTCAAAGTTCCTAAGTTTTTATTCTTCACCCAATTCACCCCCTCTTGGGTTCAAATCGGTTCTTACGTGTATTTCCAAATCCCTAAGAACGACACCAAAAACTTGTTAGTCAAAATCCTCTTGTGGCAAGTGGACCAGTCAAACAAGTAATAAAGAGTAAGTAGAGTATTGTCCCACAAAAATTGTAATACCGATTATGTAGCCAATTCCAATTCTGAAAAAAAAAAACTAAAAAATAATTTTATCCCATAATTTTTTTTAAATAAAAACATATAATATTTTTAAAAATTGAACAAGTTATTTATGTAACATAGAAATATAAAAAGAATATATTACTTTGTGTCACTGGTATAGTATTTATTTTAAAAAAATTCAGCGAGGGCATTTGTGGAATTTCGAAGAGGGATGGAGCCAACAAGAAGTTATAAGCTACTTTTTTTTTTCACTCAGAAGCTCAAACAAGTGGCTTCACCCCATAAGTCACCTTTTTCAAAGAAGTTCATCACCATAAGAAGTCATGCCAAAGGACTAGCCTTTGAAACAAAAGGCCACTTATAAGTTTAAAATAAGCCTTCCCAAACAGCTACAAACTACTAAGGACCCATTTGGTATAGCGAAGATTTGAGGAGAAAAAGGAAAGGAAGGGAAGATTTTAAGGGGTGAATGTAACGTTCTCCATTTTACTTAACAAAATAACTATATATTAGTTTGATCAATAACTTAATAAAGCTTCAAAATTTAACAAAATATCCAAAATAAACCAGAATATGCAAAATGAGCCATAACGTGACAATATTCAATCATCCAACATATACCCAAAAAGGCAGAAGCGCTACTTTCCACAGAAGTAGCCTAAGCTTCTGAGATCTTTCCTGATAGACCCGCACGGAGTTATCACCTGAAAAATGTTGGTAACCATAAATCCAACTCATTATGAATACTAATATGTGCTAGTTAGGTGGCAAGTAGAACAATATATATAACAATTGTATTTAAAATTTATTTAACTAAAATACACATCACAAATTTCATGTCATGAATTCTGTATCATAAATTCTGTATTATAGTTTTCATTAACCCAGTTCCCAAGATGCCTCCTATCAATCCAACCGAACCGCCTTATTTCCGCCGACTAGACCTATAGGCTAAGTTATCAACCATGTTACCGGCTACTCAAAAGCTTATCGGTCATGTGATGAGAACCGCCAAAATCCCTGAGCACATGTCTCGGATCATGGATCTTTTCCCTCATTGAACCGGGGGGGTGTCACAAACCCGCATTGAAACAATGGGGCAAACTCCCTCATTGAACCGGGTGGGACAATAAAGAGCCGCCATCATGCACCAATGGAGGCTATACCATGTGGTAAAATAAACTACTTCATCTATTTCCAATCCAACCATTATCATAATTATCACAATAAATAGCTCAATAGGAATTTTCCAAGATTTTCATGTTCATATATAAAAAAAAAAATTCTCATATACATGTCATAATAGCTAAATTCTCAATTTCTTATACATATATAAATATATGCAAATATTTCACAATTCAAATCATAAGGTTCCACAGGGAAAATTTGTATTAAAATATTCATAATTATTTTGCAAGGTACTCACAAACAACATATCAATACATATAACAAGTGGAAAGTGGTTACCTCTCGCCGAAGCTAAGTAGCTAACTATTATCTTAATGTTCCTAATTCAAGAGCTCAAATATACGCCAAAAATCAATCTACCACAACCAATTACTAACAATTAATAACTCTTCTAAAACTCTACATAATCAAAATTATAACTTATAATTTCATAAAATTAAAAATATACACATTTTAATAATAAATTTGGAATGCTTGAAGTGGGAAAATTATGACGGGACTGAAAAATTGAGGAGACCATTGGAACTATTAATTCTCTTTCTATTTATTACTAATTAATAATACCATTTTCTATTTATTATTAATTAATAATTTCCTTTATTATTTATTCCCTTTTTACTGATAATAATTATATTATTATTGTTGTTGTTGTTGTTGTTTATTTAATTAATTCATATCATTATTATTATTTATCTATAATTATTTTGAACTCTCAAAGGCTATCCTAATACTTTAAATAGGAGTTTAATAACATTGACACCATATAAATTTATGCTTTAGTGTTTCTCATGGTTTTAAGAGTAGCAACTCATATATATAAACACCAAGTCAAATTAAATAGGCTTTATATTACTGATTAGAGGATCTAGGAAATGAATTATTCTTAATTTATTTGAATAAGTTTATATAACAAATATAGCTCACACATATACATATCTATCTATATAACTCAGTGGCTTTGCTTCCCTTTTTATATATGCAGAATATTTAAATATATACTTACTTTTCAAAGGCAACATTGTGCTGATATGTATATCTATATCTGTACGTGTAAACCATCTTTCCTATCATGTTTGGTTCCATATCTATATTTATACTTATGAGTGTGCAGTGGACCTATTCACATATCAACAAGTTTTTCCTCCATTTTTTTTTTCTTTTTTTACATATACACACAGCGATCACACCCTTTTCTCAGCTCACTCTTGAACTCAACTGGGCCGAAGGAATGGATGAATAAGGAGTATGGTTTCATACATATAGGGACCCTCAGACCAGTCCAAGAAGAAGAATGATGGACTGGAGGAGTATTACACAGTGCTGGGCTCGAGAGAGATATGGATGGTGTTGCTGATTTGTGTACTGGCCGAAATGATATGCTGACGAGGGTGTGCTCGATTTGTGTGTGCAGAGGGAGTCATTTGATCAGCTTTTCTGATATGCTGTTACGTGTTAGGTTACCTCTTCTTTCGCTGCATTTCGCGTTGTTGTCATTTGATTGGTGCGTCAAATGGAGATTAAATTATTAAGAGGATAAGGCGCGGAAAGTTTTGTTAGCATATGGGCTGATGGGGTTTTGTTTTTCTTTGTGATTGGGCTAAAATGTGATAACAGCACACTGCAGGGAGTATGTAAAGATGGGTAAATAAAATTAATGGGTTTGATGTAATTGACAAGGTAATGGGTTGGGTATGAGCTTATGGCTATAAGTGCACACGCAAGGCTGAGAAAGAAATAATGGATTGATAGAATAATGGGTTAAGTGATGGAGACACTGGTCTTATGTTTGATCAGATGGGCTTTATTCAACATTTTGTCTTTTGTCAAAAATTCATAATCTTATTATTAAATATTATACAAAAATAAATTCCTAGTTAATTTAATCATTTGGAAAATTTTCACCTTTTAGTTCTCACATATTATTTCTATAATTTTTAAGTGAAATTTATTCCTTATTTGAATTATTCTTTTCCCAAAATAAATCAAGGGAAAAAAAAATGAACCTAAAGTTCCAATAATTATTTTAGGGTAAATTTCACAATTCAAATTCCAAATCTCAAAATTTGGAATGTTACAATAAAAGAAGAAAATGAAGGGGTGATAGCTGGTAAAAAAAAAACCAGGAAATACCTATTTTATCCTTAAAAGTAATTAATTCAAAATAAAAAGATATTTTTTTTTCATAATTCGAATTTGATACAACTTTGCTTGTATTTGTTAGTTCTCAATATGTTTTGATGATTAACAACAAATGTAAAACATGTTTTGAAGTTTGCAAAGTCAGTTAAAAACATTCGATAGTTGCATACTCGAGTATAGGTTTGATTACTCGAAAGTATAGGACTATTAAAAGATTGCTCAATTGCATTTTACAAGTGCATACTCGAGTAAAGGTATGTATACTCGAGTAAAGGCCATCCAGAGAACAACCAAGTTTTTCAAAGTTAAGTCAATACTGCAAGATGGTTAGCCATACTCGAGTATTGACTTCCGAGAACAATCAAATTTGTTGAACTTAAGTGCATACTCGAGTATAGGTATGCATACTCGAGTAAAGGCCATCCAGAGAGCAACCAGGATTTTCAAACTAAGTCAATATCGCAGTATGGTTAGCCATACTCGAGTATTGGACTTCCAGAGAGCAAAAGGATTTTTCAAACAAAATTGCTTACTCGAGTAAAGGAGTGCATACTCGAGTATAGAGTGTTACAGAGAGCTCCAAACATTTTATAACTAATGCATACTCGAGTAAGGATTTGCATACTTGAGTATTGAGCTCTTAAATTGTTTTTCAACTTGGCACTTGTTCTTGTGTACTCAAGTATACCAATGGATACTCCAAAGATAGAGGCATTTTGAACTTAGAATTTTTCACACAAATAGTGCCATACTCGAGTAAGCCACTAACATACTCGAGTATAGGTTTTGTCTTTCAAACACAAGACACGTTGGTTTGCCTCCTCGAAAGGTGCATACTCGAGTATCCCATTAGATACTTTAGGATGGACACTTGCATACAAGGCCATACTCGAGTAAGCATGAACATACTCGAGTATACAACGGTAAAAACCGATTTTTGAATTATACGAATTTGCAAATCATTGTTGTTTGATCTTATTGCTTCCATAATTCATTCAATCATATTCCTAGCTATGTTTAACAAGTTTGTTGAGTGAATTTCATTAAGATCGATGAAGATTATTGAAGGTCAAAGCCATAAAGCAAAAGTGTACAAGGCATTTAATGCACCTCCGCAAATCAACCTACTTTCACTAATTCATCTCGAGCACGCTTTCCGAACGTTAAAGAATACTTACTACAACAAGCAAAGTAATCTCCAACGGGCAAATTCTCGAGAATCACACCAGATCAAATTAACACCTGGATTAGCGAAGTTTAGAGAGAGAAGATGACCGCACCTTAAGCTAATCACCTACAACGGTTGGATTCATCAAGCAACGGTCATTTAATGTTCTCTACCTATAAATAGAGTGCATTAACTTCTTCTCAAGCGATACACCCGCCGAAGACGAAAATCATTCAAGTCTCATATTTATTTCTTCAGTTTTTATCTCGTAGTATCTTGTGATACATTGAGCTTCAAAGTGCTTATCATATCTACTCTTAGAGAGAGTTTATTTCTGTATATCATTCATTGTAACAATCTCAAGTCGGGTGACTTGGAGATTGGGAAAATCGAGTACAACTTGTAAGGGGGAGTGTGTCCTGGGTTGAGGAGCATCCTTCGTTTGCGTGTGTATCCGATTGTTTACAATTACAAATTGTAAGGGGGAGTGAGTCCTAGGGAGATGATCATCCCGAGTACGAGTGTGTAATTGTAATTGAGTGATAGTGGAAAATCCCGCAGTGTTTCGGGACCGGACGTAGGTCAAAGAGTTGGACCGAACCGCATAAATCCTTGTGTCGAGCTTCTTCTTCCTTCACTTCCGTTTACCTCTCGTTTTTATAGCTTCAAAACAGAGCATTTTCTCGAAAAGTTTTAAAATACCCAATTCACCCCCTCTTGGGTATATAGCTCCACTTACGTATTAAATTCAAATTTATGGGTCAAATTCAAATTTTATAACAAAATACTCCCTCTAGTCCTAATTATAAGAACATTTGTACTACAAAAAATGTTCTTATAATTAGGACCGGAAGTAGTATTTATTTCCGAAAAAAAAGAATTTATGGGTTAAATTCAAATTTTATGACAAAACATTTATTTCACAAAAAAGAAAAATCGAATTTATCTAAAATATTTTCTTATTAAATTCGAATTTGTTGCATAAATTTGAACGTAATTTTATTATCTTGCCTTACAAAAAATAAATATTTTGTGAGGAGTAAATATGTCCAAAACGCTATTATTCACAAGAGAACTTGGGTTCTCACTAATTTTGGTGGGATATTATCTTTCCACCTTTAAAAAAAGATTGATGAGCTAGAGAACTTGAATTCATCGGAAGAAGACTGCACACTAAAAGTGTACCAAACTCCCTTCCCAACTCTCGTCTGTTATTATTATTTTTTTATACATGACAATACGCAAATTCAATTCGATAAGTAGCCCAGACTTTTTATCAACCTGAACTTTTTGGAAAAGTAGTGAAATCTTAGCCCATCACCATCACACTTTTTTTCTGTGACATCATATTGGCGGAACTAAAGGATTTTTGCCTTCTCTTTTTTTTTTTTTATCCTCAATGGTATGTAAACTACAGGCCCTAAAGTCATTTGCAGTTGAAAAATTTGGTAAAGTTTCAATCTTCATTGTCCTTAGACGGACTCAAACTGCACAAGTAAGCGCAGTGATCCATAGGTCGTTTCCAAGGTTGACAGCGTCGCTTTCTGGATTTTTATGCTTCAACTGAGAATTTGAGTGGTTTACTGTGTCACTCATTTTACACATAGCCAATAAAGTAGATTTTGAAGTACAACCCTTCACAGGACACACAACACTTCAATCAATAAATGGCTTCAACTATGCTAATAATTCAATGATTTTGACAACGAGCAGTATGTTTTCTTAGGCTTGTTACCAATCAATCAATGATCCCATTCAAACAGAAAGTGTCTTAAGAAGCCTACTTCAGATTGTGCACATATAAGATGAGTAATAATCAATTAGGAAAATAAATTAAAATGATGGATAAATATACAAGCACACAAAACAAATTCAACTGATTGCAATTTGTGTGTAGACATGAAAGTTCTCAAGAAGGGTCAAAATAACTTATAACCACATGAATGTCTGGAAACAAGTAATACATCAACTATTAATTAACCAGTATGTAAAGCACTGCAGTAAATAACATTATTTCTGTACAGATAACATACAATTTAACGCCGACACCTTCTCCCTATTCTCTCGGCATCTCGCGCTCTCATCTACTACACCTCTCGCTGGCGGCTTGTGTTTCCATCACATGCCGCCGGCGAGTCCCATTTCCGTGCTGGGCGTACGTGTCGGTGTTGTAGTTTGGAGTCCGGATCTTGGATCTGTGGTCCTCTCACCCCGAGTTCGTCGGTAGTGGCCTTCTCTCGTCCTTGTGGCGAGTCCTGTTCTCTCCTTCTCCAAATCTGATTTGCGGTGGTGGGAGTTATCTGCATTTTGTTTCTCTCTCTTTTTTTTCCCCTAGTACTGGGTTTTGTGGTGGTGTTCTTGTCTCAGGAAATAAACAGATCTATAAGATCTGCGCTTAAATCCTCTTGGTTGGATGACTGTTTGAACGTTATGAGATCTGATTATCACTTGGTAGCTCGAATCTACGTTCTTGGGGGAAGATTTCAAGAGGTTTTGTTTGGTGTGTGGTCGAGGTCACCGGATCTACTTGATCAGAGGAGCAGAAGTGTTTTTCAGACATCAAGGGTCTTCTTTCTTCCAAGGTTGGGTTTTCAGGTCATTTACCCCAAGATGGGGTACCTATTTAGCCGATCTAATTGCAAATATTGCTTATAAGATTGTGTGCCTTTTGAGGTGGGTTTTCCAACCAACACTTTCTTGGTCGTCACTTCTAACCTTAGGTATCGAGAGACCGAATTTGTCCATGATTCTACTTCCACTCTTATATCTTTAATGTACGGTGCTTGCTTTCGTATTGTATCGATTTATTTTATCGTATTTGTTTTAGCTTTATTTGTGTTTATTTTCATGTATTGTATCGGTTTGCAGTATTAATATATATATATATATATATATATATCCTTTGATAAAAAAAAAACATTATTTCTGTTGCAAGGATATTTCAAAAGAAACTTCCTTGGCATTAATGTCTACTTTACTTATTTCCCAATATTCAATTTCGCTAACCTTGAATGTTTTTTGGATGTATCCATGTGAAGTCAATCAAAATGGATAAAAAAAAGGAAGGAAAATCCGTTAAATTTTAGAAGATTCGAATGCAAAAATGACATCAGATTGTCTATTCATCTCCTCTAGTGCAAGACAAGTTATTGATATTTTATGTAAAAGCAGAGAACAACAATTTTGGTGTGCAGAGTTGCACTCATACAACAGCACTAAAATAATGCTCCAATCAAGTATCCATTTCTTAAAAAAATAATGACTGGATTTACACTAAGCAAAACTGCAATATAATAATGAACCCTTGAAATCAAGCTTCTTCAATGTTGTGCATGTTGACAACTGGTACAAGGCTCGACATAATTAAGAAAATGGTTCTCAACATAATCAAAATCCCAACCAAGGCAATGTTGAGGGACAACAAGCATCTTGAATTCATTAGTAGTGACATTGAACAGAGATAGACCACGTTTTGGTTCATTCTTCTCTATTTCACGTTCAATTTTACTCCAAGAAATGACAATTTCATTCCTCCAAATGGTCCCAAAATGTATTTTCCAAGGAGAAGGGCCACTAGTGAATTTCTTAATCTAACCCCATCTCTCCCCAAATGAAATGTCGTCCTCCAACACCCACAAATCACTGTAAAAAGAGCCTTTACTTCTATGTACAGCAATTATTGCAAGTTCGTCCTCATACACAGTTAAGTTAAATCCTAAATTACAGGAAGCCATGCTATCAAAGTAAACACTTTCATTCTTATGTCAAATGAAATTAACACTCCATCCCACTCTCCTGGCTCCTCTCCTGCTTTAACCCATACCAAAAGATACGTCCATTAGAGGAGACATTTAGACCAAAAAGAATTTCATCCTCCAAGTTTTCAAATTTTATTTCTTTCCATGAATCTCTACTTCAAGAATAGACTTCCACTTTATAAATCATATTACTACTGTCAATAAAGATTCTCAATATCTTGTAATAATTAACAAATGCACTGAACCCAAACCCTAACACATGCTTACACACACGAGGATCGATAGTTCTGGATGTAGGCACCTCTCTGAAATCTCTAGTCGCGGGATTCCACAGTAAAAAGGAAGGAGGAGATGTGAAAGAATAACTGATCTGAAGACAGAGCAGGCCATTGCAGGAACCAATGATTTTAACGTAGCTTGACTTCAAGAAATCGAACTGAGGTGCCTCCTGAACATCACTGATTTGCATCTCGCAATCGAACAAACGTAAATGAAAAAGAGTTCCAGAGTTCTTCCAGAACAGAAAAGAAGGATTTTGATTACTGGAGTGACAGAGCTGATCAGCGATCAAAGATGGTTTATTGAAGAGATTTTTCCAAAGTTTGCAGACACATTGAAATCGCATTAGGGATTTGACCGGAAGCCGCTTCAGAATCTGGGTGATGATTTCTTCGGGACGGAATGGTGCGGCGCCATCCATCAACAGTTGCTTCATGGTTGAGGATCCAGAGAAAGGAATCTTACAGTCACAGATGAAAAACGGATAGGCCCTTTTTTTTTTTTTAACAAAAAAAAAAAAATGAAAAAAAGCACTTTTTTTTAATGAAAAAAATGTCTTTTTTATTAATTTATGTGTTTAGATGATATTTTTTTTAAAAAATAAAAAATCACAAAAAAAATCTAAAATGCTGTTTTTTTTTTTTTAAAAGCTCCAATTTGGAATTGAAAAAGAAACATTTTTTTTTTTAAAAACCCATCCAAACAAGCGCCTAAAAGTCGTTTCAATCAAATGAGAGCCTTCTAACAGGGATATCGTTAAATATGGAAAAAAAAAATCACATTTTAAATATCCATTAAATAATAATAATAATAATAATATTCTGCATCAGATATGCACAATAATTTTGGCTAATTTTCAATATCTAATTAATAAAATTTTAAACTCATACTCAATATGTTACGTAGAAAAATTTCTTAAAGTATATGACATTTTCAATTTAGAGTAAACAATTTAATTTTTAACACGTGGAATACTTCAAAAATTACTTCTCATTTTGTTGATGTAGAAAATATTTTAAATATGAAATGATGATCACATATATTAGGGGAAGTTAACATTAATGTGCTTTTTTTTTTTTAAGAAAAAAATGAATAAAATATACTAACCACCTTTTATTTTAATTTAGTTACATATATCTCCCATATATTTTGAAAATATACACTTTAGTCCAGATCATTAACACCATTAAAAAAGTTCTAAAAATATTTTTTAATGAATATTCTTAATTAAAAATCAAATTTTAAAAATTTTTGTTTACTACTTTACCCTCATTATACAGAATAGCTAATTTATCTTTAATATTAATATTTATTAATGATCTACTTAATTTTTTACTAAATTTAAAATTTTAAATAATTTTTTATGTATAAAATATTAACAAAATGATGAAATATTTGAGTGATATTTCAATAAAATGAAATATATTTTAATATTTTGAATTATAATATATTAACACAAGAATCTCAAAATTATCTCATTTTATAATTTCATAACCTAATTGAAATATATGTGTGTGATTGTAAAACATTTTAGCCTATATAATATATATATATATATATATATATAGGATTAGATCATAAGTAGGTTTTAATAAATAAACAGGATCAAACATTTATATTTATTGAAAAATAAAATAATTATAATGATAAAATAATTAACTTTATATATGGCGATGAATTAAACATTATGACAACAATTTAGAAATATATACTAAAATTATTTTTTAAAAATTTTCGATAAAGATATGTGATTAAATGTTCTTTTTGTGTGTGCTAAAGATTACATTATTTTAAGTACTAATATTTATTTAAAGAAGGGGATGTTGGTTTAAATAATGGGTTAACGTTATGATTTAACGATCAACTAATAATTAAATAGGATGGAATTGAATCTTAAAACTGTTGGTTATGATTAGTTTTGATGATGTCTTATATAGATGCCATTATCCGAGCAAAAAGCTTGCATACTACATTTATGTTTTACTTTGCCTAATTCTTATATTTAATGTAGATATGGAGTTTAATAATGAAGAATATTCAAGAAAGGAGCTTGAAGAAGGAAGAACTTGCTCAATGAAATGATAAAATCATTATACAAGTTCTTAGATTGATTCTAGAAGTCCCCACGATGATATGGAAGTTAGAACGACTCAAATCGGAGTTAAAATAAGCAAAATCATGAGCTAACTCGAGCCAGGAAGCTTAACTCGAGTTAGAACGTTTATCTACAGTGTTTTGGGCATCTAGGATGGTTAACTCGAGTCAAGAACATCACTACCTCAAGTCTGGGTCCAAACTCGAGGCATACATTCTTCTGACTCGAGTCAATAGTGATTTCCAAGTGATTTTCGCTCTCTGGATGGGCATGACTCGAGTCAGGCTTCATTTACCTCGAGTCAAGGTGACTTTCAGCAACTCTGTTGCACTCTGTTTCACGTTCAGCTTGGGCAATATCTGGTTATTCGATGATATCTCTCAAACCAGAGATCGGATTGAGATGAAACTAGTGACATATGAAACTAGACTCCCAATGTGTCATTTGGATATAAAATTCAAGCCCAAAGGAGTTCAGATCAAGGAGTTATGAATTTTACAAGTTGGGACATCAATTCACGCCACACAGCAGACCAAGCTTCGGTATTTTGAGTATATCTCACAACATACAAATCCAATTGAGTTGAAATTGGTGTCATTGGAAATTAGACTCAAAATTTGTTCCATCAAGACTTGAACCAACAAAAAGGGATCTCAGACCAAGGAGATATGACCTTCTAAAGTTGACACACGTGATTCCGGAATCAAAATTCAGCATAGCTTCGGTTTTCTGTCTATTTCTCACACTATACTCAACCAAATGAAGTGAAACCAATTCCATATGAATCTAGACTCAACAAGTGTTTCATAGAATTTGGAAGCAACAAATTTCAAATCAAAGATCAAAGAAAACGAAAAAGAGCAATTTGACTCGAGCCAGACAATGCACCTCGAGTGTAAGTGGGGACAAAAAGATAGACACTTTGAGAGAGGTTTTTACCTCGAGCCAACAAGTGTGCCTCGAGTCAAATGGCCAACCCGAGAGATTGAAGAATGGAGAGCAGTTTTTAACTCGAGCCAGTAAGTGTCGACTCGAGCCAAAGCAACCTGATACACCACGAATGTGAAGAACTAACTCGAGCCTCTTCAAATGCAACCTCGAGTGTGCATACAGAATCGAGCCAAGGTTTTATGCCTCGAGTCAAATGTTTCTGAAGCTAATGGATCAATTGATGATTAACGCGAGCCAGGACTTTGGTTGCCTCGAGTTTGGGCATAGACTCGAGCCAAGGATATGTATGCCTCGAGTCAATATTCTTCAGACTTCATTTCTGCATATTCAAAGTACTCCAGACTCGAGCCAAGGATTTTGCTGCCTCGAGTTAGACAGTGTCGTGATCAGTCTTCTTAGTTTTAAACGATGGATTGACTCGAGTCAGAATTTGTTTTAACTCGAGCCAATGTTTCTTTGATTATAAATCACCGTGTCCGAAATCGTGGATTCTCATCAAGAACATCCGATGAATTCCAAAAGACCTTATACTACTTCTTAACATCATTTATATCATTTATGTATAAGTTTCAGATGATTATATGAAGGACTCAACACACAATCAACTAGTCGATAAAGATGAAGCTCGGTCCCAACGTCTCCAAGAAATCAAAAATTGATTGTTATCAATTGATTTCTACTTGCTATACTTCTCAATGCTATTAATCATGTTTGTTAGCAAGTGCCAGATAATCAAATGAAGGATTAACATAAGATTATCAAAAAGTAGATGATGATGTCAGAAGCTTCAACGGTAATATTTCTCCAACGGTCAAATAGTTCCAATGGACATATCATATTCAAACCTGGAAGAATTGTTCAATGTTCTTCATCAACTATAAAAGGAGAAGCCTTCAAGATAGAAGTGGTTAGAGACAAGAGCTTACACTGTTGAAATTCCAACATTATGAATCCAACGCTCAACTCATATACTCTCTGTTTTCACAATGGTTATATAGTTTTTCAGTAGAGAGTGTGATGATCGGTTGTGTACTTCAGTGTTCATCTGTTATCTACTCGTGAGGAGTTATTAAACACTTATTCATCTCATTCAGATATTAAATCTTAAGGGTAAGGAACCTTAAGTGTGGGTGTATCAATTACAACTTGTAAGAGGGAGTGAGTCCGAGAGTGAAAGGATCATCCTTTGTTTACAGAGTGTGTAATTGTATCCTTATAGTGTAAGGGGGAGTATCTCAGTAAGAGATTGTAAAGGCTGCACAAGTGCCCAACTAAACTTGTGAGGTTGTAGAGGCTTTTCTCTTGTGCCCGATTAAACAAGGAGAAAGTGGATTGAAAATCTCAAGTGGAGCTTGAGGACCGGACGTAGGTCAAGGATTGACCGAACCAAGATAAATCTCGGTTGCATATTCTCTTCCCTAAACTCTTAGATTTCTAGCATATATGTTTGAATGACTGACTATTGCTTTATAAACTATTTCTTTCATTCGAACTACTTTCAGTAAGTTGCGAAAAGATTTTCAAAGTTCCAAATTTTTTATCATACACCCAATTCACCACCCTCTTGGGTGATAGCCAAGTCTAACAAAAACTAGAAGGAGATTTTTGCAATATATATTTTGATTTTGAAGGAATTTCACAAAGTTTTTAAAATATAAAGAAAAATATTATGGTAATTAAATAAACTTACATTGACCGTTTAACAAAATGGGAAAAAGACAAGAAATACCATTGGAACTTCAAAATCCCAAATAATTATTATTGCCTACAAGTTGATATTGACTACGAGAGTATGGTAATTGACAACTCATTTTAATACGAAATAATGGATATGAGATTTTAAAATTCAAGTGGTATTTTCTTATATTTTTCTTTGACAAAAATATCATGGCCATTACCATAGTTCCTCCTCTCTTCCTCGAGGAGTTCTTCTATGCTTCACTCACAATTTTTTCCGGATAATAATATGAAGGGTCTCCCCTTTCAAGGCTTAAACCGTAAATATTTTCACTTCTCACAACAATTGCGCTTCCGGGTTTTAAATTTGTGTTCTTATTCTTATGAAGTGAAGTCGCTTACAACCTCAACCAATAGTCTCATTAGTATGCCTCACTTACAATTTTGTATGCTTGTGATACTCTCTTGGATTTGGCTTCCCTTCTTGTGTCCAACCAATAATCTTTCTTATACAAATTTAGACAATTCAACCACCCTTTCTTTCCCTCATTCTTTTTTCTTAATCATGATCTCCTCCAAATTTATGTAGTCTCAACAAACATTAGAAGATACCATGTTGTTGGAACTAAAAAGACACCGTGTTGATTAACTTTCATTGAACTCAAAAAAAAAAAAAAAAAATCCAATACAATCATATTAATAAATTTATCATATAGTATACTATTTTTTGCTCATTAAATTAAATATATACCCTTGACATTTATCTATCTACACACACAAATTTCAATAAATTGAATTTTTTGATATTTTAACCAAGTTCATATCGTAAAACATTTCTCTTCCATTTGATTAATTTTTCACTTCACTTTTAGCAAAGAAAAATATTTTTCCTGGTTTTTACTTATATGTGTTTAATTTCATTCCTCCATTTTTAATGGTTAAGAGCAACATAAATCCAGCTTTACAGCAAGATGTGGGAATTCAAAACATTTATGATTGTTATTATTGCATCCAAATGATCCTAAAGATGTTCAAATATGTAAAACAAGAGAAAAACTGAGGTATTTTTCCCTAGGAACTCGAATCAATTCAGAATATATCATTTATGTTATGAATATATTAAATTATGTGGATGTCTATTGACTTTTCACATTTTGTCACCTCAAGAGAATTATTGACATTTTCACATTTTGTCACCTCAAGAGAATCATTTGGATATATATATATATATATATATATTAATTATATACCTCGGTATGGGATGCCCACAATCATCATTGCGTATCTGATCTCTTTGCCAGCCGACTTATATTCACATGGGATGAGATTAATATTTGTTCAGGGGAAAATTACACCTAATGACCTAGATGGAAAAATTACACCAAAGTAACCATTTTCAATCACTATAAATAGGTGCATTCCTTCTCTTGTAAATGGACGAATGCATTGAAAATTGATGATTGAATGAACGTGATTACTTCTTTCTCTACTCTACGAATTCTATCTTCATTCTTATTTTATATTTTCTCTTAGTTTTATAATACGTTATCAGAATGAAAGTTCTAACGAAGGTATGATTTTCTCATCATCTTTTTAATGATTTCATTATATGTTCATTTTATTTATCTGGGATGAATAAAGATATATTTTTCCTGAATGTTTTAAACATCGGGTTCCATGGTTAAGATTGGAGATTATTATTATTCCTTTTATATTATATGTTGGTTGCGTGTTTATTTATGCCTTGCATTATCATATTCTTCTTCATTTAATGAACTAACTCCTGGTGAGGATTACCCACATTCTTAGTTCATTTCTTTTACTAAGTGCTGGTGAGGATTACCCCCATTCTTAGTTCATTTCTTTTACTAAGTTCTGGTGAGGATTTCTTTTACTAAGTCCTATGAGGATTACCCCTATTCTTAGTTCATTTCTTTTACTAAGTCCTGGTGAGGATTACCCCGTTCTTAGTTCACATTTGATTTCTTATTTTGGTTTTTTTTTAATATTATTAATATTGTTATTTTGTATAAGCCCCGAAGCGTTACACTTTTAATTTCTAATTTTGAAATTATATGACTAGAAGTCATATCACTTTAATTTCTTATTTATGGCCAAAAGCCATATAAATTTAATTTCTCATTATGAGAACTAAATGGCCCAAAGCCATAATTTTTTTTTAAATTTTTTTATTATAATAACTTATTTATTGTCTTTGTGAATTTACTTGATACTATCATTGGTATTTCTATATTAATAATTCTTGTTTATTTCTTTAATTAGTTTAAACCATGACAAACCTTGCAAAAATTGAATTTGTGGCTCTTGACATTACCGAAAAGAACTATTTATCTTGGATGCTGGATGCGGAAATCCATCTGAATGCCTATGGTCTGGAAGACACAATTAAAGAAGGGAATTAGGCATCCAATCAAGATAAAGCCAAATCCATGATTTTTCTACGCCGCCATTTGTATGAAGATCTTAAAAATTGAATATTTGACAATAAAAGACCCACTTGTTCTTTGGAACAATTTGAAAAAACATATGACCACCGAAAGATGGTCATCCTCTCAAAAGCTAGTTATAACCGGATACATTTGCGTTTACAAGATTTTAAAACGTGAGCGAGTACAACTCGGTTATGTTTAGAATTACTTCTCGCTTAAAATTATATGGAGAAAATATTACTGATGAAGATATGCTAGAAAAAACATTCTCCACATTTCATGCATCCAACTTGCTCCTGTAACAGCAATATCGTGAGAAAGGTTTCAAGAAATATGTAGAATTAATTTCTTATCTCCTCGTGGCTGAACAGAATAATGAGCTTTTATTAAAAATCATGAATCTCTTCCAACAGCTCAACTCCATTCCCGTTCGAATACAAGAACTAATGAATCTTTTAGTAGTCGAGGATGTGGACGTAAAGGTACGTGGCTACAACCGTGGGCGTGGTCCAAATCGTGGTGGTTCAAATTGAAAGTGAAGGAAATCACCAAGAGGGGGGTGAATTGGGGATTTTGAAACTTTTTCGATTTGCTCTGTTTTTCGTACAGCAAAACAGAGGTGAACAAAAGATGTAGAGAAGGACAACTAGACACAAGGATTTATACTGGTTCGGTCTAACTCCTTGACCTACGTCCAGTCCCCAGACACTTTGGGATTTCCACTATATCAATTGATTACACACTCTATACTCAAGAGTAATTCTCTCACTAGAACTTACTCCCCTTTACAAGTTGTAATCAATGAACCCAATCACCAAGTCCCCATACTTGTGATACTTTACAATAAATGATTTACAAGTAGAAACTCTCTCTAAGAGTAGATAATGATAAACACTCAAGCTTGTGTATCAAAAGATACAATATAGATGAAAAACTCGAAAGAATAAGTGTAAGACTTAAATGCAATTCGTTTTCAGCAGTTGTGGTTGTTGGAAAGACTTGAATGCAGCTCTATTTATACTCGAGATCATTAAATGACCGTTGCTTTCCTAATAGATCCGTTGGAGAAGTTCACCAAGGTTAAGGAAGTGGTTTAGGCATCTTCTCTCTCTAATTTCCTCTTAATCCAGTGGATAGAATATCGAGTTGACTCTCTTCAAATTAGTCCATTGGAGAGGCAGGTTGCTTGTTGTAGAAATCATTCTTTAATGCTTTGCAACCGTGTGCAGAAGGATTACCCAAAAGTATGCAAGTTTTTGGGTTTGCATTTAATGTGCTGACATCACTTTTTGCTTTTGCTTTAAACCTTCAATAAACATTCTCTAATCTGTCTGAAACTCACTAACAAAGTGGTTAAACATATCTAGGAACATTAGAGAATAATCATAGGAAGTATTAAGATCAAAGAAGAAGGTTTCACAAATTCGTCAGATTTGATTTTCAAACTTAGCGTTTAATACTCAAGTATGTGTATCAATACTCGAGTTTGTCACTTTGTGCACTTAAGTCAATACTTGAGTATTCATTTTGATACTTGAGTATTCTTTTCCGAGAGGAATCATCAAGATTTGACTTTGGACCTTAACATTGAAATAAGGTCAATACTCGAGTATCCAGATCCATACTCAAGTTTTGAACTTTTGATATGAAAATAAGTTTAAGTTCAAAAACCTCAATACTTGAGTATTGTGTTCAATACTTGAGTGTTCAAATCATTGACAAAGAGCAAAGCTCTCGTATGCCCAATACTCAAGTTTCCAACTCAATACTCGAGTATGCATTCATTTTGAAAAACCTTGTGATGTCTTTCCCAAGTCAATACTTGAGTATTGAAATGAATACTTGAGTATCCAATATATGCATAAAACTTGTGGTCTTTCTATCAAAATCCAATACTCGAGTGTGCAAACCAATACTCGAGTATTCGAAGTGTTTGAGAACTTTTATAGATTGATGTCAAGTCAATACTTGAGTTTTCAAATGGATACTTGAGTATTCATAAACAAGTGTTAAGTATGAAAGCTTTGTGGAAATCCAATACTCGAGTATTCAAATCATACTTTCGAGTTTCCATAAGATGGGAAAACTTGATGACTCTCTTGTATGACCAATACTTGAGTATTCAATTGAATACTTGAGTATTGAGATTTTAAGTCAATGTTGAAATTGTCTCTCGTGTGTTCCATACTCGAGTATTCATATCAATACTCGAGTTTGGCTCTGGGTGAAAAACTTGGAGTGCTCTCTGTAAGTCCAATACTCGAGTATTGTGTCCAATACTTGAGTATTGCTTTGTAATGGTTTTTGAGCAACTCTCTGTCAAGTCAATACTTAGGTATTGAGACCAATACTTAAGTTTGGCTTTGACAGTAAGTTTTTCAACTTATCAAAGACAAACTTCACTGTGTGTTTACAATTGTTAATTATCATCAAAACACATAGAGAACTAACACAAATTTCCGCCCTAGGGAGAAAATTGAAAAGAACCCCGAATGGAAACTAGTGGGAATAACGAGACATGCTTTGAAAATACATGCTATCGTTGTGGTGGCAAAGGTCATTGGTCACGTACACTGCCGTACGCCAAGACACTTGGTTGACCTTTACCAAGAATCATTAAAAGGTAATGGTAAAGGACCAAATATTGAAGTAAATCATGTTGAAAAGGCTGAGAATTCGAGCATGAAGATGTTGATATTGCTCATTTAGATGTCGCGATTTCTTAGTATAAATTATCTTTTCATATTTAGAACCATCATGTTTTATTATGTTGAAACTTTCTTCTATCATATGTATTTCTTTTAATTATGTATTTATTTATTTTCATGTATATTTTAATGAAGAACGAATCTTGTTGGCATCAATCTTAAAGATTTGGGTCTCGTTGACAGCGCAACAACGCACACCATATTAAAAAATGATAAATATTTTTCTTCCTTGGTAATGCAAGAAGCCAATGTTTAGACTATATTTGGTAGTATAAATTTGATTGAAGGCTCCGGAAGAGCTAATATTTTGTTACCTAAAGGAACAAAATTATGCATTGATGATGCATTTTATTCTACCAGGTCTGAGAGAAACTTATTGAGTTTCAAAGATATTTGTAGAAATGGATATCATATAGAAATAACGACTAAAAATAATCAAGAATGTCTTGCTATCACGATATGGTTTTACGGTAGAAAATGCATATTAGAAAGTTTTCCCTTTTTTTCTTCGGTTTGTATTATACATTTATAAGCACAATTGAAACACATGCTATTGTAAACCATAAGTTTACCAATGCGAGACTAGAAGTTTGCCAATGTAAACCAGCGGTTTGCCAATGTAAATCGAGAAGTTTACTAATAAATTTAATGTTTGGCATAACCGGTTAGGCCATCCAGGGTCAACTATGATGCGACAGATAATTGAGAATTCATGTGGACATACTCTAAAGTGTAAGCAAATACTACAATCCCATGATTTCTCATGTGGTGCGTGTTCCAAGGGAAAGTTAATTATTCGGCCCTCACCAAGCAAAGTAGAAAGTGAGTCTCTCACATTTCTAGAACGGATACAGGGAGACATTTATGGACCAAAGCATCCACCATGCGGACCATTTAGGTACTATATGATTTTAATTGACACATCAACCAAATGGTCGCATGTTTGCTTATTATCTTCTCGTAACCTGGCGTTTGCGAGATTACTTGCTCAATTGGTTAGATTAAGAGCACATTACCCTGATTATCCTATCAAGAAAATATGTCTTGATAATGCTGGTGAATTTACTTTACAAGCTTTTAATGAATATTGTATGTCCCTTGGAATTGATGTTGAACATCTTGTAGCTCATGTTCATACGCAAAATGGACTTGTAGAATCTTTGATTAAACAATTACAACTTATTGCAAGACCTTTACTTATGAGATCTAATCTCCCAATTTTTGCTTGGGGCCATACCATTTTGCATGCAGCAATGTTAATTCGCATAAGGCCAACTAGTTACTTAAAGGTTTCCCCCTTACAAATGATTTTTGATCAAGAACCTAATATTTCCCATATAGAATTTTGGGTGTGCAGTATGTGCCGATAGCACCACCTCAACACACTAAAATGGGTCCACGAAGAAGAATGGGAATATATGTTGGGTATGAATCTCCTTCAATCATAAAATATTTAGAACCATCTATAGGAGACTTATTTACGACACGATTTTCCGATTGTCATTTTGATGAATTAGTTTTGCCAACATTAGAGGGAGAAAATAAGCAGTTGGGTAAAGATATTAGTTTGAATGAATTATCATTGGCTCATTTTGATCCTCATACAAAAAAATGTGAACCGTAAGTTCAAAAGATAATTCATTTGCAAAATTTAAAGCTAATCAAATGCTAGAAGCATTTATGGACCCAAAGAAAGTGACAAAGTCACATGTACCAATTCGCGATGCTCCTATTCGAATTGATGTCAATGAATCTAAAGTATGCTTAACACTACAAAAAAAAAAAATCATTTTTTGCGACGAAACAATTCCGTCGCAGAAAATTTTTGCGACGGAAATGGTCTGTCGCTAAATATGGCATCACAATTGCGACGGAAAACGCAAAATCCATCGCAAAATTTGAATTTTGCGATGGAAATATTTTTCTGTCACAAATTTCACATTTTGCGACGGAATTTCATTTCATCGCAAAACCCATGGGATTTGCGAAAGAATCAAATTCCACGCAAATCCCATGGGTTTTGAATTTTAATTTAAAAAAATAATTTTTTTAAAAAATTATTTAAAAAATATTAAAAAATTGGCTGTTTGTTTTTGCTTTGTTGTGGAAGACTGTGAAGAAATTTACACCTTTCTCCATATTCTCCATATTGGCAAGTAATTAAAAGATGAATCACAAGAAACAAAAAATGATTAATAATATCAATATCCCGTGAGACATATAAAACACTTCTAAAATTATAAGTCAATAGTAACTTCACTGAATAAATGACGGCAAAGTCTGCAACCCAACAGGCCAACACAAAACATGAGTCTATATGAATGCATAGAATATGGAAATGAATCTGTTTAGTAAACAAATCAACAAATTTCTAAAAAAAAAAAAAAAATCAAAGCAGGGAGAAAAGAAATCAATAGTCCTCAATTGACAAATAGCTCCAAGAAAGCTTTGACCCTCTTCCCATTAGTGGCCTCCTAAACTTTTCCCAATCATCCTCTTTGATCCAAGTCACTAACAAAGTTATACAACTCAAGTGTTCAACCTACTTCTCATGGATAGCAATTGCTCTTCATAACATGGATTTCCCACCAAACAAATGTCATGTAAATGGAACCACATCCCAAAAAAGCAAAAAAAAAAAAAAAAAAAAAAAAAATACTTGATTGAGGATGGTGAGGAGGCCGAGAACGGAACCCGAGGGCGAGAGGTGGAGGACGGTGAGACGGTGGACGGATGACGAGGCCAAGGAGGCGGAGGACGGACCGGGTTGGAGTAGGAAAGGGACAGATAGTGCGCATGAGGGGGAGGAGAAGAAGAAGAAAACTAAAGGACAGTGGAAATATCCCAAATTTGGGACTTAAGTCGAAATTTGCGACGGAACTCTAGTTCCGTTGCAAAAAGTTACTATTTTTGCGACGGAACCGATATTCCGTCGCAAATTGGAGCCAAAACCGGCGACCAAATGCTAGTTTTAAAAAATAATTTTGCGACGGATTTAAAAAATCCGTCGTAAAAAGGAAGTTTTGCGACGAAGTTCATTTCCGCCGCAAAACCCAAAAGGGATTTGCGACGGAATTTACATTCCATCGCAAAACTAGCAAACATTACTATTTTGCGATGGAATTTAAATTCCGTCGCAAATACCCCTAAATTTGAGACGGAAAAAATTCCATCGCTAATCAGCTTTTTTCTAGTAGTGGAAGCGTGGTAGGCCTATCGGTTCCAAAGATAAAAATCCTTGCAAGAAAAAAGGAGCTAAGAATATAAATGGTCAAGTCGAGGATAATCAAGAAAAGTTAATAGCTCCAAGAGCCATCTCCCCGAAGAATATTATCTCCAAGTAGAGATATCTCTCTAAGGGAGAATGTTGCGATCCCATAAGAGATCAAGGTACCCGAAATACGTGAAAATAATGAGATCTCAATAAATTATGTTATGAATGGTATCCGATGGGATCGAAATGAAGTCAACGTTGATGACATCTTTGCTTATCATATAGCATATGAGGTAATGAATGAGAAGGAGGATCATGAGCCAAAATCCATCAAATGAGTGTCAACAAAGTGAGAGGATTGGCCCCTATGGAAAGATGCTATTAATGCAGAATTAAAATCACCGGCAAAACAAAAAAAAAGTATTTGGTCCTGTAGTCCATACACCCGAAGATGTAAAGCCGCTTGGATACAAATGGGTCTTTGTAAGAACAAGAAATGAAAAAGGGTGAAATTACAAGATATTGTTGGGATCCGTACACGCAAATGGATTAAAAATTTTACGGATCCCGTCTAAGGATCGCTCAACAGCGTTTAGATTAAGGCTAAAGGAAGCCGAATATTACCTATAGCGAACTCGTCCGCGTCTCGTTCTCTTTAAACTGGTGGGCTACCTTCTTGATCAGCAGAAACCGACTCTATGAATCATCCTCCTCTATCGGTATCCACACGAATAATCCCGAACACGATCATGGCAGCTGCTAGTGCCTTCGAGTTGTGCGTCTATCTCTCTTAGCTCTAGGGTTTCTCACGGCTTTCTAATACGCTTGACAAAGAGTCCCGTAGATTTTTTTTCAAAACGATTAGCGAATTATATTCAAAATTAATCCTCATTAATTTTGAAATTCGAATTTTAATATTGATTAAATATATTAATTAAATCTATCCAATAGATCTAATCTAATACATTTATTTAATCCGAATTAAAATCTAGATTTGAAATTCGAATTTTGAATCTTGATTAAAAATACATTAATTTAATCTATCTAATAGATCTAATGTAATATATTTATTTAATCCGAATCAAAGCCTTCTGATTTAATTTATCTCTATAAATTAAATCCGAGAAATGATATCTATCTATTTAATTAAATCTGAGATACTATATCTCAATTTAAATTAAATGGATATATGATATCTTTATTCAAAATTAAATGAGATACAATATCTCTATTTGTTTTAGATATTCAATTTATCAAATAAATTAAATATAAAACAAATATTATAATCTCCTTTAATAATATTAATTTCAAATTTAATATATATATATATATATATATCCTAGATTAAATACGTATTCATTAAATCATAGATTAATCTAAGATTCAATGAATCTCGACACTTTGTCAGGTTGGGTTATTCTTGTGTGTGACCCCGCAGCTGAACATGAGATTGGCGGTGGCCAATAACACGTGTACTAGTCCACAAGTCGCAAGCGGCCTCTAGCAAGACATTGTGACTACACAATTCACATGGGAATCAATGACACGATACAACCTATCGTACAACCATGTCACGTCCCTTTTGTCATGCGATAATTTGGTCAAGGATGAGGCATGGATAATGTCAACTTCCTTTTCGACCAAGTACTTTCTCAATTCTTGAGTAGTCTACTAATTGAAATGGAAACTCCTTTCCATCATAGTATGACCATACATTTCTTAGACTCACTCATCGAGGGCCCAAGATATCTCTCTACAAATGTGAGGGACAAATTCCATCTTGACTATTCACATTCCTCCGCATGAAAACCACTGATCCCGATCCCAACCTTTATCATCACCCGGTCAAAGGTGACTTTTGACTAGGTCAAAGACTGACTCATCATGTAGGAATCCATGATGATCTCAGTCATAGGGCGTCATAACGCGGTTATACATGAGATAAGCTTATGACTAAATCCATGCAAACTTTCTCATAGTGGATCGGTCCAGCACCTTGTACTCTTACAAGTGTCCATGACTTTGATTCGTATCTCCATACCTCATCAAAGTCATACTGGTCTTATCTCATCTTCACTCCCGCATAGATGACCGACCAGGGACATTTAGGATAATCTATAAAAGATATATCCAGGGATACAGTTATCAATGTAAACATGCGAATGAAATGATAACTAAATGGAGAACAATGACTTGCCCTAGGGCATAATTTCCAACAAATATAAGGCACGTCTTGTAGCCTAAGACTTTATATAAAAACCTGACATTGATTTGGAAGAAACATATTCACCAGTAGTAGATGCAACTACTTTTCATTATTTGATTAGCTTAGTAGTAAATGAAGGACTTGATTTGCGTTTAATGGATGTCGTGACTGCCTATTTGTATGGCTCACTTGACAATGATATTCATATGAAAGTCCCTGAAGGACTCAAGGTGCCGAAACATCTAATTCAAATTCTCGAGACCAATACTCGATCAAGTTAAACAAGTCTATGTATGGCTTGAAGCAATCAGGGCGTATGTGGTATAATCGTCTCAAGGACTATTTGTTGAAAGAAGGGTACAAAAATGACCCAATATGCCCATGCATTTTTATGAAAAGATTTAGTAATAAATTTGCTATAATTGCGCTTATGTTGATGATATCAACATTGTTAAAACTCCTAAAAAGCTTCAAAAGGAAATTAATTGTTTGAAGAAAGAATTTGAAATGAAAGACTTGGTCGAACGAAATTGCATTTGGACTACGGATCGAGTACTTGAAGGATGAGATCTTTATATATCATGAAACTTATACAAAGAAGGTCCTAGAGCGATTTTATATGGATTAGTCATATCCATTATGTACTCCAATGATTGTAAGGTTTTTGCAAGTGGATAAAGATCCATTCAACCTCAAGTAATTAGTGACGAAGGTAAAGAAGAACTACTTGGTCCAAAAATACCATACCTCGGTGTATTGGAGCACTCATGTATCTTGCTAATCACACACGGCTTGATATATCATTTGCTATTAATTTATTAGCAAAATATAGTTCTTCACTAACACGAAGGCATTAGAATGGAATAAAACACATTCTTCATTACCTCATAGGCAATATGGATATGAGATTATACTACTCAAATGTATCCAATCATGAACTGATTGGTTATGCAGATGCTGGATTTTTGTCTGATCTTCATGATGGTAAATCACAAACAGACTATCTGTTTACATGTGGAGGTGCAACTATTTCATAGCGATATATGAAGCAGACTATATCAGCCACATCATCTAACCATGCAGAAATTCTAGCATTGCATGAAGCAAGTCGAGAATGTATGTGGTTGAGGTCGGTAATACATCATATATGAACAACTTTTCATTTATCTTCAGATAAAATGGTTCCAACAATTCTATATGAAGATAATGATGCATGTATTGCCCAACTTAAGGAAGGTTATATTAAGGGTGATAGGACAAAGCATATTTCACCGAAATTCTTCTTTACTCGTGACCTTCTAAAGGATGGTGAAATAAATATCCAAAGAAATCGGTTCAAGTGAAAATCTAGAGATATATTCACCAAGTCACTTCCGGTACAATCTTTGAAAAACTTGTTGATAATTGAATATTTCATACACTACTTTTTGTCTCTTGATTTATAATTTAGGACTCTTTAGCTAATAAATAATGACTTTTATACTTATTTGGGCTTTGGGCCTTTTATTATATTTTAGCCATTATTTAATAATAAATTTCAGTTTTACATTGCTTCACCATTTTTACCATAACTCTTGAACCAGACATCGGATTTGCCTCATTTTTGTCTCATATTTCAGATGATTCAGAGAGCTACAATTGTTATGAAGACATGAAGAGCAAATTCAGACAAGAGGGCGGTCGATTTTGGAGCTGAAGTCATATGTATTTTTGGGCTCGAATTTTGTAATTAAAACCCATTTTATTTTATTTTCCATTTTGGGCCCGAATTGTGGATTGGAGCCCCATTTCGTTTTGCCATTTTAGGTTAAGTGAGGCAGCAGCCACAAACACATTCTCATTCACGTTTTTAGATTTTAGTGGATCAAAATAGGAGTTTTCGATTCTCTCATCTTGTTCTTCGTGTTCTTCATGTTCATGATGAAATTTCTTCTCGATTTTCGCTTCAGTATAATCATGACTAGCTAAGCTACCGTGATTAACCTATGGATTGAAGATTCCACTATCCGAGGACTCACGCTTAATCGGTAACCGTCTAACTCCTTTCGCATTCTTTAATCGGATTCGGTTTTTGGATTTGGATTGGGTTTTTGATTAAAAACCCAGATTGACATTTCCTAAGGATGTAGTTCGAACTAGGTTAAAGTATCACTATGCGATCGTACAGTGATACGCCACTGATTCGAACAAATTCCGAACGATTGTTCGATTGAGGGAATTTCGGGCAAATGCGAGATTTGTTTGCCCAGATTCGATCACGAAGTTCGGTTATAAATCTGTTTTCATTCGAGGAAGGGGTGGAATTCGAAATCCTTGGTTAATCTTCATTATTCGTTTATCTGTGTTAATTTCATTCGTCTCGTTATTTCGATTTAATTCTGCTTTGAACCAAAAACAAAACCCCCATTTTATCATTCTCGTTATATTCTTGTTCAATTGAACCGATCAAGCGTGAATTCGTTGGGAAACGACCCAGGTTACATTATACTTGCAACTCCTTTTCTAATCTGGTTATTTTGGGAGATTACGGCAAATCTCTGTCAAAATATGGCACCGCTCGGGAATTTGCATCGGTTTGATTAGTAACGGTAGTGTAAATAACGTCGTTTTTGTAGTTTAGGTGGTTTGGGTTCTTTGGACGTAAATTTTTCTCGACCCGGATCACTCAACCCAGGTCTTATTCACAAGGAATTGGGCATTCTAAGCAAGAGTCACTTCCTTAAAAGGAAGTGAGGTCTCATCTATTTTGGCCAAATTCCATCGTTTAGACCTTGTTTTTACCATTTTTTGGTCTCGGTAGGATATATCGGGTATTTTAACAATTGTTTGACTTACTCCGATTGACGATTTTTGGTGAGTCAAGGAAAATGTTATTTAGCATAGGACACAGGCTAAAGTGCTGTGGTCTTGAGATATAAGCCAAATTCCATCGTTTAGACCACTTTTTCAATTTTTGAAGTTTTTTTATTCCATTTTGGGTTCCCCAATGGTCTAGGAGTTGCCCTGTCCAAGTCCCAAAAATTTTAAAAATCATTTGATAGTGTTTCTGGACTTGTTTAGGTCAATTTCTACCATAGGTTTTTGTTTTTGTGTTTGCTTTTGTGTGTCCTAGTGTTTTTCTACTTTTTACCACTTTTAGTGGCATTTTCGTAATTCGATTGGCTGGTGGCATTTGCGTAATTCCGATTTTCTGCAGATTATGCCTTGTGACTATTCTCGCATGAGTACTAGAGCACTATCAATCCGAAGACTTATTGCCATTTGATCCTGAAATAGAAAGAACAATTCTTCTTGCTAGAAGAGTTGTTAGGCTAAGTCGTGGGATTAATGCGACTGGACATTGCACTTGAGTCGATTGGGCCATTCGATTGTGTCCATACTGTTGATCTCTCTGATTGTGTTTCTGATAGTACTTCTGATAGTCTTGTTGTTTTCACTGATTCTAGTAGCAATTTTCCTAACTCAGAAATTATGGCAGAAGAACAGGAAAATCGTCATACTTTAAAGGAATTGAATGAACCTGGTGTTAATTATCAACCTTTGTGCATCCAATATCCTACTCTTGCTGCTAACTTTGAGCTTAAATATGGTCTAATACCTTGCTGCCTAAGTTTCATGGTCTTTCAAGTGAGTGTGCCATTAAGCATTTGAAGGAATTCCATCTAGTGTGCATCACTATGAAACCGCATGCCATTGATGAAGATCAAATCAAGCTGAGAGCTTTTCCTTTCTCATTAGAAGGTGGAGCCAAAGACTGGTTGTTGTACCTTCAGCCTTCATCTATTGGGAGCTGGACTGATGTTCGAGGTTATTTATGGAGAAATATTACCCTGCCTCAAGAGCAACTGCGATCAAGAAGGAAATTGGCAACATTAAACGCCAATGGGGAGACTTTGCATGAGTGCGGGAGAGGTTCAAAAGGTTATGTGCAAGCCGTCCACACCACCGGATCACGAGCAAATCTTGATTACCCATTTCTATGATGGTCTCGCTACCGGTAGACAAAGGTTTGGTGGGTGCTTCTAGCGGTGGGGCTCTACGTAACAAGACACACGAAGATGCACGAGAATTGATATCCGAGATGGCAGCCAACTCTTAACAATTTGGCACCAGGGCCAATAGTACTCCTTGAAGGTGGAATATCACCTAGGGGGTGGGGTGAATAGGTGATTATGAAATTCTTTCGCTAATTGCTCAAGAACACTTAAAACAGAGACTGAGAGAAGAGCAATGAACACAAGAGGTTATATTGGTTCGGTCCAACTCTTGACCTACGTCCAGTCCCCAGAAACACTCTGGGATTTCACTATCTCAATCCTTGATTAGTAATCCTCTCACTAGGACTTACACCTCTTTACAAGTTGTAACCAAATAACCCAGACACAATTACACACTCTGTAAACAAAGGATGATCCTTTCACTCTCGGACTCACTCCCCCTTACAAGTTGTAATTGTACACCCACACTCAAGATACCTCTATCTTGAGATTTGAATGAATTGTAATACAAATGATAAGCCTCTCTCACAGAGTAGATAGATAATGAACACTGAAGCTCAATGATATCTAAAGATATATACAGAATAGAAGTTGTATACTTTGGAAGCTTTGTCTCTGTATGCTTTGGGTCTCTTGTTGAAGAATTCAATCCTTCATGTATTTATAATAGTTGGAGAAATAGCCGTTGGTAGGATTTTGAATTCGTCCGTCTGATTATGACTGTTGTTAGCGTTTAACCATTCGCGCTAATCTCGTTTCAATTGGGTTTAATGATTTGACTTTGTTTGTCTCTGTTCCACAAAGCTATCTGATGAAGATTTAACCGTTGCCAAATCATCTAAAGATCACTCATCATTATGATTAATGATCTCACAATAAATGTTGAATAATGTTTAGAAGTAGTATAAGTTCATTTAGAATTCATCTGTATGTTCTTGATGAGAAGCCAAGATTTCGGACACGGTGAGTTTCAAAAACCACAGAGGCTAACTCGAGTTGATCTTTGCTTGACTCGAGTTGCTTGATTCCTTGATTGCTTAATGACTCGAGTTGCATTAAATGTGACTCGAGTTGCACCTTGTCTCCAAGCTTCGGTTACTCTCCTGGATGGTGACTCGAGGTACCAATGCCTTGACTCGAGTTATCGCATCATTAAATTCAAAGTGAACATTTGAAAATGTCATCTGACTCGAGGTGAGGAAGGCTTAGACTCGAGGCGAAGGAAAAACTCGAGCCACATACTTTGACTCGAGGTAAAAGCTTCTCTCCATTGTTCAAACTTTCGGGAAGGCCATTTGACTCGAGGTGGAACTTCTGACTCGAGGTAAAAAGTGATCTCTATTGTTCAAACTCTCTGTCTGCTCCAAAAACTCGAGGTAGACTCTTTAACTCGAGGTAAAAAGTATTCTCTAAAGTGAGATATAGAAGAAACCCGAGGCTATGCTGAATTCTTTCCAGAAATTCATGTGTCAACTTTAGAGGGCCATATCTCCCTGGTCTTAGCTCCGTTTTGGTCTGTTCAAGTCTTGTTGGAAAGATGTGTGTGTCAGATTTCCAATGGCACTAATTTTAGCTCAATTGGATTTGTATTTTGTGAGATACACCCAAAACATTGAAGCTTGGTTCTGACTGTGACGCTGATGTTTGTGTCAACTTTTAAAATCCATATCGCCTTGATATGAACTCATTTTGGCTTCCATTATATATCAAAAGGACGTGTTGGATGTCTAGTTTCATATGCCACTGGTTTTGTGTCAATCCGATTCCTGGTTTGAGAGATATCATCCAATTACCGAAGGTCGCCAGAAGCTGAACGTGGAACAGAGTGCACCAGAGTTGTTGTAAGTGGCTGAAACTCGAGGTACATGAAGCCTGCCTCGAGGTAATCATCCCAGAAAGCCAAAACTCAAGGTAAACAGGTCCTGACTCGAGGTAAACATCCCAGAGACCAAAAACTCGAGGCAAATAGGTCCTGACTCGAGGTAAAACATGTCTGGGAGTGAAAATCACTTGGAAATCACCCAAACTCGAGGTGGGGATGTTCTTGACTCGAGGTAACTCATTCCAGAAGACCAAAACACTATAGCAACCCATTATAACTCAAGTCTAAACATCCTGGCTCGAGTTCCTTCATCCAAAACTTGATTTTGCTTATTTTAACTCCGATTTGAGTCGTTTCAACTTCTATATCATCGTGGGGAGTTCTAGAATCAATCTAAGAGCTTGTATGATGATTTTCTCATTCCATTGAGCAAGTTCTTCTTTCTTTAATCTCTTTTCTTGATTATTCTCCATCATTAAACTTCACATCATCATTAATCTCTTCACATGGAGCAAGTTCTTCTTTCTTTCTTCTCCTTTCTTGATTAGTCTCTATCATTAATCTTGGACTAATCTACATCAGATATATTATAGTTAGTCAATGTAGAAGAATTGTATAATATACAATCTTTATGCTCTTAATGGCATCTATATAAGACATCATCAAAACTAATCATAACCAACACTCCACGTTTACCATGTTCAAACACCTCCAGTCAAGTATGATTCTCAAAGATTAGAGAATAGACTTGATGATCGACCTCTTTGGTGAGGCAAATGTGGATGACACCCGAACAATACAATCTTCTCCCTGCTCATATTGGGTACTCATGTGGGTTACGTTCGACCCTTACCATTCTACTCGACTCTTGCCCTACCTTGCATGATCCTGCTTATCAAGACAAGTCTCGTAGCTTCGGTGGGTGCTTTTCCAGGGAAAGCCACAATACCGAGAATAATGCGTTCTCCAATACCTACAATCCCGGTTGGAGAAATCACCCTAATTTCCGTTGGAACCAGAATCGGAACCGAATCGAACCGAGTAACCAATATCGAGCGACTGCAGGAATTACCAACGAGACATGATACGGACCACGAGAATTTCCAACAACAATCTGCACCTCCTTTGCCTTTGCTAGCACCACCTCCTCGACCATCCATATGTGCACCTCCACAAAGACGGCCTGACGACGGGCTAGTAGTAGTGATAGTGGTGGTTCCTCCCTTGAGGATATGATGAAGCAATTTGTCACGGCCAACATGCGGTTCACAAAGAACCGACACTTCCATTCGAGTTTACAAACACGGTTGGGCGGTTAGCAACCTCATTGAACCGGCTTCAACCTCGGGGATCCAACACTCTTCCTTCACAAACAATTCCTAATCATAAGGGGAATGTGAGTGCTATCTCCCTTCGTTCTGGCAAGCAATTGGAGGAACCTAAACCAGCTGCAGATGTGACTTCCACATCAGAAAGAGGGTCAGAAACTGTGAAGATTGACTTTAAAAATAAAAAGGCAGTGCAGCAAGGTGAAGAGGAAGACATCCCCATTCCTCTTCCTCTCCCTCAGAGAGCAGTTCAATCCAAGAAGTTGGCCGAAAAAGCACAAGAGAAGGATATACTTGAGACATTCAGAAGAGTAGAGATCAACATTCCTCTCTTAGAAGCGGTTAAACAAATTCCTAAATATGCAAGTTTTTGAAGGAGTTGTGCACCAACAAGAGGCGACTGAAGGGGAGTGAACGAGTGAGTTTGAACCAGAATGTATCGACTCATCCAAACCTACAATGCCTCGTAAGTGCAAGGATCCGGGGACGTTTTCTATCCCTTGTTGTTTTGGTAACTATAGATTTGATGATTGCATGTTAGATTTAGGTGCTTCTATTAATGTTTGCCTGCATCTGTTTATAAATCTCTTGGTCTTGGTCCTTTATGTCCTACTGGTGTTATTGTTCAGCTAGCTAATAGGAGTAATGTTCATCCTTCTGGTTTAGTTGAAGATGTATTAGTCAAAGTTAATGAACTGATATTTCCTGGCTGATTTTTACATCTTGGATATGGAGGATGAGTCTCCCGAGTAGGTCACCAATCATTCTAGGGAGGCCTTTCATGAAAACAACTAGGACTAAGATAGATGTGCATTCGGTACTCTTTCCATGGAGTTTGGTGATATATCTGTGAATTTCAATATCTTTGATGCCATGAAACATCCTAGGGAAGAACACTCTTTTTACGCATTGATGTGATTGATGATACCGTGGATGATGTTATTGCTTGATTGGTGTGCTGATTATCCCGATTTTGCATCCGAGAGTGATTCTCCCATTTGTGCATGTCTTGATAATGAATGGTGCTCTGTTTGCACCGATTTGCTTAATGCCGCATTATTTGGTGATTCGACTTGCTTGGTGATTACTCATTACATGTGGATTCGATATTGATTCTCGAGTTTGAGCTTCATCTTGATCCTAATGTGCATCCCGATTCGATTTTGATGAGCTTAACTCGATTTTGATGAGCTTGTTTCGATGTTAACATTGAGCTGTATAGACATAGTTCTTGTTTCTTTGAATGTGGTTTCGAGCATTTCCGATGTGATGACATCGAGTTGTTCCAACAACCACCCAAGCTTCTTCCCTCCACGAGCAACCACCCAAGCTTGAGTTGAAATCCCTTCCGGATCACCCGAAGTATGCATTTAAGGTGGATGAACAGTTGCCGATCATTGTGGCAAATAATCTTCTTCCCGACCAAGTAAAGAAGTCTAAGCTTATTGAGAGCGAACAAGAAAGCCATTGGGTGGACATTAGGCGATATCGTTGGCACGACCCTTCCATGTGTATGCATCGCATTCTCGTTGGAAGAGGACTCTAAGCCGGTGAGGCAACCCCGAAGACGCCTTAATCCTCTTTTCCTTGATGTGGTGAAGAAGGAGGTCACTAAGCTTACGCAAGGCTGGTATCATCTATCCCATTTCGATAGCCAATGGGTTAGCCCTAGGTCAGTGGTTCCTAAGAAGTCCGGATTACTTGTGGTAGCCAATCGAAGAATGAGCTCATTCCTACTCGAGTTCGAGAATAGTTGGAGAGTTTGCATCGACTATAGGAGACTCAACCAAGCCACTCGCAAGGATCATTACCCTCTACCTTTCATTGATCGATGTTAGAGCGATTGGTGGCAAGTCCCATTCTTGCTTCTTGGATGGCTACTCCGGATACTTTCGGATCTATATTGCTCCCGAGGATCGGAAAGACGACCTTCATATGCCCCTTTGGAACATATGCCTATCGAAGGATGCCTTTTGGCCTTTGCAACGCACTGGCACCTTTCGGGCGTTGTATGGTAAGCATTTTCTCTGAATTTTTAGAGGACTGCATGGAGGTTTTTATGGATGATTTCACTGTATATGGGTCTGATTTTGATGCATGCTTAGCTAATTTGTCTAGAGTTTTGCATAGGTGTATTGAGTCTAATCTTGTGCTGAATTATGAGAAGTGTCACTTTATGGTTGAGTCGGGTATAGTCTTGGGACACATAGTGTCTAGGAAAGGGATTGAGGTAGATCCCGCTAAGATAGATGTAATTACGCTTTGCCTTACCTCGCATCTGCGTGCGGGAAGTTCGCTCTTTTCTTGGTCATGCGGTTTCTATCGACGTTTCATCCAGGATTTCAGCAAGATCGCCTGACCCTTGTCCAACCTTCGCATAAGGACACGACTTTGTATTTGATGATGCTTACAAGGCGGCCTTCGATCATTTGAAGCGTTGCGACTACGACCCCGATCCAAGCCCCGATTGGTGCCTCCCCTTCGAGTTGATGTGTGATGCTTCCAACTATGCGGTTGGTGCTATCTTGGCACGAGTTGATAGAGCATCTCATGTGATTGCATATGCCTCCAAGACTTTGGATTCTCGCCTACGATCCTAATTACACCACTACGAGAAAGAGTTATTGGCTATTGTATTTGCTTTTGATAAGTTTAGGTCATATCTCGCTAGCAAGTAGAGTAGTTGTTTTCTCGACCATCTTTTTTTGAAGTTTCTTTTGAAAAAGGCGGATGCTAAGCCACAACTCATCCAGGTGGATGTTGCTTTGCTCCAAGAGTTTGATGTTGAGATTCGAGGCAGTGGAGCACAAAACTGGGTAGTGACCACTTGAGTCGCATCACTCATTCTCCCTCTCACCCCTTCTATTCGGGATGATTTCCACGATGAGCAGCCTTCTTCACATTTGCAAGGTAAGCTTCCATGGTATCTTTGATCTAGTTAACTACTTGGTAGCCGGTCTTTTGCTTATAGATTCCACTAGGGCCCAAACCCTTAAATTAAAGAGTGAGTCTAAATATTATGTTTGGGATGACCCTTATCGTGGAAATTTTGTAGTGACCAAGTAGTTAGGAGATGTGTGCTGATCATGAGTTTCACTCTATATTGCATTTTGCTCATGCTTACTTTGTGGTGGTCACTTTGGACCCCAAAGAACTGCTAGGAAAGTGTTAGGCAGGTGGATTATTTTGGCTTTCCTTGTTTCATGATTCCCATCTGTTTTGTAAGTCATGTGATAAGCGTCCCGAGAGAGCGGGAGTATTTCCGTAGGCATGTATATTGTTTTGTGAGATCTTTGATGTTTGGGGTATTGATTTTATGGGTCCATTTCCTGCTTCATATGGTTATACTTACATACTCTTGGTTGTTGATTATGTCTCGAAATGGGTTGAGGCGAAAGCCACCGGACTAATGATTCTTACGTAGTGGTGGATTTTGTTAGGTCTAACATTTTCGGGTTTGGCATTCCTCGAGCTATTATCGGTGACCAAGGCTCCCATTTTTGCAACCGAAGCATGGGTGCCTTGTTACGCAAGTATGGAGTGCTTCACAAGGTCTCCACAAGATACCATCTTCAAACCAACGGTCAAGTCGAAGTCTCAAATAGAGAGATTAAGCAAATCCTTTAGAAAGACGGTTGTTAACTCTACCGGAAAGATTGGAGTAAGCGATTAGAGGATGCCTTGTAGGCATATCGCACTTCTACAAGACTCCGTTGGGATGTCTCCTTATCGGCTTGTCTTTGGTAAGGCATGTCATTTTCGGTTGAGTTGGAGCATCAAGCCTATTGGGCCATTAAACGGTGTAACATGAATTTGGCCAAGTCTCGGGATGGAGCGGAAGCTACAATTGCAAGAGTTGGATGAGCTTAGATTGGATGCCTATGAAAGCTCGCGGTTATACAAGGAAAAGACTAAGGCATTCCATGATAAGCATATTAGAGGAAAGAATTTTACGTAGTGGGCGAGAAAGTTCTTGTTTAACTCCCGTTTGAAGTTCATGCCTGGTAAGCTTCGATCTAAATGGGATGGCCTTTTTGAGATCACTAATATTTTTCCATTTGGTGCTGTTGATCTATGTGATCCACCCACAAGATGAACCTTTAAGGTCAATGGGCATCGCCTCAAGCCATTTTATGAGGGATCCCGGCGACGAGGAAGCAGAGATTCTCCTCATTGATGCCACTTATCCTCCATAAACCCCTTGGGGAGTATTCTTCTTTCTTTCTCCCTCTTTCTTCTATTTGTTTTCCTTTTTCTACTTTGCTTTTTCAAAATAAATACGATCTCTCATTCTATGATTGCTACATATTATGAACTAGGATATTTTGGTTTTAAAGGATCATTCTGTTAGGTCTACCATTCTTGACTCTTCGATTACATGTCTTGGTAGTTGATTTGGTGATGTTGGTTTCTTAAGTTGGTGTTGACCTTGTGAGGTTTTGGGCCTGCATGAATGAAATTCATCTTTTGCCATTCTTTCTTTCATGTGTGCATCTGCTCATGATTTGTGTTTTCTAGAACTTGCTCCTTTTCTTTTTGAAACTACATTTTTCACTTACGTGCATAAGTATGATGGAAGCTTGTTTTCTTTCTTTTATTTTCCTCACTTTGGTCAAATAGCCTTTCCCTTGCATTATGATTCCTTTGCTAGCCCTTTGTGCCTTTTTGACTCATTCTTTTCTAAGCCACATTACAAGCCTAAGCGAAAAACCATTTTATTCGCACCTTGAAAATTTATTGAGCATTAGTTTCACCTTGGTTTTGTGTTTAAGTGTGGGGGTTGCTCAGGAGTGCAACAGTTTAAGTGTGGGGGGATGTTTGCTTTTGTCATTGTGATTATGTATATAGTATAGTTTCATTTTTCTCAAAAAAAAAAAAAGAGGAAAGAAAGAAAAAGAAAGAAAGAAAGAAAAGCAAAAGAAAAAGAAAAAAACAAAGATAAGCAAAAGAAAAAGAAAAAAAGAAAGAAAGAAAAGCAGAAAAAAAAAAAAAAATAAAAAAAAAAAGAGAAGAAATAAAGAAAGAAAATACATAGAAAGAAAGGAGATATACAAGTAAAATAAAAATTTTCTTACATAGAGAATGATTGTGTTAATTAGTGCTCTTTTTAATTTCTTTGTTGCTTAGCCTCTCATTCCATACTACTACCTACATTCACCCTAACCCCATTACAACCTTTCATAACAAGCTCTCTTGATTTGTGCATGCATGTGTTATGAGTAGTGGAGACGTAGAAATTGAGCAAACTTATGGTAGAACAAATTTCTTGAGTAGAATTTGAGTGATACACTTATTTACCTTGAACACTTGAGAGATTGATTGATTGAGCGCATCATTTGAGAGACCATCTTTTGTGATTAGCATCATTGATTGAGATTACCATGAATTGTAATTTGAGATGAAGGGATTGTGGTCTTGATTGATTGACCTTTTGGAGATTTGTGTCTCTTGTTCAATTTTTGCATTGTTAGCAATTGTTAGAAAAGAAGAGTTTCTTCTTTAGGTCTTTTTCTTTGAATTTTGCTCGGGAGTACAAAAAGATAAGTGTGGGGGAATTTGATAATTGAATATTTCATACACTAATTTTTGTCTCTTGATTTATAATTTAGGACTTTTTAGCTAATAAATAATGGCTTTTATACTTATTTGGGCTTTGGGCCTTTTATTATATTTTAGCCATTATTTAATAATAAATTTCAGTTTTACATTGCTTCACCATTTTTACCATAACTCTTGAACCAGACATCGGATTTGCCTCATTTTTATCTCATATTTTAGATGATTCCGAGAGCTACAATTGTTATGAAGACATGAAGAGCAAATTCAGACAAGAGGGCGGTCGATTTTGGAGTTGAAGTCATATGTATTTTTGGGCTCGAATTTTGTAATTAAAGCCCATTTTATTTTATTTTCCATTTTGGGCCCAAATTGTGGATTGGAGCCCCATTTCGTTTTGTCATTTTAGGTTAAGTGAGGCAGCAGCCACAAACACATTCTCATTCACGTTTTTAGATTTTAATGGATCAAAATAGGAGTTTTCGATTCTCTCATCTGTTCTTCGTGTTCTTCATGTTCATGATGAAATTTCTTCGATTTTTGTTAATTATAATCATGACTAGCTAAGCTACTTGTGATTAACCTATGGATTGAAGATTCCACTATCCAGAGGACTCGTGCTTAATCGGGAACCGTCTAACTCGTTTCTGCATTCTTTAATCGGATTCGGTTTTTGGATTTGGATTGGGTTTTTGATTAAAAACCCAAATTGACATTTCCCAAGGATGTAGTTCGAACTAGGTTAAAGTACCATTGTGCGATCGCACGGTGATACGCCACCGATTCAAACAAATTCGAACGATTGTTCGGTTGAGGGAATTTTTGGGAAAATGCGAGATTTCGGTTTCCCCGCATTCGATCACGAGTTCGGTTATAAATGTTTTTTCGTTCGAGGAAGGGGTGGAATTCGAAATCATGGGTTAATCTTCATTATTCTCGTTTATCCGTGTTAATTTCATTCGTCTCTGTTATTTCGATTTAATTCTGTTTGAACCAAAAACAAAACCCCCATTTTTTATTCTTGTTATATTGCTGTTCGAATTGAACCGACTTGTGAATTCATTGGGAAACAACCCAGGTTACATTATACTGCAAATCCTTTTCTAATCTGGTTATTTTGGGAGATTACGGAAAATCTCTGTCACTTGTCCATGGCATCGGTCTTCGAAGGCTCAGAGATCTCAACTGATGTTGTCAAGAGGGGGAGTCGATACACGTGTACTCTTTTTCCCTTATCTAGGTTTTATCTTACTTGGGTTTTCCTAGAAACGTTTTTAAAGAGGCGATCGGAAAGTGCATCAATAAATTGTGTACTCTTTTCTTTTGCTAGGTTTTTGTCCCTCTTGGGTCTTTCCTAGTTAAAGTTTTTTTAATGAGGCGCATTCATAATAGACATCCAAGGGGGAGTGTTATGAATATATTAAATTATGTGTATGTCCATTGACTCTTCACCTTCCACATTTTGTCACCTCAAGAGAATCATTTGGATATATATATATATATACACCTTATTATGGGACGCCCACAATCATCATTGCGTATCTGATCTCTCTGCTAGCCAACTTATATTCACATGGGATGAGATTAATATTTGTTCAGGGGAAAATTACACCTAATGACCCAAGTGGAAAAATTACACCAAAGCACCCATTTTCAATCACTATAATTAGGTGCATTTCTTCTCTTGTAAACCGACAATGTATTGAAAACCGATGATTGAATGAAAGTGATTACTCCTTTCTCTCTGAATTCTATCTTCATTCTTATTTTATATTTTCTCTTAGTTTTATAATGATTTATTGTTTTAATTCTACTTTACAAAACTTCAACTTTTTTAACTGAGTGTGCTTTAAATTACATTGTTAATAAAAATTGTAAGAATTCTGTGCATCACGTTGATATGAAAAGATAATTTTATTATAAAGATAAAATGAAGTGCATAAAAAACGGCTGGATTTACTGGAGTATTTCTGTGAATCATATTTGTTCTGTATAAGAACACAGATGTCTAGCCGATGAGCTAGTATATTGATATTAGATCGGATAGTCACTCCAAGATATCTATAAGGCAGATACCAAAAAGAAGATGATTACTCCAAGATATCTATAAGGAAGATATCAAGGAGAATGTTGGATCACTGTGCACGAATATGACGTTTAGCCAGAAAGGGATGTGGTGTGTGCACAGTGAGACTGAATAGTAAATAGGATGAATAAAAGATGTGTACCTTTTAGGTTAACCTCCTGTTTATAGAGATTACCTTTAGGGTTTGGACCCTTGGGCTTTGTACACCTCCTGGCACATGCTTCCAGTCGCCACACCTCTTCAGTGTTGAGACCATTGATTAGGGTATTCCTTGATTATAGCCTTGATTATAGGCTGATTAGGATCCTTCTTCATTAGTGGCGGATCCTGGTATGCTTTTGCCCTTGTTGGGCCTCTTGGTGAATGGGCCTCTTATAAGAGTCCACAACAGGTTGCTCCCGGCCGGTAGTTCAGCTTTTTGGGCTGCAGGGGTGCATTGGTTGTTTAATGTGGAAAGCAGATTTAGCCGGATAAATCCAACTTATCCGGGTTTCAACTTGAGACGGATTCAATTTTCACGTTGTTTGAACTTTCGTCCGAGTTCGATGATCTTCGGATTCCTTTGTGTTAAAGTTGTGAATTGCCCTAAGACTTGTGGTCTGAGTTTCTTTGATTGGAACTGTATTTCTTCTCATCCGACTCGGGTTCTCCTTTGCCTTAAAACGTCGGGGTTCCGGGTTTGCATCTTTAAGCAACTATCTTGTGCTTCAAACACCCGAGTTCGGGTTATACGTTTTAACCACAAGGCTTCCTCCAATCCCGAGTTGTTTTGAGAAGAAGTAACGTCACTTGCTTCGCTTAGACGACTTTTAACTCGACGACACGGTATGCTTTGGTGATTGCGACCCCAACAATGCGAGCCGAGCAGCCCTATCACCCTTCAACGCCGTCTTAAGTCCGAGATTGGGTCGTCAAACCTTGTAGGTAATGGTTGTCACTGGTTCTAGTCGAAAAATTGCTCTTGATTGATTCTTGGTTAATCGCAATGCCCACTATTAATGATATTGTTGAGAAGCCGTCTGTAATATCTACTATCTTGACCGGTCTTATTATTCTTTTTGAGTTTTCTTGGTTTGTTTCTCAAATGCCGAATCAGTCTTGGCGGAGAATGACTCTGGCAGAATTAAAAATGACACTTGCTTATTGTTTGCTTTTCTTGACTATCAGTCGAACCAAGGGAAGAATGGTTATGACCGATGCAAGAGGTTCAGAATTCGCGACGGAGGAGCCGGGAATGATCCCCTCGATACCACGATAAGGAAGATGTAGAAGAAATTGAGAAACAGAGAAGGTGGAGTTGTAGAACTGCTACTAACTCATCAAGCTATGCATTCATCATCCAATCATTCATTACACATCTGCATTCATTAGTCTATCAGCCTTTATATAGTATATTACTAGGCTTAGGACTCAAGGCCCAATAGCTTCCTAACTGTCATAACAACTAATTACTAATACTAACAGTCCAAACTAACTAATACAACTAACTTCCTAATTAACTAACTAATATGTATTTACAGTTTACATATCACATGACGGATCTTACCGCTACACCAAGGCTCACCTTGTTAAATTAAAAATTGAGGGAATATACCTGCAAAATGGTATCCCTTGAAAGAATATGCCAAGCAAGAAGCTGAACTTTCAGTCATTCCCAGGGCATCGACATTTTGACACTAATCCTTTTATATGGGCGGTTACTATGTAAATTTTGAACCTGCCAAGACCTAAGAACAGTGGGGATCTCATCTTCATGATCGCCAACTGATTCCCCCAAGAGCTCAAATAACCGCTCCCAGCAACATTGACAGAACCATACTTGAGTTAAAAAGTGTAATAAACATCTATGGAAAAAAGTAACAGTCAATCTCTTGTTACAAATTTATTATTCACAGCAAAAGGATAGCTTCTAATATCTAGTACAACAAAAAAATATATATAAACACCCGCATCACCACATTAGATAATTTATTGAGGTTCATTTAGTAACTAATTGCCATTTTAACATGAACATTGATAGAAACTAAAACAACATAAAACTTTCAATCCCTCAACTAATGGCAGCATGTAACCATTGAGCACCGCTGATCCAACTCCCACCATATAGGCCGAACTGGACACTCCCAATAGCCACAGTGAGATCATCTTCATCATCCGTGATGTAAGGAGAGGTGAAGGAGAAGATAAAAGAGGTTTGGTAAAAGAGAACTAAGGAAACGGAGAGATGAGGGAATTAGAAGACTGCATGATGCCTTGGGTAAGCTTCAGATTCTGTAACAACATAAAAACTGACCATTCCCCTCATATACATGTAATAGAGACACTCTATTATAACAGACCCATAACAGCCCCATCTGACCTAACCAACCCTAAAAACTAAGGGTCCCTTTGGTACAAGGAAGATTTGAGGAGGAAAAGGAATTTAGAGGAGGGAAAAGAAGGAAGGGAAGATTTTAAAGGATGAGGGAAGATAGTTGTTTGGTAGGAAGAAAATGAAGGGGTGACAGTTGGTAAAAAATAATAATCAAGAAATACCTAGTTTACCCTAAAAACTAATTAATTTAAAATGAAAAGGAAAAATGTATTTTTTTTGGTAATTCGAATTTGATATGAATATGCTTGCATTAAATTCAAATTTTATGACGAAACATTTATTTGGCAAAAAACAAAAAAGGGAAAATCCCATATAAATACCTTATGAATTTGTAAAACCTTCGGGAGTCCCCGAATTTGTAAAAAAGACGAGAAGTGACAAGGACCTATGAGGGATATGCAAATTCGAGGTGAAATTACCCTTTTACCTTTAGTTTTAAATAAACTAAAAAAATTAAAAATGACCCCGCGCCGTTTGTCGGAAGGCTACCCGATTCTTTGGGAGCCGACCACCGTGATGGTTTTTTTTAAGGGGGGGTGGGGGTTTTTTTCAAAAAAAAAATCATTGAAAGTGTGGGAGTTGGGGTTCGAAACCCCCACACCTCCATGGGGCCAAGTGGCTCACCCCAGCCACTTGGTTCCTTTAATATATTTATATGCATTAACAAATATATATATTTTTCTTAATATTGTTTCGTAGTTACAAATCTTTCAACGACATTTACAAAATTTTCAACGGCATTTACAACTTTTTTTTAGGTTTACCTTTTTTGCCTCGAGGGAAAAACAAAAAAAATAATGCATTATCACAAAACTTTCAACGGCATTTACAAATCTTCCAACTTTATTTAACAAATTTTCAACGGCATTTACGACTTTTTTTTGTTTTCCCTCGGGGGCAAGAAAGGGAAACCAAAAAACCGTCGTAAATGATGATGAAAAATTTATAAATAGCGTTAGAAGATTTCTAAATATCATTGAAAGTTTTGTGGTAATGCATTATTTTTTTTGTTTTTCCCTCGAGGCAAGAAAGGGAAACCAGCAAAAAACGTCGTAAATAGCGATGAAAATTTTGTAAATAGCGTTGGAAGATTGTAAATGCCGTTGAAAATTTTGTAATAATGCATTATTGTTTGTTTTTTCCTCAGAGGCACGAAAGGGAAACCAGCAAAAAAATGTCGTAAATGACGATGAAAATTTTGTAAATAGCGTTAGAATATTTGTAAATCTTTGTTGAAAGTTTTGTGATAATGCTTTTTTTCCCTCTCAAAGGCAAAAAAAAAGTAAACCTATAAAAAAAAAAGTTTCAAATGCCATTGAAAGATTTTTAACTACTATTGAAAAAAATGTTAAGAAGAATATATACATTTGTTAATGCACACACACATATATATATATATATATTAAAGAAACCAAGTTGCCTAGTGGCGGTCCTCTGGCGGGGTCATATTTTTTTTTTAGTTTATTTAAAACTAAGGGTAAAAGGGTAATTTCACCCGAATTTGCATATCCCTCTTAGGTCCTTGTCACTTCTCATTCTTTTTGCAAATTCGGAGGAGTCCTGAGGGTTTTGCAAATTCATAAGGTATTTATATGGGATTTTCCAAAAAAAAAAAATTGAATTTATGGGTTAAATTCGAATTTTACGACAAAACATTTATTTCACACAAAAAAAGAATTTATCTAAAATACTCTATTATTAAATTCGAATTTGTCGCATAAATTTGAACGTAATTTTATTTTCTTGCCTTACAAAAAATAAATATTTTATGAGGGGTAAATATGTCCGAAAATGTCATTATGCATAAGGGAACTTAGGTTCCCACCAATTTTAGTGGGATCTTATCTTCCCACGTTTAAAGGAAGATTGGTGGGCCCATGAACTTGAGTTCACGGAAAAATTGAACACAAAAAAAGTGTACCAAATAAGGGAACTTGTTCATCTTCCTTTTCCTTCCCTTCTCACCTATTCCATATACCAAACAGGCCCTAAGTCTCATATGTTATTTTTATTTACATGACAATCCGCAAATTCAATATGATAAGTAGTCCAGACTTTTTATCAACCTGAACTTTTGGAAAAGTAGTGAAATCTTGGCCCATCACCATCACACTTTTTTCTGTGACATCATATTGGCTGAAGTAAAGGATTTTTGCCTTTTTTTTTTTTAATCCTAGATGGTATGTAGGGATAGAAATATTCTAGGCCAGCCTTTAGCTAAATAGGCCTAGGCCTACAATGGAAATCCAAATTGAGCCTGAACCTAAGCATGTATGTAAACTTTTTTTAGGCCTGAGCCCGAGCCTTCAAAAAGCCTGACAAGGCCTGAAGCCTATTTAAAGGCTTAGTTAAAATTTAGGCCTTTAAATAGATTTAAAGCCCATGCATCTAAGTGCATATATAATTCATCAAGCATATTCAAGAGCCTATGTTATGTTGTAAAAGTTTAGAGATTCGTTCTCACGTGAAATAAAAGAGTTAGTAAAAAAAAAAAAAAAAAACACTTAATAGCAAAAATTGTCGAGAATGTAGGAATAAGAAGAATCAATCATCTATTGACTAAAGAGATACATTTTTTTTTCATAAAAAAACAACTAAGTACGACAAGTGATATGTAAAACTAGATTTTACCTCTTGCTTTTCTTGCATAGAATGAAACAAACTTCTGTTGTTATGATCATTTTCATTTGAGCATCATTAAAATAAACTTACTGCAATTATTATGTTGCATCAAGTACTACGGGGAGAGGTAATGAGCTAGCAATCACAAATCGAACGATCAAAAAGATAAGAAGTAGATATAATCAATTAATGAATAAAAATGTTAAGCTCATGCGGTAAATGATGAAATGTGAAACTTAGGGTTAAGACTAAGTTATTAATTTTATAAATAATTTACAAAATTAATTTAGATTAAATTATAAATAATTATGCATAATAATACATTTATTTATTAAAAAAAAAAACCAAATAGGTCGGGCTTATAGGCATGCGGGTTAGACCTTATGAAAATAGCCACGACTGTTTCCCTAAATAGGCTTAACAATAGACCTAAACCTAAGCCCTGACCTATTTACTAAATAGGCTAGGCTAGGCTTAAAGTAGGATAGGCCGTAGGCCCCTATCCTATTTCCACACCTAATGATATGCAAACTACAGGCCCTAAAGTCATCTGCAGTTGACAAATTTGGTAAAGTTCCAATATTCATTGTTCTTAGACAAACTCAAAATGCACAAGTAAGCCCAGTGATCCATAGGTCGTATCCAAGGTTTCCAAGGTTGACAGCGCCTCTATTGCGATAAGTTTTATCGCTCTCTGGATTTTTATGCTTCAACTGGGAATTTGAGTGGTTTACTGTGTCACTCATGTTACAGAGCCAACAAAGTAGATTTTGAAGTACAACCCTTCACAGGACCCACAACTCTTCAATCAATAAATGTCTTCAACTACGCTAATAATTCAATGATTTTGACAACCAGCAGTATGTTTTCCCGCTAATTACCAATCAATCAATGATCAAGATGTCTCTTAATAAGCTACTTCAGATTGTGCACATAGAAAGAGTGAAAGGAAAATAAATTAAAATGATGGATAAATATACAAGCACACAAAGCTAATTCAACTGATTGCAATTTGTGGTAGACATAAAAGTTCTCAAGAAGGGTCAAAATAACTTATATCCACATGAATGTCCGGAAACAAGTAATACACCAGCTATTAATTAACCTGTATGTAAAGCACTGCAGTAAATAACATTATTTCTGTTGCAAAGATATTTCAAAAGAAACTTCCTTGGCATTAATGTCTACTTTACTTATTTCCCAACATTCAATTTCGCTAACCTTGAAGTTTTTTTGGATGTATCCCTGTGAAGTCAATCAAAATGGATAGAAAAATAAAATAAAAGGAAATCAGTTAAATTTTAGAAGATTTGAATGCAAAAATGACATCAGATTGTCTATTCGTCTCCTCTAGTGCAAGACAAGTTATTGATACTTTATGCAAAAGCAGAGAACAACAATTTTGGTGTGCAGAGTTGCACTCATACAACAGCACTAAAATAATGCTCCAATCACATATCCATTTATTAAAAAAATAATGACTGAATTTACACAAAGCAAAACTCCAATATAATAATGAACCCTTGAAATCAAGCTTCTTCAATGTTGTGGATGTTGACAAATGTTACAAGGCTCTCAACATAATTAAGAAAATGGTTCTCAACATAATCAAAATCCCAACCAAGGCGATGTTGAGGGACAACAAGCATCTTGAATTCATTAGTAGTGACATTGAACAGAGATAGACCACGTGGTGGTTCATTCTTATCCATTTCAATTTTAATCCGAGAAATGACAATTTCATTCCTCCAAATGGTCCCAAAATCTAATTTCCAAGGATAAAGGCCGCTAGTGAATTTTTTAATCCAACTCCATCTATAGATATGTACAATGAGTTAGGATATTGTCACTACCAATTTTATGTCACTACCAAGTCACTACCACTTTTTCACCGTTAGATCGAAATCTCAATAGGAGAGAGAAATGATAAAGGTAGAGGTAGCCTACCTTTATCATTTCTCTCTCCTATTGAGATTTTGATCTAACGGTGAAAAAGTGGTAGTGACATAAAATTGGTAGTGACAATATCCTATCACATGCACAATATTGTCATTTACAATTTTATTTAAGATCTATTTAATTTTTTTTACTAAAATTAAAAAGTTTAAATAATTTTTTATGTGAAAATATTAGGGTTAATGTCATTTAAATACCATATGAAATTCAAAAACCCCAAAATGTCTATTAAAACTTGTAAATGACATAAAGGTGACAAGGATCAAATTGAGATTTTAAAATATTTATAAATTTGTCATTATGCCCTCTCTTTATCTTTATCTTCTCTCTCCTCTCCCTCTTTGCCTCCTCCTCCTCTCCTCGCCATGTCTCGAGCTCTCTTTGTCTTTATCTATCCTTTCCCTCTCTTCCTCCTCCTCTTCTTCCCCGCTATGTCTAAGCTCCCCCCCCCTCGATGGTGGTGTTATTGGTTGTTATGGCCAAGTGGTAGTTGTCCATAGTGAGGAAAAGAGGTGAAGGTGGAGGATGGTTGAAATTTGTGTTTTTGGAGGAAGCTAGGAGGCTAAGGAAGAAGAAGATGAACAGTAAAAAAAAAAAAAGCTTAGGAAGAAGATGATGAATAGTAAATAATGAGTTTGACAAGTTTCGTAATAAGAATAATAAGTTCATTATGGGTTTAATAAGTACATTCGTTAGGTGGAAAACATATCGCTCTGGTGAAAATAAACTCTGAGCACTATAAACAAAAGTTGTAATGGGAATAACAAGTTCATTAATGAGAATCAAAAGTTCAAATTTTGTTTTCACTAGAGTGACATGTTTTCTACCTGTTGAATACACTTGTTAAACCCATTACTAAACTTGTTCACATTAATGAACTTATTATTTCCATTACGACTTTTATTCATAGTGTTTAGATTTTGTTTTCACTAGAATGACATGTTTTCTACTTGAAGAATGTACTTGTTAAACCCATCACGGAGCTTGTTATTCCCATTACAAAACTTGTCAAACTCATTATTTATTGTTTATCATCTTCTTCCTTAGCCTCCTTTTTTACTATTCACCTTCTTCTTCCTCAGCCTAGCTCCTGACTTCCTCCGAAAACACCAATTTCAACCTTCCTCCACTTGCACCTCTTTTTCTTGCTAGGGACAACTACAACTTGGCCATAATAGTCAACAACACCACTGTTGAGAGAGAGAGAGCTCGGACATGGTGACATGAAGAGGAGGAGGCAGATAGGGAGAGGAGAGAGAAAGAGAAAGAGAGGGCATAATGGTAAGTTCATCAACATTTTAAAATCTCAATTTGATTATTGTTGCCTTTATGTCATTTACAAATTTTAACAGACGCGTTTTGGGGTTTTGGAATTTCATATGGTATTTAAATGACATTTTCCCAAAATATTAACATATTGACAAATATCCAGGTGATATTTTAAGAAATGAAATATATTTAAATATTTTGAATTATAATATATTAATACGAGAATCTCAAAATTATATCACTTTATAATTTCAAAACTTAATTGAAGTATATGTGAGTGATTGCAAACATCTTAGCTAATATGTATATTTAGATTAGATCATAAGTATGTTTAATAAATAAACAGGATCAAACATTTATATTTATTAAAAAATAAACAATTTATAATGATAAAAATGATTAACTTTATATATGGCAATGAATTTACCATTATGACAACAATTTTAAAATATATGCTATTTTTTTTAAAGATTTTGGATAAAGATATTTGATTTTCCAAAGATTACATTATTATTAAGTAATATTTATTTTAAGGAGGGAATGTTGGTCTAAACAATAGGTCAATGTTGTGATTTAATAGTCAAATAACCGTTAAATAGGATGGAAGTTACTAAAAAGGGGGTTTTTGCCACATATATTTTAATTTCAATGGAGATTCATAAAGTTTTTAAAATAATGAAAAATATTATGGCCATTAGATAACCTAACATTGACCGTTTATTGGCAAAAAACATGGACCGTTTAACAAAAAGGGAAAGGACAAGAAAATACCATTGGAATTTCAAAATCTCAAATCATTCTTGTTGCCTACAAGTGTAGCGATATTGACTACAAGTGTATAACAATTGACAACTCATTTTAATATAAAGTAATTGGTTTGAAATTTTAAAATTCAAGTGGTATTTTCTTGTCTTTTTCTCTAACAAAAATGTCATGGCTGTTAATATAGTTCTTCCTCCCTTCTTCTCGAGGAGTTATTCTATGCTTCACTTACAATTTTTTTCTTGATAATAATATGAAGGGTTTTTCTTTTTGAGGCTTAGAATATAAATGATTTTTTACTTTTCACGACAAATGCGTTTCCCGGGTTTTAAATTTGTGTTCTCCTTCTTATGGAATAACGTTGCTTACAACCTCAACCAAGAGCTTAGTATGCCTCACACTTACAATTTTGTTTGGCTCTGATATTCTCTTGGATTTGTCTTCCCTTCTTTTATCTAACCAATAATCTTTCTTATACAAATTTAGACCATTCAGCCACCCTTTCTTTCCCTCATTCTTTTTTCTTAACCATGATCTCCTCCAAATTTATGTGGTCTCAACAAACATTAGAAGACACCATGTTGTTGGAACAAAAAAAGACACCCTGTTGGTTAACTTTCATTGAAATCAAAATAAAATCCAATACAATCATATTAATAAATTTATCATATAGTATACTATTTTTTGCACATTAAATATATACCCTTGACATTTATCTATCTACACACACATATTTCAATAAATTGAATTTATTGACATTTTAACCAAGTTCATATGGTAAAAAATTACTCTTCCATCTGATTAATTTTTCACTTCACTTTTAGCAAAGAAAATATTTTTACTGATTTTTACTTATGTGTGTTCAATTTCAATCCTTCATTTTTAACGTTTAAGAGAGCAACATAAATCCGGCTTTAATTATCAGCAAGATGTGAGAATTCAAAACATTTATGTTTGTTATTATTGCATCCAAATGATCCTAAAGATGTTCAACCATGTAAAACAAGAGAAAAACTGAGGTACTTTTGCTTAGGAACTCGAATCAATTCAGTTATATATCATAGTTTCAATTCTACTTTACAAAACTTCAACTTTTTTTTTTTTTTTTTCTATTAACTGAGTGTGCTTTATATTACATTGTTAATAAATTGTAAGAATTCTGTGTATCATGTTCTTTTTTTTTTTTTTGTTATGAAAAGATACTTTTAATATAAAGATAAAATGAAGTACATAAAAAAAGCCTGGGTTTACTGGAGTATTTCTATGCATCACATTCATCAACGTTAATGTGTGCCATTTTTCAGAAATTGTCTTCGTAAATTGCCACTTCAGAAATATGTTTAACATTTCCAAAAAGTTGTTAGTTGAGGTAGTCAGTAGCCTCGTTCTCGTAATAAGAACACAGATTCGAATCTCAAGATGCGCACTGATTAAAAGAGATGAAAACTTGTCACACTTACAATTTATCTACGAATAATAATAAGCGATGCGTATGACAGAATTTCTCAATGTATATAATTCATTAATATCCCAATAAACTCCACAGTCATAATCGATTAAGTTTACATAGGAAAATCATAACAGTCACAGGAAAACAGAAATATGACAGAAGGAAATGCAGAAAAAAGAGGAAAAAAAAGCTACAACATGTTTGCAAAAAGGGGAAGAATCACTTCCATCATTGCACATCCTATCCATAACCGTTTTTGTCCTCTTATACTAAGATGCTTCACTCAATTCTCTCAGCTGCTGGGGCCTGTGTTTGCTCCGTCCACTCCTTCGTAAACCAGGGCCTTGTGTTGGGCCGTTGCCATCCATTATTTCTGAGGCCATTGCGTTTGGCATTGTGAAAAAACCCTTTGCGTTTAAAACCTCGAAAGAAAAACCCATCATCCTGAGGTTCAACTGGCAAAGGGATTGCACACTCTTACCAAAAGGAGGGGTTCGATCTTGGAGTTGGTCAAGGCGCTGAGGGAGACATCCTAGCTCCTGGGTGCCTAGGCAAACGCCTGAGGGTGATAGACAGCTCGCCTTGCCCAACATTGGTATCACTTAAGAAAAAGGGAGACTTCGCCTGTTCTTGAATCGTGGGTGAGCCCAACCCCTTTTCTAAAAATTTTATATTAAAAAAAACCAAAAGGAAAACCCTTCATCAAATAAATAATAATAATTTTTTAACGTAAGGGACATAAAGTTGTTCCCCTATATACTATGGTAAGAATCCCATGAATCACAATATAAAAAACGCGTTAGGTACGCTCGATCTTATGTGTCCGCTAACTATTTTCTACTACCTCTATTACACCCGTACGCCTCGCCCTTTCGAGTGGCGGGTTAGAGTGATTCCTTTTATTTGATACCTTCCTTCGTTATTAGGTCCATTTAACATGTATTAGAGTGAACACAAAGAAAGCATTAGATGGGTTTGGACAACTTACTCGTACCGGTAAAACTAAAGTGACGGAAAATAAAAATCCCCAAAGGGTTAAGGGTACAGTTATCCAAAAATAAAATACCAACATATACAGTCATCGCGAAAATAAATATACAAGAGTAATAGGGAATTTCCTATTCTTCAATCTGCACTGTCATGCCCTACCTCTCCAAAAAGGTTCCTCTCTATTCAAGCGCGATCCCCTGTCTCTACAGATCCATTTGGAGTCCGAAAGTGGACCCCAGAGTAACTGTCAATACTCATGTACATTATGTGTATAGTGTATGCATGCAACCATGTCACATATGAAATCACAGAGAATATGCCAAATACTATATATGCAAACAGAAACATACACAATAATCTGTCTTCGTACCGTCGAGCCGCCTTACCAAGGCAGGCCCCGGATTTACCGGAATCACAACCCTGTCTCCATTTAGCCGCCACTCAAGGCAGACCCCGGACCAGGCCTCAGCGCGAGGGACACAATCATTAGGGACTCAAATCCCAACATGCTCTGTATGCATATTTGGCAAACGTATACACAAACAAACATGGCAAGACAAGCATACATCAAAACACATAAAAGTACTTGAGTAAGACAGTTACTACTTGATGGGGTATGCACCGTCTTAATATTTTAATATGCCCGATCACCTTTCAAAATATGCCCTTGTCCTAAATAACACCAAAATACCTTATTTTTAGTGTTTACCAAAATACCCTTACATTTCCTCTGTCTTTTCTACTTTATCCGGTCCAATCCCCTTCCACCGGTCCACGATGGGCCTCGCTAGTTAACAGGATGCTTTCTTTTGTACTTTTGTTCAACTTTTTAGATATTTCCCTTGATTACCTACCCATATGTGGAGCCATCATCACTTCCTAATATGGCCTCACACTTGTCTCATTCAGTCTAAAAGAAACCCCTAACTAGTCCCTATCGGTCCCCTTTTTATCGGTTAATCACATGTGGGACCCGCACTTCATGTTTGGGCCTAAACATGGATAAAATCATCTGATTTTTCCTTCTCTCTCCTGGGTGGACGAAATTGAATGCTTAAGGGGTAAGGATTTGACTATTTTGACCCTGTAATCATTACTTACTTTTTGCTTTTTAATCCCGTAGTGACACGTGTCCTCAGGTAATTATTACAACTGACTTTTCATTCTTGTCTCTTCAAAAAACGCAGGAAATCCTTACCTGACCAGAAAATGTCACGTGCACACTTATTTTAGCACATTTTTGCTTAGCTAATCATCCCATACCTTAGGGTATAGCTAAATATCAGTTTTACTGACAAATTAACATCGTATAGATCTTTTGTGCCCCTTTTCCATTGCCATTTTAATTCCACGGCTTACACATACTAGGTCTACTAACTCGTATAGCCAAGTTACTTAGTCCCTAAAAAGGCTTACTATCTCTCGGCATTCTTGCGACTCTTCTCGAACCGGGCTTAGGCGTCTGCCTACTTTAGGCTTATTCTCAGTTTTTAGGGTCTAAAGTTCAGGATATTACACCCTCCGGTCCTAATTATATGACAACATTTTGGAGTTGGTTTTGGTCTTAATTATAAGACAACATTCTAATTTTTGTCAATTTCTTCCTAAAATACCCTTATTTTGTTCTCTCAAGTGTGTTTAGTTTTTGGTAAGTATATCTATGTGGGTGCATAGACTCTTCCAATTAATGAAACTTTTAAATTATTGGATTTTAATTTATTTATCAATTAGCTGATGATGTTAATTTGCCAATATATATATATCGACACACACATATATACATACATAAATACACACTCACAAAATATGTGTGTGTGTGTGTGTGTTTATACATATATGTATGTTTGTGTATATATGTGTGCGTGTGTGTGTATATGTATATCTGTGTGTGTGTATATATGTTTGTCTGTGTATATCTCTGTGTGTATGTGAGTGTATCTGTATCTGTGTGTTTGTCTATATATATATATGTACATATATATATATATATATATATCTCTGTGTGTGTGGTGTGTTTATATGTGTGTGTATACGTACACACGCACATATATATGTATGTATATCTATCTATATGTATATATTGCAAGACCATTATTTCAATTAGAAAACGTGTGAAAGGAAAATTCTATGTCGGAGAAGTATGTGGTAAGGATTGTTGATTCACTTTGACTTATGTCATTTTAAATTTATATAAGGGTATTTTAGAAAAAAGAGTAAAATTAACTAATTTAACTCCTCTCCTTAATCTCGCCAAAATCGGTTATATGTCTTATAATTAGGATTGGAGGGAGTATTATTTTATTGTTGTAAAAATTTAAAATATTTAGGGTTTGGTAAATTAGTTAGGTTGCCCCTCTCTTCCATCTTCCTTATACTTTTCTTCTCTCTTCATTAGTTCAGAGGCTTTCTCACTTTCTCTATTTATCGATGGCCTTCCCTCAAGAAGCACTGGAGAAGCAAGCACCGGTGAAGCCTATGAAGTCCTTCATCTCTCTTCGTCTTCTTCTCAAATGTTGATGATGGTGATGACCTGTAACTCAAAGTAAAACCTTTATATGCATTGTTATGGACTCATATATGAGGCCCATTCAATGTATGGCCCAACAAGGGGCAATCAACGTGGCATAGATATGGCCGCATAGCACTTGGGCTTGTTGGCACAGAGGCCCGCATGTCCAAACCCTAACCCTACAGGTAAACTCTATTAGTAAGAGGTAAACCCTAAGGTATGGATATTTTCTCTCAATTTATTATTATGTTGTCACTATGTACACATACCACCCCTTTTGGCTAACGCCTATTCGTGCACATTGATCTACTAGTCTCATAAGTATCTAATCCATAGATACCTAGGAGAGAGTTAACCGATCCTATATCAACATATTATTCCAACGGGCTAGACATTTCTGTCGCACCAGACAGAATATTGACGCTGTCCGTGGGGATCCGATAAACTTTGATCCTCGTGACCAATGATGGTTAATACTAGATGCAGCAGTCAAATGCCCATGCTCAAGCCGTTGCATGAAAATTCACCGCAGTAGAATCAAGAACTGCCGCAATCGAAGGATGTTCCAGATTTTAACTATGTGCATGTTAGTGAAGATGTATCAGATACGGCTTCTTCCCCACCATTTGAGGCAAATCCTCCTGATGCGGTTGTTCAACAAGTCCAATAAGTCCCTCCTCCATAAGTTCTGATCGTCGATCTAGATGTTCGCCTTATGCAAAACACTTTAAATGCTATATTAAGGCGAATGGAGGAGCGAGTAGCATAGAAATATCTAGCGGCTGGAGGATCTCAGAATGATGCAGTCAGTAGAGGAGCACCTCAGGCGTATTGAGGACCCGGCCCGTGCTTTGGATGTTAATAACCCTTCCCAGGTTAACGATCAAGTTAACGATTCGGGTTCCTTTCAAGTCAATGCTGGAGGCCCTCCTCGAGTTAATCATGCACAAATTAACCTGGCCAATCAAGGCCGGACTCGAAGTCCTAGAGCTCTTGTATTAGGTCCCAAATCGGATTTGGTCCCTCGAACGCAGATGGTTCCTAGGACGTATAAGTGGAAGTACAGTAGGGGGCAGCACATTAACAGTTCTTTCACAGACGAGATTGCAATGCTCCTTACCCTGAAGACTTTGATTCAATCGTTTTGCCAAAATTTGATGGAAGTCAGGATCCCCAAGCCCATGTTAATACATTCGATATGGACATGTTGGTGTGGGAATCGATGAGCCCATCATTTCCTGGTTATTTGCTGTAACATTGACAGGAGCTGCGCAAACATGGTTTCATACCTTGGCCACAAATTCAATCGAGAGTTTTGAAGATTTGGGAGAAAAATTCTTGCTGAATTTTGCAACAAGCAAAAAATAGATGAAGCTCGAGTTTGCTCTTGGCAAGATTAAGCAGCAATCGGGTGAAATGCTTCAAAAGTATTTGAATCGTTTTAAAGATTCCGCTCTACAAGTGCATGGGTTGGAAGAAAATGTGCATGTTCACTTAATTGTAGCCGGCTTAGATGGTTCATCTCAGTTGACGAGATCAATTTATAAGGATCCCGTCATGACCTTGGTAGAGTTCAGAACTCGGTCAAAGAAATATCTGGAGTTGGAGCAAATGGAGATAGCCAATGCCGTGGGAAAGGAGAAGAGGAGAAGTCCACCTCTGAAAGGAAGAGAACAACCAGGAAGTCAGAAGCAAGATTTTTTTGGAAGAAACCCAAACAATAAATCTCGGTCCGGGAAGTATGAAGCCAAGTACGAGAAGTATACCCCTTTAAATATCCCACGATCTCAAATTTGGAGGGAAATAGCATTAACCAAGATGAAGAAAGTGGACTGACCTCGCCCACTCTATAATAAGTCAGGTGTAGACCAATCCCGGTTCTGTGAATTTCACGATGGACTGGGACATACTAATGATCAATGGTGGGATCTTAGGGATGCTCTCGAAAAATTTGTCAGAGAGGGTAAATTGTGATAATACGTAATAAAAACCCAGGGACAGAAGAGTAATAAGTGCAAGTAAGGAGGACGAAGCAAGAGCCTAGCTCTTGAGAAGAAAAGGAGAGATGAAAAGCAAAGGAAACCCAATGGCAACAATGACGAGTTTCAAGAGGCCGAGTTCGATTGTAATGTTATTAACGAAGCTCTTATACGAGGAGGAGATATGGTAAGCCAAAGGAGAAAATATTTAAGAAAGATCCTTCCAGTAAGGGATCAGCCGAAGTTCAAAGAAGATTCTAGCAAGCCGGAACCTTCTTTACTATGCTTCACTAAGGAAGATTTGAATGGTGTAGTCCCAGGTCATCAAGATGGTTTGGTGATTACGGGCACCCTGGTAAATTGTCAGGTTAAGAAGATCTTCATAGACGCTGGAAGCTCTATAGATATTATCCTCTAGGATGCTTTCTAAAGGATGAACCTCAACCAAGAAGATTTGAAGCCGTGTAAGACGACCCTCATCAGTTTCAACGGGTAACACACTCCTCCTAAGCTGTGTAAGATGATCCCGTGGGGGAGCTTAGTAGGTGGTGGAGGAGGAGGAGGAATCAGAGTAGACGAAGGAGGAGAAGCCGGAGTTTGAGCAGATGAAGGAGGAGAAGCCGGAGTGACTTCTTGTGCAGAGGCTTTAATAACAGAGGTCAAATTTTCTTTGGATTTTAGGGCCGGGATGTCTTTACTAGCTTTCAACCTCTTGGCCGAGTTTTCTTTGCTCTTCGTCCCGACTCCAGCCTTCCTGGATTCCGGAGCTGGCCACTTCTTACTTTTGTCCACGTTTGAAGCCGCCTTGTCGCCTTTCAGTAGGGAAAGATAACGAGGTTGCTTCCCCATACTTGAAGCTGCAGGTCAAGAAAACGAAGGTTAGAAAACTGGGAGTAGAGCTTGACCCAACGGAAAATAAAAATACAAAAAAGAAAGCCGTGAACATGTAACCAGGATGTTTGGCGCAAAGGAGATCCAAATTCGGATGAAAGGGAATAGGAAGTTCCAATCTAATTAACCCGGACTACTTATCTCGGGGAAATTCACAACTAGAACACAAATGAATCCGAAGTTCATCGCAACTCGGACAAAAGCTGAACAACTTGGACATGAGATCCAAGATAAATAATCAATGTATATCGGAAGCTAAGAGACCTTGACTCCCAGGCTGAGAGGCAACTGTTATAGACTCATATATGATGCCAATTCAATGTATAGCCCAACAAGGGGTAATCAATGTGGCATAGATATGGCGGCATAGCATTTGGGCTTGGAGGCACAAAGACCCGCAAGTTCAAACCCTAACCCTACAGGTAAACTCTATAAGTAAGAGGTAAACCCTAAGATATGGACATTTTCTCTCAATTTACCATTCTGCTGTCATTGTGCACACACCCCACCCCCTTTAGCTAATGCCTATTCCTGAACATTGATCTACTAGTCTCATAGGTATCTGATCCATAGTTACTTAGGAGAGAGTTAACCGATCCTATATCAATATACTAGTCTAATGGGCTAGACATCTCTGTCGCACCAAACAGAACATGCATAAAGCTTGAATTCTTGGAATCCAAATCTGCAAGTGATAATGGGCCGATTAAGTAAAAATGGAAATTGAACGCATCATATATATGCTTAGTCGCTTAGAAAGTTTCCCATATTTTCATCTAATAACAACAAGTATTTTTTCAAGGGTAAGTCAATAAGTTAATAGATTAAAATCCCAGACCCATCATGCTTTGGGTTTCTTCTAAGTATGAGCAGGAAAAGCATATATGGAAAAATCTAAACATAAAACTCTATATAGAATATGTTGATTTTAATTCACTGAATGATCCAAAGAGCACAATACCAACAACTCCTGCTAACTAAGGTGGAAAACTTCTTACATAAATCAATTTAATTCAATCATACACTACAATTGAAATGAAATGAAATTATAACAAACTTAAATTTGCTTGCTTTTTATACCTTCCTTCAAACGACATAAAACCAACAATTATAATATATTAACATATATACATATTACGTCAAATCCTAAATATAAGCGCTAGTTTAGAAGTGAATTTTGTTCCTAAATATAAAGCACTTTTTCTTTTTATCTCTTAAATTTGTCATTCTTCTTCAAACTAATTTTGCTTATTTATAAACTGATATAATGATACACATAATATATCTTAAAGAGATCATATAACACACGTTATGATTACATAATTTCTTTAGATTCTTTAATATCCCTAAATTAGTTAATTGCTTTTATAGGAAATATTGTAGGTAAAACATCAATTTCTTGGAAAAAAACTAGGGTTAAGAGACAATTTCATTTTGGAGTTCTCAACGTTTGGCAATTTTGTCCAAAAGTTTTCGGGGAAATTTACACCGAAAGTGTCAAAAAAGGGAGCAATTTTGCTCTAGCCGTTATTCTAGTTAAGTTTGACCATTAGTTGACCATATATCTTTGAGCTATCACCCATATGTTATTCACATTATTTTTGTTAATATGTAAATTTGCCTTAAAAGTCTCACATGTCATCTATTTCATTTTTTTCAAAGTTATATTTACAACTTTGGAGCCAAATTTCCACTGTAACAAAAATGATGTAGATAACATGTAAACGCCAACTTAGCAATTTGGTCAACTAAGGTCAAAATTAACTGGGATAATAGTCCGGAAAAAGTTATTCCATTTTTAACACTTTTAAGATGAAATTACCTCAAAAAATTTCAAACAAAATTACTCTTTAACCTCGTAAAACTAAATAACATGATATGGTTACACTTTGTCAAAAGGTCTAACAAATTACCTCCATTGAGGACTAGAGCTAGTAATCAAGGCCAGCCCTTGAAGGGCCAGTGTAAAGCCCCAACAATTCCTATTTGTCATAAATATTATATTTTGATATATATAAAATGAAGGTGAATATGTGTCTCAAATTAATGTAATTTGTTAATTATAACTTTAGGTAAATTTCACTTTTAGTTGGATTAACAAAAGGTAAGATATAAGACTAAAATTAGGGATAATAAAATGTGATTAATTAGCACATAAAATGATGGTTATTTTATGAGCAAAATAGGCAAGAAATGTTATGAAAACATTTAAAAAGTTAAAGAAAATTAGCAAAAAATAATAGGCAATTCAGCTTACACTAACTAAAATAATTTGTATAATTCTTCAAATTAATCAAGAAACAAATTAAAAAGCATCAATTGAGGGTTGTCTTATTTTGAAAATCTAGGGCCAATGGGAAGACAAGATTAAGCTTGTGTGAAACACTAATGACCATGATTAACTAATGAGCCAATCCTACAATGGCAATTATAGTTGAGGGGCATTTAAACACTTCATTAAGAATGCTACTTGAAGAATAAATGGGGTGAAGCTGCGAGGGGGCAAGGTTCATATGTGTCAGGGCCTCCATCTGAAACTCGGTGAACGGGAAACGAACACTGGCCCGAGTTAGGCAGTCCCTGTAGAAGAAGAAGAAGTTCGGGTGCCCCATTTCACGCTCGAAGCAAATGGGCTCTTCGGCACTAGGAGCACTGACGACACACCCATCCAAGTCCGGTAGTTTTAGTCGGGCAATGTCGACCTCGGACATTAGGGAACGAGTGTTCAGAACCTCGTCCGCCACCCAGGCATACTTCTTACACAAAGCCTCGGGAGGACTAGAAGAGTTCGACTCCCCAGTTTTGGGTGAGTTGCTGGGAGGAGTGGACGTTGAGGCCATTTACCTATAAGCAAAATGAAAAATACTAAAATCAGCAAGAGTAGAAATACCTGACGGAAGTATATTGGCATGCGGAAAAACAAGCGTACTAGGGGGACGAAGACTGCCAGAAGAAGGATTGGAAGGAGCCAAATGAAGGCAAGAACCTAAGATTGAAGAAGCCCGAGAATCTTCGCCCTGGGCAATGAGGAAGGAGCTTTCGGCGAGACAATCCCGAGGGGCCGAGGTACCCCAGATGATGGGCATCCGAATTCCGGCCTAGGGGAACCTCATAGAAGTTAAGGGGTTGAGCTGAGAACGCATCGGCCTCGGCACGAACCCCGGTACTCGGTCCAGCATGGTCAAACTGAACGCTTGGAGCGACATCTGGCCAAGCACGAACCGGCGTCAGATTCGGAACCCGAGCAAAAGAAAATCAAGACCCGGATGTACTCCGTCGACCATACCCTTCCCTTAGCACGGTAGCCAACCTTTCCTCCTCTGGAAGTTCAGTACCAAGAATCCAATAGGAGGCACGGGGGAAAAGGGGCACGCAAGGCTTCCTCTTCCTCAGGGGTTAATGGTGGGTTTGAAGGGGGTAAGCGATTACTCCTATCCATCACCAAAGAACAGAAACCTAGAAAGGCACAAAAGGGTGTGTGAAGAAGGAAAAATAAGGGGAAGGATTAGCAAAGGTATGTCGGGGTTACAAGGCAGACAGAAAGGGGGTTTGATCTCAGAAATTGATTCAGAAGCTACTAAGGAAGTCTACCCAAAAAATCGTGACGACGAAAATTAATCGGTAAAACAAACGAAAACCAGTAAGTTACACCAGCCAAGAAGCAGGAGAAGGCGATATACCTAAAGTAGTGGAGAATGAGCGAGCAACAAACAAAGCTGTAAGGGCGCAGGAGCAAGCGACTGCAAAGAATGGTGAAAATAACGAGATCGAAAAACCGAGAAGTGATAGCGAAAGCATCAAAGTGAAGAAAATGGAGGGAAATATGAAAGCAATAGGCCTACACACGGAATAGTTGGTCGCCGAAGCGTCGGGACAGAAGCGTCTTTTCACCCTGACCAAGAAGGTGGCGTATCGCGCGTACGTGGAGCATTAATTGCGCACAAAGATCGGTGCGTGATATGATCCCCTAAAGAAAAGGATGATTGGATCAACTAGGAAAGGAATTTCGCACCACAAATTCAGCCTGCAACGCGTCTGAGAAGAACTGAACGTATCTCACGCTACAGACCTCAGAATTGAGTCGTTCCAAAACGAGGTGAAAGTTCACTTTCTGAAACACGAGTTTGGCTCAAGAAACACCGAAAAAGGATAAGGGAATATAGAGATGCGAAACTAAGAAATTTTGAACGAAAACTGGTAGGCGCCACAATTCCAAAGAATTGATAAGTCCAAGAACGCCACAAGGATTGATGTCCTTGATAAGTTCAGAGATTCTCAAAAGAACCCTAGAGAAGCTTGTCTCTCAACCAAAAAGGTTAACTCTTCATTCAAATCTGTCGTCCCAAAAGCTATGGTGTTCCCTTATATAGTGGACAACACCCATATTAAGTTTAACCTAAATCGATTACACACAAAGCCCAATAAGCGAGCCCAATAAGCCTTATTACAAAAGTTTAACTAAATGACTGAAAGATAAAACTAAGTGCAGAATTTGGGCCAAGTAAATTGAAGCCTTCATGCATATCCATTGAGGCTTTTTCTTCTTCAGCCTCTTCTTCCTTTAGACTTGGGCTTGTCTCAAGTAAGGTGGTCACCGGAGATTTAGGGCCTCTTTAGCCTTTTTAGCTTTTGCTCTTGTCATTGGGCCTCCAAGACCTCGTATGTCCTCCAAGTTTGTTGCCTTGGTCATGCCGCCTCCTATGTCCTCATCATTCCCTCCTTCTTTAGAAGAATTTGTCCTCAAATTATAATCCTCTTCTCCTCCATCAAAAAGGGACAAATCAGCCACATTAAAAGTAGCGCTTACACCATACTCACTAGGGAGATCTATTTTATAGGCGTTATCATTAATCTTGGATAGCACTTGGAAAGGACCATCTCCCCTTTGTTGAAGCTTAGATTTCTTTTGGACAGGAAACCTCTCTTTTCTCAAATGAACCCAAACCCAATCACCTGGGTCAAACACTACCTTTGTCCTTCCTTTGTTCGCTGGCCTGACGTAACTCTCTACCTTTTTTTCAATGTTTTCCTTTACCTTCTCTTGTAGTTTCCGTACATATTCAGCCTTACTCTTACCATCTTTATGCTGAAAAATAGAGTTGTTAGGCAAAGGCATAAAATCAAGAGGAGTGAGAGGGTTTAAGCCATAAACAATTTCAAAAGGAGAATAATGAGTAGCTCCTAGAATGAGATCAATTTGATGTTCTATGCCTCTTAGAGGTGGTAGTCCGTGAGATACCTCTTTAGGAAAAACATCTTTAAATTCCTGCAACAAGTTAGAAACCTCATTTGGAAGAGAGTTAGTAGGACTTGCATATGTAAAATTATTCTCTTTACTCAAAAGTAAGAGCATTGGCTTTTTCAAATGCTTTGCCTTTTTCACCTCTTTTTCTTTGATAAACAAGTTTGGTACTTTTCTCTCTTTTTCTCTTTTTTTCTCTTGCTCTCTTCCACTCTCTTGCTTTCTTTTTTTCTCTCATTTTTAAATTATCCTCGCTAACTTCTCTTGGTGTCAAAGGTGCAAGAATAGTCTTGCATTCTTTATGTACAAAAGAGAACTTGTTGGTGCAACCATCATGCATAACTTTCTTATCATATTGCCAAGGTCTCCCAAGAAGCAAATGACAAGCCTCCATTGGTACCACATCACATAAACTGTATCATCATACTTTCCTACGGAGAAGTTCACCTCCACTTGTTTGCTTACGGTCACTTCACCATCCTCCCCTAAGCCATTGAAGCTTGTATGGCAGCGGGTGAGGTTTGGTTTCCAAGCCCAATTTAGACACCATTCTAGCACTTGCAACATTGGTACAACTCCTCCATCAATAATTAAAGAACATACCTTCCCCGGATAAAGCATCTAGTATGAAAGATGTTCTCTCTTTGACTATCATCCATGTCTTTTGCTTGGCTACCCAACATCCTTTTTACCATAAAGAAATCTCCTTCTGGAATTATTTCTTCAATGTACTCATCTTCATCATCATGTGAGGCGAGAATCGAAGAAGACTCACTAGTAAGCTCTCCATCCTCTTTAAGTAACATAGTCTTCTTAGTTGGACATTACGAAGCTATGTGACCTCTCCCCAAACACTTGAAGCATTTTATTTCACTACTCCTTGTCTTTTTAGGGATCTCATTGGATTTAGTTTGAGTCCTTTGAGGTGTAGCGAGTGGGATTGCTTGATGAAGAACCTCCCTCCTTCTTATTTCTATCCTTCCAAATTTGAAGAATTAAAATTTGAAGAGTTTTTCCTCATAAAACCCTTTCTCTTGAGTTGTTGTTCTACCTTACTAGCTTGTTGCACTAAATCCTCCAACTCCACATAATTTTGCAACTCCACAACATCCCTTATATCACTATTCAGCCGATGCAAGAAACGTGCCATAGTAGCCTCCCGTTCTTCACTAATATTTGCTCTAATCAAGGACACCTCCATCTCTTTATAATACTCATCTACACTCTTGTTACCTTGTGTGAGTCTTTGAAGTTTATTGTGAAGGTCTCGATGATAATGGGACGGAACAAATCTTCTTCTCATTAGCCTTTTCATCTCCACCCAACTATCCACCAATGGTTCTTCATATCTCACCCTCTCCCTTTGCAATTGGTTCCACCAAATGAGAGCATAATCACTAAACTCCATGGATGCCACTTTCATTTTCTTCTCTTCAGTATAATTGTGACATGCAAATAAGTGCTCAATCTTCATTTCCCACTCTAAATAGGCCTCCGAATCACTTTTTCCTTTAAAAGATGGTATATTAAGCTTCACTCCCTTAATTCTATCCTCTCTAGGATCATTCTCATTATCTCTTCGCTCCTTCTTTCATCCCTCCCTCTCTGTCTATCTTCATCATGATTCCCCGATTTTCTATTCTCTCCATTCTCTCATATAACTCCTCTGTGTGTTCCCTCATCATCCTTTGCATTTGAGTTGTAATGGCTTCAATTAGCAATCGGTTATCTCCTATAGGAGGAGGAACACCTTCACCACCTGTACCTGCCATAATTCAAGGAAAAGAACAAAAGTAATAAGACCTCACCACTCGCTCACGTGTTTACACTCTTAAAAATGTATCACTCGTGTTTGTTGCTCTCTATAAGGCTGCCTTTTACCGCTCAATAGCTCTCTTTAAGTTCTTAACAGAATCTCCAAGAACACTCAAGAGTACAATCCCAAACTCTAGAATTGGTGGACTCAATACAAATTGGAAGAGATGTCAAAAAAGACAAGACAAAGAAAACCCAAAACAATTTGGAGGAATTATTCAAGGAAGACACTTTGGACTTGATTCACAAGTAGTAGTGTGTGTAATTGAATAGCAAGGTGCTGTATAGTATTTTTTTTTTCCTTTTTTTGTTTTGCTCTTTTTGTTTTGCTCTTTTTTTTTATAACACCTGATTCTTCAACAAAAGGAATTTGTGATTTTGGAATCTAACTTTGAAATTGTACTAATTCAGAACTTTTTTAGATAGAATTCCCCACAAACTGAGCTATTACTTAACACACTAACAACACATTACTCAAGAAACATGAATTGGAAGGATTACAATTCAAGAACAATGATGAACAAGGGATGAACACCAAGAACCAAGTGCAGAAATATGTGAACCGAACAAGAAATTGAAAGAAAAACAACCAAGATTGAAAGAACAAATTAGGAACAAACAACAACGGCTAAAACAAATTGTGCAATTCAAAAATCAAAGACACAAATTTTAGGGACTAGGGTTACCAAATGAGTGACTAGATTGGATGTAAACAATTGAGAAAAGATAACCCAATTCAAATCCTAGAACCTTTGCTCGATACCGATGATATGATCCCCGAAAGAAAAGGATGATTGGATCAACTAGGAAAGGAATTTCGCACCGTAAATTCAGCCTCGCAACGCGTCCGAGAAGAACCGAACGTATCTCACGCTAAGACCTCGGGAATTGGGTCGTTCCAAAATGAGGTGAAAGTTCGCTTTCTGAACACACGATTTTGGCTCAAGAAACACTGAAAAGGGATAAGGGAATACAGAGATACAAAACCAAGAAATTTCGAACTTAAAATCGGTAGGCGCCACAATTCCAAAGAATTGATAAGCCCAAGAACGCCACAAGGATTGATGTCCTTGATAAGTTCAGAGATTCTCAAAAGAACCCTAGAGAAGCTTGTCTCTCAACCAAAAAGGTTAACTCTTCATTCAAATCTGCCGTCCCAAAAGCTATGGTGTTCCCTTATATAGTGGACAACACCCATATTAAGTTTAACCTAAATCTGATTACACACAAAGCCCAATAAGCGAGCCCAATAAGCCTTATTACAAAAGTTTAACTAAATGACCGAAAGATAAAACTAAGTGCAGAATTTGGGCCAAGTAAATTGAAGCCTTCATGCATATCCATTGAGGCTTTTTCTTCTTCACCTCTTCTTCCTTTAGACTTGGGCTTGTCTCAAGTAAGGTGGTCACCGGAGATTTAGGGCCTCTTTAGCCTTTTTAGCTTTTGCTCTTGTCATTGGGCCTCCAAGACCTCGTATGTCCTCCAAGTTTGTTGCCTTGGTCATGCCGCCTCCTATGTCCTCATCAGTGCATGGCGTGGCGCGGCGGTTGCAGGCTCTCGCCAATACTAAGTCGCCAGGTGTCAGTGGGCAATGATGGCGAATGCGGAAAGTCCTTCGCCTCGAAAAAGATTGAAGCCATCAGTAACCAGCCCGGATAGCCGAGACTACCTCGGCAAGCAACATGTACCTTGGTCGCGGATAGATACGTCATTGGAAGATAGCCTCGGCGCACGGGCCTGAAGACGCTACCACGATTCCTAGAGTTTCCACCTCGGATTCTCGTATGGGTAACCGAGCTCGGCCAATAAGGCCGACAGGGGGCATAGTACATCTCGGCAGCTCGAACGCCCGACCTACCGAGCCGGGGGCAAGCATTACGGACCCGCATTAGACCCATATCTAATGCATGGCCCAACTTAAGATATATCCAATATCAGATGTTGCCTACATTATAGGAGATATTATCGGCCAACAATATAGGAGTATCCGGATAGTATCTGCATGATACTCGCACTAGGGATCTCGCCAAAGGGAGATACCCTGTCCACGAAAACCTCTATATATACAGAGGACCACTCATAACGTGCACACGTTCTAACTAAGACTATTTACATTCAGTCACACTGTGCACACACACCACCCCCTATATCGTGTACGGTGATTCCAGGCTCCCTTGAGTATCTGTTCCATAGATATTCAGGTCGAGCCCAACGATCCAATATCAAAGTACCAGCCCTAGGCTGGACATCTGTGTTCTACACCAGAACAAAGACCTTTTTTTTTAATATGACTTTATTTTACAAACATAAGATAGAATAAAAATCAAATGCTCTCTCTGGTCCTAATTTTAGGACATATTTAACCACTTTTGGAGAGATTAAGGAAATAAATTAACTTAGTTAATTTTACTTATTTTCCTAAAAATCCCTTATATGGATTTAAAATGACATAAATAAAAGTGAACCAATAACTCCTACCACATACCTCTCCAACTTAGAATTTTCCTTTCCACATGTTATCTAATTGAAATAATAGTTTTGTTATATATACATATATGTGTGTGTGTCTATATATGTATAGTTATAGATATACATATATATGTGTGTGTGCATATATGTACACACATATATATGCATACACGCACACAAAGATATATATGTATATACATGTGTGTGTCTGTTTATATATGTACATAGACACACACGCATATATATGTGTGTGTGTGTGTCTATATATATTTGTGCGCAGACACACACACACACACACACACATACATACATACATATATGTATACACACACACACACGTGTGTGTCTATATATATTTGTGTGTAGACACACACACATCACACACATATATATCTAAAAGTTCTATTGACTGGAAGAGTGTACGCACTCGCATATATATACTCACAAAAAACCAGATACACTTGAGATAATAAAATAGGGGTACTTTAAGAAGAAATTGATAAAAATTAGAATGTTGTCTTATAATTAGGACCAAAACTAACTCCCAAATGTTGTCCTATAATTAAGACCGGAGGGAGTAGCTTAATGTGATTCATATTTATATTGATGATAGTGGAAGTGACTTTTTTCAACTAAAACATATGTTTGGATGATTATTTTGGAAACCAAGTTTAGATGGAAAGTAAGTGAAAAGAACACAAATATTTTTGAATAACAAAAGACACACAAATAAATATTCGGTATATATTGTGATAATTTTAAAAAAATAAAATTATAAAGAAATAATATTTAGTTAATTTGTTATTTAGAAAAACTTTAAAATACTAAAATACTTAATTAAATATATTTAAGAGATAAAAATGCATATAAATTAGAAATCATATCAATGTAAAATTTGCTAATAAAATAATATTACATAACTAATCAGATCACATGTCCATATAATTTGACTTATGAAAAAAGAGATAGCGATGCTTATGAGAGAAGATAATTAAGGGTAAATCAGGATTGATAAAAAAAATATTAAATGCCGTAATACTCATAAGCCAAATCAATGACTGCATAAGCAGCTCCGCCCGTATTTAAGATTTTAAGCAGCTTTTGTTCTTAAGCCAAAATTTTAAATTTTAAACATTAAATTGTTTTCCTATGAAGATTGCGTACAACCAAATCCATTTGTTGTGATTTTGCATTTTTGTTTTATTAAGATCCTACCACCAGATTCGAGTAACTAATTAGAGCTTTAAAGAAGCTCTTAAAATTAGCGACAGAATTTTTATAGGTAATCCGTCGAATGTTAGTGACAGAATAATTTTTTTGTATCTAATTCTATCGGTAATTAACCATTTTTAATTTATATAGTGATGAATCACAATTTATCGTCGATTTCACTTTTGAGGACGATGGCAAAAAAAAAAAAAAAAAAATACAGAACTTTTTCTCGCAATGACCAATCACTTTGGGCAACACATGAGAGTCATATCTAACTTCTCTATAACATCAACTACAAAATGCAAAGCAAAAAGCATCATTTGGTGGTGTTTCACAAATCTAGCTTCTATAGTTACAAGTGTGCTTAATTGGTTTGCTTTGTAAATCGTTTTTCTCTGTCTCCAAAGTGCAGGGTTTGCCCTTTTTTCAAATTTCTTGTTTTTTAACCAAGACTTGAAATTGGAGGAGATGGTAGTCACTGATTGAATCACCACATTGCATTGTGAATACTGAAGCTTGATACATGACTATCATCAAACTTATAGCTGACTTTGCTTCAAGACATAGCATATCTTGTATTTTAATTTTTAATTCGTCAAGTCTATAACTACTATCCCATGCCCAAAGCTTCTTATCGCATGTTTTCCTTCAGTATTAATAATACATCAGCTACAACGCAAATTTATGTAGACAAAGTGTTAAAATTTATGTCAATATTTGTTTTATCCCTCCTTTCTTGATTGCATGGTGTTGTTGTTTGGTTTTCAGTCATAACTAAAAAAATTTGTGTAATTTTGATGGTTAAAAATACGGATCTCAAGCAAAAATCGAATATTATACAAATCCTAGAATCACCCAACAATCTTCGGACAACAAAAGTAGCTAAATCTATGATTTCTTGATATAAGAGCAAATTACAAATTACAACTCTATCTGTGTATCACAGATCGAAAGCGATCAATACTTCTAATTTAAATAACCACAGAGAAATATATACATTTTTGATGTAGATGTGAGCAACCTGATATTATGGTTAGGTCAAATATAGCAAGAAACATACGGTATTGAATATCTATATTCTTCATTCTACATATATAGCTATCTAAAGGGCATCAAATTACTAATCATTGTATAATGATCTAAACCCACAAGGATTCAATTCCACCGTAATATTTAAGCAAAAGCAGATTTGCTAATTGATACAAGGCTTTCCTTGCTAATTGATACAAGGCTTTCCTTGCTAATTGATATAAGGCTTTCCTTATAATGGAAAATATTACCAAATAGATTTACGGGGATAGTAAACATCTTACACTCGTTAGTAATGATATTGATCAAATGTAGACCTTTTTCTTCATCATGATCAGTGACTCGTCTTGAATGTTTATGCTTTCCAAAAGAAAGAAAGACAATTTCATTCCTCCAAATGGTTCCAGGAAAATCTAATATGGATAAACAGGGATCGCTAGTATATTTTTTAGCCCAACTACATTTATCCATAGATGAACCTACACCCTTCTCTAGCACCCACAAATCAATGAAAGAATATAAATAGCGTGGTTCACCAGTCCTAGAGATAGAAAGTACAGCAAGATTGTCCTCATCCACCGTCATCTCAGAACATGAAATATTTGATAGAGGAGGCCCTGGTATCAATGTAAACCATGGCTATATGAAATGAAATTATCACTTAAATATCATCTTTCTCCTCCTCTTGCACTCGCTTTAAACCATCCCAAAAAATAGTTCCATTGGCAGTGGCGGTACGATTCAAAAGGTTTACACCCTCTAGGCTTCCAAATTCTATTTCCTTCCATGAACCTGTGCTTAATGAATATACTTCAACTTCAGTAATCGCATCATGATGCTCATAAGTTTTCACTATCTTATAATCGTTAATAATTGTACTAAACCCAAATCCTGTCGTGTAAGCCCACTCGGGGAATTTAAGGGTTCTAGTTCTAGGGATTTGTCTGACCTCTCGTAGCAGGATTCCACAAAATATACGAAGAAGTATTTGTTTCAAGACAAAGCAAGCCATTGCTGGAACCAATGATCCTAATGTCTAACAAGGAACTTATTAAAGGTGGGTTTTGAACTCCAAGGACATGCATCTCACAATTCATCAAATGTAAATGGGGAGGCTCACATAGTATATTATGTTTCAAAAGAAGTGAAGCATTCTGATGATGAGTGGAGTGATGTGTTCTTGTATAGAACGTGAGTGTCCAGTCTCAGACTGGTGCTTTGATGTTGGATCAAAGGTCTCGCTCCAGATATCTAAAGGGGAGATATCCAGAAGAGGTTGGGATCACTGTACACAATATAGGGGGTGAGGTGTGTGCACAGTGTGACTGAAAGTAATAGGTCTGAGTTAGAACGTAGAACCTGGTTAACTTGTCTCTGTATTTATAGAGGCCATTGTGATGGTGATCATGGCCGGGCATGATCTTCATGCTGACTTGGTGGGGGGTGCATGTATAGCAACGGTTAGATGAGTGCGCCCACTAAGCTATAAATCTGGGTCATCCAGTCTTCCTGAATAATAGGCGAACGGTTGTGCTGGATATACCTACCATTGGGCCTTTGTGGCATTGGGCCTTATTAGCGGTCCGTAACAATTGCCCTCCAGCTCGGTAGGTCGGGAATTCCGAGCTGCCGAGATGTCCTATATCCCGCGCTGGCCTCAGTGGCCAAGCTTCCCTAAATTTTCGTAACTCCGAGGTGAAACCTCAAGGAGCCGAGGTAGACTCTTTGGGCCATTTATCCGAGGCTTTGTGCAACGAATATTTCGAGCCGGAACATATGAGGCTTACTTAGAGGTGCTCTTGGCTATGCCGGCTGGTTACGATGAATTTATGCTATTTTGATGGGAGGGACTTTCCACATTCGCCATCATTTCCTCCTGACACTTGGCGACTCAGCGTTGGCGAGTGTCTGCAACCGCCGCGCCATTCCATGCATTGATCTTCGTGCGTATTTAATGTTCTCTACACACGCGATACGCCATCTCCTTTATCGGGGTGAAAAGACGCTTCGTCCCCGTCACTTCGGTTTCCTCGAGCCTATACGAATCATCTTTCCCTCTGTTTTCTTCATTTCCCTATTTTCCATCGTCATCGTATGTTTCCTCTACTCTCTGCCATTTTTCTCTGCAATCGCCTGCTCCCGCGTTCTTTCATCTTCGTTAGCGACTCGCTCATTCTCCAGTACTCCAGGTATATTGTTTCTCCTGCTTTTGTGACTGGTGTAACTTGATGATTGTCGTTTATTTTGATCGGTTAATTTTCCGTCGCGGTGGTGATTTTCTGGGTAGACTTCCTTGATAGTTTCTGTCTCTGTTTCTAAGGTCGAAATCCCCTTCAAACTATCTTGTAGCCACAACATTTCTTTAGCGATCCTTCCCCTTATTTCCCCTTCTTCACGTATCCTTTTGTGCCTTTATAGGTTTCTGTTCTTTGGCGATGGTTGGGAGTAATCGCTTACCCCCTTCTAATCCACCATTAACCCCTGAGGAAGAAGCCTTACGTATCCGTTACCCCCGTACCTCCTATTGGATCCTCGGTTCGAACTTTCCGAAGAGGAGAAATTGGCGTCCGTGCTACGAGGAGGGTCCGGTCAACGGAGTGCATCCGGGTCCCGATCCGCTCGTGCTCATGTTCAGAATCCCACGCTGGCTTATGCTTATTACGAGGCCACTTCAAGCGTCCAACTGGAACCTGCTGAACCGAGTAGTATGGCTCGTCTTGAGGACGACGTCTTTGTCAGCTCAACCCCTTAACTTCTATCGTTCATCCTTGGCTCCGGATTTGAATGTCCATCCGCCAGGGTATCTCGGCCCCTGCTGGGATTGTCTCGCCGAGAGCTCATTCCTCATCGGCCAGGGCGAAGATTCCCAGGCTTCTCTAATTTTAGGCTCTTGTCGCCATCTGGCCCCTTCCAATCCTTCTTCTGGCAATCTTCGTCCCCGGTCCGCTTGTTTTCCCGCCCGACGATATAATTCATTCGGGTATTTTTTTTTTCTCTTGCTTGATCCTAGCATTTTTTATTTTGCTTATAAGTGAATGGCTTCACGGTCTTCTCCACACAAAGATTCGATCCGACGCCGGGAGTCAAACTCTTCGAGTCCTCCCGAGGCGCTGTAGACGATATTCTGGGTATCCCACGATATCCTAAAGACTCGGTCACTGATGTCCAAGGCCGACATTGCACGCCTTAAACTTCCCGAGATGGAAGGCTGTACTGTCAGTCCTCCGGATGAGGGTGAGCCTATCTGCTCTACTCAGTCGGTCGGGCACACCAACTTCTTCTTCTTCTACCGAGATTACGACTAACCGGGTCAAGGTTCAATTCCGTTTAGCCGGTTTCAAATGTCGGCGTTGATGGCTCTACGGTGGCACCCTCTCGGCTCCATCCCAACGGATGGGCCTACTTAGTGGCCTTCGAGCGTCTATGCTCCTCCTTTTCCGGTCCCCATTCCTTGCACTACCTCGTTGTTCTTCCATTATTTCGGCCCTTTCACTTCCGGACATCTAAGGAGGACGAGAAATTGAAGGGATTGGTGTCCCTACGTGTGGACCCGGATAAGAAGATAATGAGTGCATTCTCCGACTCCTTTAAACACTTCAAAACGGCTTTCTTTAAAGTCGAGGCTAAGCACAGGACAGCGGCCTGGTTTTGAAAGGTCCCGAAGGAGAGGACGTGGAGTGGGAGTTTCCTCTTTCTTTGGAACGACACCCATTATGATATGAATCCTTCTTCATACCAGATTCAAATTGAGGACCTTTCGCCTGAAGAGGCCGCCTGTATACCTCGGTTTGCCGCATATGTTGAAAAATACGGGATCCGAAGTGCCGCCTTCTTTATTAACGGGGCTGGGGCTATGCCACAACCTGTTGATTGTATGGTTCCATGGATTGCTAATTATTATGCTTTTTGATTTTCCGTTGTCCTAACCTTCATCACATGTATCTTAACCCCGTTATTCTTTGTTTTGCAGCTCAAGATATGTCGGAACTTCCCCGCTACCTAGCGCTTGTGAATCTGACGGTAGCCGCTTCGACTCGGAAACGCCCTTCCTCGGGCTCAGAAAGGGATAAGTCAAAGGCGGCGTCCGGGTCGTCAAGGGCTAGGAAAACCAAGGCCTCGGATACTCCTAGCTCTAGGCGTTCTGCACTCCCTCTGGATGTGCCCCGGCCCGAACCAACCGTGCCCGGGACCACTGCCCCCGAGGGGACCGATCCTGCCCCGGACGCTATAGCTCCTGAAGGTTCTGTTCCATACTTCTCCGGCACCACTGCCCCCTCTGGATCATCTCCAGCTCCGGATGTGGCATCCGCGAAGGCTAAAGGAGCCGTTACATCTGCTTCTCCCGTGGCCGCTGCTCCTCCCTTCCGAAACTCTGCCAGTTACGCATCCGTGCCAATGATTCCCCGAGGACTTTCGTGGGAGAGAGGGGTGACCGAGGAGCTTAGTGTCGCTTTCCTTCCACCGAACAAATTTATGAATGGGGTCCCTTTGTCCGCCATGGATGAGTTCGTCATTAGTGAGGCTCAAAGGTTCCTCTGCAAGTCCATCGGTCTTCACCAAGCGCTACTTATCTTTGAAGGAGAAGCATGTGGCGGCCGAGGTAGACATTCGGCGTCGAAACGTGCCGAGGAAGAGGCCTTGACGAGAGCCAAAGCTGCGGAAGAGGAGGCGGCTAATGCGCGGGCCTTGGTCGGACAATTGAAGGCTTTGGAGGAGGAGGTAGCCCGCCAATACTAGAGGCGATCGAGTGACGGCTTTGGAGGACGAGCTAGGCTTTGTTGCCAAAGCTTCATGTGGAAAGGCAACCGAGGAGCTTCGATGACAAAGAGACATTGGATAAAAAGACCTCGGAATGTCATCGTCTTCGGAAGGCCACGGACGAAAGCCTGGATGCCGTGAAGATTGTCCAGCAGCAACAAGGCGATCTGGCCGCCGAACTTGGGTCGGCAAAAGAGGAGCTTGCTGCCGAGCGACAAGCTAACCTGGAGTCTCTCGAGACCCTCCATGAGTCGGCGAGAGAATGCTTCAAAATGGCCTTGGATCAACTCCAGATCTTGAACCCAAAATTATCCTTGAACGTCGACGGTTATCACTACTGAGCTTATGTGAGGGACGGCGTGTTTTATCCGGCTCCTCCCTCCCCGAATCCCTCCCCGGAAGATGAATCCATATCCATTGAAGATGAGGACTGTGGAGAACGGGCAGGTGAGGAACAGGTAGAAGGCACGACATTAAATCTTGAGACCGACTCAGGACCTATTGAATTGGCTCCATCCGTCGAGCCGGGACCCTCGAACAATGTTGTCGCCTAGCCTCTTTTCATTGATGCGTTTTTGCCTTTGTAAACATGAATTTTCCCGGCGTCTGTGCTGGTTATAAATATTTTAATGACAAAGTAAATTTTACGTATCTGTTGTTGTGTGAATTCTAAACATAGTTAGAGATTCATCGGCGCAAGGGGGTGCTTAGAGCTATGCATTCTACCGGATGTGAAGTCAGGGAATGGATGGTAGGGTTGTCGGTTTTAACCGTATGTGGTATTAACCTAACCGTGCTACCTTGTTCGGAGCCGTTGGCGGGATCATAACCGAGGTAAGGGCGAATTGTCACTTGTTTAAACGAGGTGTCCGTAACGCACAACTTAAACATTTTGACCTGATCGGGTCGGAATGACAACTCGAATGCTTAAATCGGGCGAGCGTTGACATGTCAATTTCACGAAGGCCAATAAAAGGCAATTTCGTCGAGCTCTTGACACAGGCTAGTTTGCCCCGGTGTTAAATCATCTAGATGTGTCGTATTTGTGGCCAGGGTTTATATACCTCGGTATAATGCTTAAGCGATCAATTGTGCACGTTGGTGAAAATCCACGAGGAATCCTTCATTAAAATGAAAACGCTCCAAAGAGCCAACACATAATTTAATGAAATTTTAAGACGAAAAATTAAAATACGAAAACAAATGATAACTGATCTCCAAGCTGGATGTGTTCGGTGTCTCCATCACCCGAGGCCGAGGTCTAACTGTGATAGATCTTCAACTTGTCTGCGTTCCAAGTTCTTTTGATGGGTTTCCTAGCCAAGGTTTCAAGTATATAGGCTCCATTGCCCAATTTCTCTTTAACCCGGTAGGGACCTTCCCAATTTGCCGCCAATTTACCTCGGTTGAAGGACCGGGGTCTAACCTTCCGATTATACTTGGCGGCTAGAAGTTGCTTAGCGGCGAGCTCTCGACAGTGCGCCACCACTCTGACCTCGTCGACCAGCTCCAAGTCCGTCATCAGCGCGTCGTCATTCGACGCCTCTCCCTCCTGGCGGGCTCTCATCCTTCTCCATGATGGTTGTCCTATCTCGACTGGGATCATGGCTTCACATCCATACGTCAACCGGAAAGGGGTCTCTTGGGTAGAAGACTGTACACTTGTCCTGTATCCCCATAAGATGCTGTATAGCTGCTCGACCCAGTTAGATTTTGCATCTTGCATCCGTTTTTTCAGCCCGTCAAGGATTATTTTGTTGGCCAACTTGGCCTGTCCGTTAGACTGTGGATGCTCAACCGAGGCATAATGCAATCCGACGTCGAGGTCTGACATCAATGTCTTGAACCTTTGGTCTGTAAACTGCGTACCGTTATCCGTGATCACCTCGGCTGGCACCCCAAAGCGGGATACGATGTTGTGTCTGAAGAATCTCTGTATGCGTGCCGAAGTGATTGTCGTCAATGGTTCGGCTTCGATCCACTTGGTGAAATAATCCACCGCCACGATGAGCCACCTGAACTGTCCTGGGGCTGCTTTGAAAGGTCCCAGGATGTCCATGCCCCATTTAAAGAAAGGCCAAGGGGCCGAGATGCTCTTCAGTTCCGCTCGGGGTGGCCAAACGAGTTTGGCGTGCTTCTGACAACTATCGCATCTTCTTACGGCCTCTTTGGCGTCCTCCGTCATGGTCGGCCAATAATACCCTGCGCGCAGCGCTTTTCTAGCGAGTGCCTTGCCCCCCATGTGGTGGCCATTGATGCCTTCGTGTATTTCCGCTAGCACATATTTTGCTTCCACTGAGTCTAGGCATCTCATCATCGGAGAGTGTAAGCCTTTTCGATACAGCTGGTCGTCACCATTGTATAGATGGCGGCCTCCCGTATTAGCTTCTTTGCGTTGGTCGAATCAGTTGGGATAATGCCTCTCTCTAGATAATCTTCTATGGGTTTCCTCCAATCTGTGGCTGCCGAGATGGTCATAATACAACTCGGCTCGGTCAAGTTTTGTTTGTATCACCGTTCTATGATTACCGACTTCTTTCGTGCTTGCCGGTTTGACGGGATATCCGCCCGGAATTTTCTTCCCGTGGGATATGGGTGACAATTACTTCTTGAAATTCGAGATAATCTCTTTAGCTTTGTTGAGGTACTTGGCCAAGAGTGGACCTTTTGTCTGGTAGGTTCCTTCGATTTGCGCGGCTACGAGCTGTGAGTCGGTGAAAACCTTGACCCTCTGTGCTCCATTTTCTTTGGCCTGTAGCAGTCCGGCAAGGAAAGCCTTATACTCGGCTTGGTTGTTTGAGGTCGAGAACTTTAATTGGAGGGACTGCTCCACAGCGACGCCCTCCGGGCTCTCGACTATGATACCTGCTCCGCTCCCCTTTGCGTTGGATGAGCTGTCAACGTACACCTTCCATATACCTCCGTGATCCCCCTCGGTCGCCTCTGTCGGGGTGATTTCCATGATGAAGTCCGCCAGTGCTTGTGACTTAATTGCGCGTCGAGCTTCGTAAGAGATATCAAACTCGGACAACTCGATCGCCCAGCTAGTCATTCTCCCGGCGAGGTCCGGCTTGTGTAATACTTGGCGGATCGGTTGACTAGTTCGGACCACTATCGATGTCCTTGAAAATACGGCCTCAATCTTCTTGCCGTTGTTAATAAGGCGAAAGCCATTTTCTCCGACTTCGATATCGGAGTTCCGAGCTCTGCAGGGCTTTACTTACAAAGTAAATCGGTGCTTGTCCGGACTCGGCTTCCCTTACTAAAGCGGCGCTTACTGCCTCTTCTCCGACTGACAGGTAGAGGAATAAGGTCTCCCCCGGCTCGGGTTTTGTGAGGATCGGAGGAGTTGCCAAGCATTGATTCATCCTCTCGAACGTTATTTCACACTCCGTGCTCCAACCCCCCTGGGTTTTCTTTTTTAAGAGCCCGAAGAAAGGAAGAGCTTTCTCGGCCAACCTCGGTAGGAATCTTGTCGGGCGGCAAGTCGGCCGAGTCAATTCTTGAACTTCCTTCTTCGTCTTCGGGGCTTGCATGTCCAACACGCCTTGCATTTATCCGGATTCGCCTCTATTCCGCGGTTGGTTAACATAAATCCTAAGAATTTCCCTATTAGGGACCCCGAACGCACACTTGGCGGGTTTAACCTTGTCCGATGCCTCCTTAACTTCTCGAATGTTTGTTCCGGGTCTCGGATGTGGTCGTCGGGCGCTTCGACTTTACGATCATGTCGTCAATATACACTTCTATGTTTTGCCCGATCTGGTCTTCGAACACTCTGTTCATCATTCTCTGATAGGTAGCTCCGGCGTTCTTCAACCCGAAAGGCATGACCTTATAGCAGTAATTGGCCTTATCGGTCATGAAGGCCGTCCTCTCTGATGTCGTCGGGATGCATGGCTATCGATTATAACCGGAGTATGCATCCATGAATGATAGTATCTGAAAACCGGCCGAGCTATCGACCAATTTATCAATGTTTGGCATGGGGTAGGAGTCCTTCGGGCAAGCCTTATTCAAATTGGTGTAATCCGTACACACCCTCCACTTGCCATTTGGCTTTAACACCATCACTACATTGGAAAGCCAAGTGGTGTATTGTATCTCTCGATGAATCCGGCCTCCGAGAAGTTCGGTCACGTGCACATCCGGGGCCTTTTGTCTTTCCGCCCGATGTTTCTTTTCTTTTGGGCTACGGGTCGACCCGGTCGCACGGCTAGCTGTGGCAACGAACCTTGGGTCGATACCGGGTACCTCAGACGAGGTCCAAGCGAATACGTCCTGGTTGTTCCTTAGGAATTGAATCAGCCGGGCTCTGAGGTCGCCATTCAGCGCCCCTCCAATCTTGGTGGTTTTCGAAGGATCCGCCCCAAGCACCAATTCCTCCAACTCTCCTTCCGGTTCCAGCCGTGGTATCTCGGGCTTATCCCTGAGGTCCAGCTCTACCATGTTCACGGCGTCGGGCACGTTGACGTTTTCGGGTTCGGGTGAGTTCTCCCTTCTTCCGAGGCGAGGTGGAGACGGGGCCCTCCTTCCCCGATTCGGAGAGTTTCGAAATAGCATTGCGGGATTCCTTCGATCCCCGCGTGACCACTACCACTGTTCCTTCTTGTTAAGCATCTTAAGTTTTTGATGCTTAGTAGATACCATCATGTCCCGGTCGTGAATGGTCGGCCTGCCCTAGAATGACATTGTAAGATGACGGAAAGTCGGCCACTATAAATCGACCCGTTCCGACTTGAATGCCTCCCTCGTACCTAGCGTCAGCCTGAGGTCTATGTAACCCTTGAGAAGCGAGTGCTCTCCGTTGAACCCTATGAGGGTCGTCTTGCACGGCTTTAAATCTTCAGCATCCATCCGCATCCTTTTATACGCATCCCAGCTGATAATATCGGCTGAGCTCCCCGCATCTACGAATATCCTTTTGACCAGGCAGTTAGCCAGGGTTCCGGTGATTACCAGTCCGTCTTGATGCCCTGGTACAACATCCTTCAATTCTTCAATGGTAAAAGTTAAGGGCGGCGGTGCCGGCCTCCTCCGTTCGTCCTTGACTTTTGGGAGGTCTCTGACTATTTGGACTTCTCTCAAGTATTTCTTGCGGCGGCTCATTGTGTCTCCGCCACCTCCGAATCCTCCGCTGATCCCATTGCAACGGAAATCGGTTTCTGGGTAGGCGTCACGGGAGTTGGACCTTCTTCTTTTTTCCTCCTTCCTCGGCTCCGTTACCGGGCTCCTACTCTGGCCTCCCTAATTGCGCGTGCCATTTCTCTTGCCCTGAGTTTTAATTACGTATTGGCGTAGTTTTCCTTCCCTGATAAACTTCTCAATTGCATCTTGGAGCTCATAGCATTGCTCCGTCGTGTGTCCTGTCCCGTCATGAAACGAACAATACTTTGACTGGTCCGTAGTGGGTCGGTTTCGGAGCGGCTTCGGCTTTCCAACTCTTCTCATCTCGGTCTGAGCCACCTCCTTCCAGAGCTGCGCCCGAGGGACGTTCAACGGGGTATAGTTGTCGTATTTCGACTTTCCTTCCGGCCTTTCCCCTAGTCCGACTGTCTCGGTTGCATTTTCTGGACTCCTCTCTTCGTTTATTCCCGGGGTCAGGAGATGTCTTGCTTATTCTTTTGGGTTCCACGGTATTGGCCAGCTCCATTTGCTCGACGTCCAGATATTGTTGCGCCCGGGTGTAAAACTCGGTGAGAGTATAGACCCGGTTCTTACATATGTTCTTGGCCAGTCGCGACGCTGGATCCAGGCCATCCACGAGGCAATGGACGTGTACTTCCTCAGAGAGGGAGTGCACTTGCAGAGCCACCTCCTTGAATCGGTTAAGGTATTTTTGCAATGTCTCTCCCTTCTTTTGCTTTATTCGGCTCAGTGTGTACTGGGACTTCGGCTGCTTTTTATTGGTTGCGAAATTCAGCTCGAATTTCCGTGCCAGGTCTTCAAAGTTGCGCACGGAATTATTTGGCAAGGAATGGAGCCACTTCTGTGCCGGTCCGGTTAAAGTCGCCGCGAACAAGCGTAGGATGACCTCCCCTTTGATCAAATGGACCCACATGAGTAACTCGAATGTTTCGAGGTGACTGCGTGGATCTTGTGTTCCGTCATATTTCGGCAGATGGGTAAGATCGAAGTTCTTTGGATAGGGTGCCGTGGCGGCCTCTCGAGAGAATGGGCTCGCATCGGCTTCTGTCAGGTACTTTATCCTGTATACTCGGGGAGATCATCGAGACCGGGGTACCCTGGCGACTTCTTTGTCTCCTCCTTCCGACTTCCGAGACCGGATCTCCTCTCCCCGCCTCGGCTTTCGTCTTCCTTTTTTTCGTTAAAGGCGCACTTTCGTTTTCTGCTTTCGGGCCCGGTTTTCGGTGCGGATACCGACTCTGAGCTGCTGGACGAACTTCTGCCATCCTGCGTCGGTCTCTTTTTTCTGCGTGATCCTTCTCGGCCTCCTTGGTGCATCCAATCCTGGAATCTTTCGAGCTGACCGTCCATCATCTGTTGGATCACTCTAAAATCCTCTTGGCTTTGGAGCTCGTCCCGCCTCTCCTTAGTCTCGAATTTTCTAAGGATCGATTCCCGAGCTTTTTGCGAGAATGCGGACATCCGGGTTTGGAGCCGAGGTGTCCGTGGCCGTCTCGCCTTGCGTTTTGTTGGCATCGGGGGGAGAGGAGGCCGTATCTGACATGTGACCCTCAGGAGCTCCCCCCTGGTGGGACATACTTCGATCGTTTGGATTGCTTGCCTCAGCCTGTGGTTGATTAGGCTGAATACTCCGACTGTTGCTTCTGGTGTGAGCCATCGGTAGTCACGGGAATCGTAATTTATAGATCCCCACGGTCGGCGCCAATGTTCTTGTATAGAACGTGAGTGTCCAGTCTCAGACTGGTGCTTTGATGTTGGATCAAAGGTCTCGCTCCAGATATCTAAAAGGGAGATATCCAGAAGAGGTTGGGATCACTGTACACAATATAGGGGGTGAGGTGTGTGCACAGTGTGACTGAAAGTAATAGGTCTGAGTTAGAACGTAGAACCTGGTTAACTTGTCTCTGTATTTATAGAGGCCATTGTGATGGTGATCATGGCCGGGCATGATCTTCATGCTGACTTGGTGGGGGCGCATGTATAGCAACGGTCAGATGAGTGCGCCCACTAAGCTATAAATCCGGGTCATCCGGTCTTCCCGAATAATAGGCGAACGGTTGTCTTGGATATACCTACCATTGGGCCTTTGTGGCATTGGGCCTTATTAGCGGTCCGTAACACTTGGAAATCTTATCTGAGTAAAGTAGAAGGAGTTAGAGGCTGAGAATCAAAGCTATATAATATGCTTTCGGTTTTAAGGAGATGAGAGCAGAAGGAAGGCTCATGCCAGGTATATATTTCCATTCCGTCATTAGTGAAAATTTCAACAATATATCACTACTTTTGTGGATCTGGAGGGGGATGTCTACGATGAGGCAATTACCTTTTTCTCCACTTACTATCTCACCCATTTAATCAACCGTTGAGATTTAATATTGTTGACTCCAAGTGTTTTGATGATGACAATTGAAGTCTCTCTGTAAGGATTTTGAAGTAACAATCAAGTGGGATATAAAAGTGCTTTTTTATCACATATTTTCAAAATTGAATTCTCGAGAATGTGGTTCCAATACTCGAGAATGGGAGTATATGCAATATTTGAAAACATAGAACTAACTCTCGAGTATGGAAAGGTAATTCCCGAGAATAGCATACAAAATTATATAAACCTCTTCTCAAGCAATTCTCGAGAATAAGGACATGATTCTCGAGAATTCCTTCTAGTTAGAATCAATGAAGAATTCAAACTCATGTAATTCTCGAGAACACATTAACAATTCTCGAGAATACATGTTCTCCGATTTTAATGGTAATTATTTCATTCTTCAAATTCTCGAGAACAAGGACATGATTCTCGAGAATTCCTCTTCTTGATTTAATGAATAAATCCACAATCATACAATTCTCGAGAACACATATATGATTCTCGAGAATACATGTTCATGTTTTTAATATTCTTATTCAACCAGCAATGTGATTCTCGAGTATAAGAATATGGCTCTCGAGTATTGCAGAATCGCTAAATCTCAGCCTCTCCAAGCAATTCTCGAGAATGTCCAAAGTGATTCTCGAGAATACATCTTCTCTCTGAATGATTCTCGAGAATGCCTTGAGTAATTCTCGAGAATATTGAACTAAATTTTGAATACTCTGTTCTTCGAATCTCCGACTCGAAATCATGAATCATACTATATTACTTTACTACTCTTGAATATTACTCATTACGAATACCAAATGCTCTTAACATGTTGGCTTATGAGTTTCAGATTATTTAACCATGGATTAACGGGCAGATTTGAATAAAGCAGAATCATGTCAGAAGCATTAAATACAAACTACCTAAACCAGTGATACTCTCGGAAACCAATATTCTGAGCAAAGTAAAGCCAACTCTGATATTCCGCTGATGCATTAAATGCTATCTCACAACGGCAAAACAAAAGGAATGAAAGAGAATGTCACTCTGCTCATTCCATCTGAATATTCAAATGGCGAAACTCTTGACAAATGCATCATCTATCTAACGGACACCCTCAAGAGACTCAACGGCTATTTCACGAGCTTCATCAACGTCATTAAATTCAACATCTATAAATAGCCAAAGCATTGAATTCGCCGACCACCAAACTCGCGCATTCAATTCTGAGTTATCACTATTAATAGTTTCATTTAATATCTTTGATATTAATTGTTCTTCAGTGTTCATTGATGAGCCTGCTTTTGTCGTTAAAGCAGTCAATTAAACTAGGTCCTAATTAATTATGCAATATAGGGTCAACCTAGGTCATTCTCCCAAGGAGCAATCTGTGAGTTTTTCTTTAGGTTGAATTTAGGTGATGAAAAATGCAATGAAATGAAACTAAACTAACTAAATGCAAGATAAAAACCTATATGATAATAGAACTAATCTAGATGCGGATGCAAATTTGGGGGGTTTTTGTTATGAGAGAATATTAAAATCCTAAGAAAAGAAATTAACAAAGATTTAATTCAATTATGATGATAAAGGGGACAACTTAAGAATTGCATGGATTTAACTTTCTTAGCCCAAACCGATTAATTAGACCAAAAGGAGATTAATGAATTTAATTACCCAATTGAACATGGGAAACCCTCTAGCTCAATAACACATATTCCATTAGAAAACTCATAATGAAATAAGCGGTGGCTAATCAAACCCATTTAAAACCAATCACAAAATAATCTTGGAAATCTTGTTTACAATTATCTAATTGAACCACTAGATAATTTATCAGCCCAATTAAACAATTAAGGTGATAAACCAAATTAACAATTAAATTAATAACGAAAACTCAATTACTAATTTAATCGACAATCAAAAGTTGCAAATAAGAATCCAAAATAAGCATAAAAACTCAGATTATCGATCTAATCCAAAAGAAATAAGTTTACATTCTAAAACTAGATTGTTCTCAATTAATAAAACTCGAAATTTTTTAAAACTAAATAATCTCAAGTTTAAATTAAAAAGATAAAAAGACAGACACTCCTTGTGGTCTTCAAGCGTAAAACCCTAGGCTCTAGCTTTCTCCATGCTCCTCTCAATTGACTCCCAAATGAAATTAAGCCTCCATAGAAAATCCTCCACCACGCTTCAAGTAATTCCTCGCGGTCATGAGCAAAACTTGAGAAGAATTGATTAAATCAATTCCCTCGAAAACCACGCATCCACGGGAGAAATGAGTTGAATCAATTGATGATTCAATTGATTAAATGAGGTGGGCCCGCGTATGGTCAAGAATGAATTGATGAATGCATTCAATTCCTCCTCGTGCGTGTTGTCGCTAAGCGTGAATATTCTTCTCCGGCGGCTAGGTTTCGCGTCTCCTTCAAATGTCGTGAAATTGCGGCTCTCAATGAGAGCGTGTCTTTTCTCTTAGTGGCTGCTAGGTTAAATAAATGGGGGAGAAAGAGATAGATTTTTGGGTAACAACTTGAGCCCATTAAAATATGAGAAGCCCAATAAAATTTCATCATTAGATTTCCTTTTAGCTTCCCTGAAAAATTCTGCACCATAGGATCTTCCAATATGATAAAATCGTAATCTATCATATCTTAAGAAATATTATTTAATTACAAGATAACAATTAGGATATTAATAATTTAAGCCCAATAATCTCATAATTAGTTCAGATTTATATTACTTCCTAAAATTGGCTAACAATTCAAATATTATCTAATATATCCAAATTAGGCTAAAATAATCCCAAAAATAAATGGATAAGGTGAGATAAAATATATTAAAATTGGGATTTATCATTCATATTGTACCTACTCGTTAGGAGTCATTAAATATCATTCTTATTCTTGTTTTGATTCTTAAGGTTGTGGAACCTTAAGAGTGGGTGTATTAATTACAACTTGTAAGGAGGAGTGGAGTCCGAGAGAGAGAGGACCATCCTTTGTTTACAGTAAGTGTAATTGTTCTTGAGAAATAGTAAAATCCCAGGAATTCTGGGGACTGGACGTAGGTCAGAGTATTGGACCGAAGCAGTATAAATTGCCTTGTGTTCTTTTATCTTATTGATCTCTATTTCGTTTATTCACGAGAGAAAACTTTAATTTTTAAAGATAACCTATTCACCCCCCCTCTAGGTGATATTACATCTTCATTTGGTATCAGAGCCGGGTCTCTCAGTTGGGCTTAACATCCCGAGAAAGATTATGGAAGGAATTTAGCTGATGGTGCTTCAATCAATTGACCCCAAGGATTCAACGGTGAACACTATTCCTTTTGGAAAGCAAAATTCAGAGTGTTCGTGTTGGCTACTGAATACGGTCTCTAGAGAGTGATAGAAACTGGAGACTATGTACCCGTGAAAATCGAAGGAGGAATTACATTTCCAAAGACAGAGGCTGAATTTGATGAGAATGATAAGAAGAACATCACTCTCAACAGTAAGGCTATTCTGATGCTTCAAAGTGCTCTTAGTCAAAAGGAGTACTTTCGAATATGTAATCTGTCAACCGCGAAAGAAATGTGGAAGGCTCTAGAAATTGCATATGAAGATACTTCTAGCATCAAGGAGAATCGTATTAATACTCTGACCGCCGAGTATGATTTACTACAAATGAAGTCAGGAGAAACCATTGCCGAGTTCCAACTCAGATACACCCATTTAACAAATCAGTTGGCGGCTTTGGGTAAAATATATGATCAAGGTCCTCAAGTCAGGAAGATTCTCAATGTTCTGACAAAAGATTGGGAAGCTAAAGTCACTGCAATAGAGGAGGCTCGAGGAGAATCTATGGCCTCAGTTGCTGCCTTATTTGGAAGTACGTCGAATATGAAAGCAAACGAGATTCAAAAAGGACCTGGATGATGTCAACGAGGCCGGAATAAGGGAATTGCTTTTAACGTCGTGAAGGAGAAAGAAGAAAAAGACGAGGATGATGAAGACGATGACGAGATGGCCATGTTTGTACAAAGATTCAAAAAGTTCTACGAAAAGATCGTGGGTTCGAAAATAGATTCCAAAAAGGGATTCCAATAACGAGAATTCGGGACAAAGATCAAATCATATGTTACGAATGTGGGAAGCCTGGTCACTACAAGTCAAAATGCCCTCAACTGAAAGACAAGTGAAAGAAAAGAAGAAGAAGTCTTATCAGTTTAAGAAGAAGGCCTATGTGTCGGAATGCGGGAGATGACTCCTCGGTGATGAAAGTGAAGAAGAGAGAGATTGCCAATGTCTGTCTCGTGGCAGAAGAAGAAGAGCAAACTGAAAACGGAAATGAGGTAACCTATGATGAATTATTTAATAAATATAATGAGATACAATCTGAATTTGAAAAACTTATGGACGAGTGCATATCCTTAAAAGGGGAAAATATGACTCTTAAATTATGAGTAGAAAATCTTACTTGTGAAAATCTTATTTGTGACGATTGTTTGGATTTGGAGAAAAGAAATTCATACCTTACAAAATCACTTGAGAATATTCATTAAGGGTAGTGAAATGCTCAACGTAATTTTGAAAGCACAAAGATTTGCGAATGATCGTTCAGGAATAGGATATAATCCTATCTTTGATAAACAGAAAGGGAAGAAGAAAACTGGTGGAAAATCCTACTTGAATTATTTTCGAAAAACAGTTCACTCTTCAAACCCATTTGCACATTGCAGTTATTGCAACCGAAAGGGACATAGTACTTCATCGTGTTTTCATAAAAAGGATCGAAGGGATAAGCCGGTTGGTAATTATCGGTGGGTGCCTAGGGGAACCTACATTCCTAAGGTTCAGACTAACCTCAAAGGACCCAAGAAAACATGGGTACCTACGGCTTGATCTCTTCTGATCTTGCAGGTGTGTTTGAGAGCATCAAGAATCAACAAGTGGTATATCGACAGTGGATGCTCCAGACACATGAGGGAGATGCAGAGAAGTTTGTTGCTATGAGATCAAAAGATAAAGGCAGAGTCACCTTTGGAGGAAATCAATCCAGAAAATTACTGGCATTGGTGAAATCAGAACAAAGGATGGACCACAGATTAAAGACGTCTATCTTGTGGAAGGTCTCGCCATAATCTTCTCGAGTGTAAGTCAAAGTGCTGACAAGAATAACTGGATTATCTTTGATTCGAAGAGTGTCTCACTGTCAACAAAGATGATCTCCCAATTGATAAAGGTCAACTAAAGGTATTATTCAAAGCTCCTCGTGAAGGAAATTGTTATACCTTGGATCTACCAAAAATGAATTCTGAAAAGTGTTTTGTTAGCAATTTAAATTAAAGTTGGTTATGGCATAAGCGTTTGGCTCATGTCAACATGTATCAACTTGATAAACTGTTAAGAAAACATTTAGTGATTGGTTTACCCAAACTCCAATTTAAAAACGATATGATTTGTGACTTATGTCAAAGAGGTAAACAAACTAAATCATCTTTTAAAAACAAACCCGAAATCTCAACAAATCGACCACTTCAACTACTTCACATGGATTTAGTTGGGCCCGTAAGAGTAAAGAGTCTTGGTGGGAATCTATATACTCTGGTCATTGTCGATGATTTCTCGCGTTTTACTTGGACAATTTTTCTATCTTCTAAAGATGAAACATTTGATCTGTTTGTTGTGTTTGCCAATAAGATGCAAAACGAGAAAGGTATTTGTATTACAGCCATCTGAACGGATCATGGAGGTGAATTTGAGAATCAAGCATTCGGAGAATTCTATGATGCTCACGGGATTGATCATAATTTCTCAGCTCCAAGGACACCACAACAGAATGGTGTGGTCGAAAGGAAGAAACGTGTACTAACTGAGATGGCCCACTCAATATTGAATGAGAATCAAACTTCACAAGTTTTCTAGGCAGACGCAATGAGCACAGCAAGCTACATCGCCAATCGAGCGTATCTCCAAAAGAAACTTAACAATACCCCTTACGAACTCTACAAAGGAAGGAAACCGAATTTGGCTCACCTCCACATCTTTGGCTATAAGTGCTTCGTACATAACAATGGTAAGGATAACCTGGGTAAATTCGATCCCAAATCCGACAAAGGTATTTTTCTTGGGTATTCAAATAGAAGTAAGGCATATAGAGTTTTTAACAAACGTACTCGTGCGGTTGAAGAATCAATACATGTTGTGTTCTGTGAATCTAAATTAGATGAACCTCCGATGGATGATGATGAAGAAAACGTGTTCAAAAATCAATTCTTTTCAAAAACTACCCCTGCCTCTATTGAAAATCCTGAAGACGTTTTCGAAACTGATCCTCAAAACAATTTAGAAAATCCTGATCAATCTCAACCTAGAGCTTGGAAGTTCATTGGGAATCATCCATTGGACCAAGTGATAGGTGATGTTAATCAAAGAGTGAGGACGAGAAGAAGTACTTTAAATGAAGTTACCTTTTCTACTTTTATCTCCCACATTGAACCCTCAAAAATTGACGAAGCCCTATCAGACAATGATTGGGTGTTAGCAATGCAAGAGGAATTACATCAATTTGATAGAAATCAAGTTTGGGATTTGGTACCTAGGCCTAAAGACCATCCGGTCATTAGCACCAAATGGGTATGCAAAAATAAACGAGATGAATCTGCAATCATAGTCCGTAACAAGGCTAGACTGGTCGCCAAGGGCTATAATCAGGAAGAAGGTATTGATTATGAGGAAACGTTTGCTCCAGTGGCTAGATTGGAAGAAATACGTGTACTCTTAGCCTTTGTGTGTATCAAAGGATTCAAACTTTATCAAATGGATGTAAAGAGCGCTTTTCTAAATGGATTTATTCAGGAGGAAGTGTATGTCGAACAGCCTCCTGGCTTTGAAAATGAACATCATTCGGATCATGTCTATCGTCTAAAGAAAGCATTATATGGTCTCAAACAAGCTCCCAGAGCTTGGTATGAACGCCTAAGTAAATTTCTTTTAGATCAAGCTTTGTTAGGGGGAAAGTAGACACAACGTTGTTTATCAAAACTAATAAGCTTAATGAACTTTTAGTCGTGCAAATATACGTAGATGATATTATATTTGGTGCTACTAATGATTCTCTCTGTGAGGAATTTTCCAAGAAAATGCAGGGAGAATTCGAGATGTCTATGATGGGAGAGTTTAACTATTTTCTCGGATTGCAAATCAAGCAACGAAAAGATGGGATATTCATATCAGAAACAAAATATCTTCGAGATTTGATCAAGAAGTTTGGATTGGAGCACTAAAATGGTGCAGACACTCCAATGAGTGAACACCTCATTGATGCGGATGAAGAACAAGGGAAAGACTTCAATATAACAAAATATAGAGGGATGATCAGGTCTTTGCTCTACTTGACTGCCAGTCGGTCGGATATTCAATTTAGTGTGGGAATGTGCGCACGATTTCAATCAGCACCCAAGGAATCACACGCAGAACATGTTAAAAGAATCTTTCGATATCTCTCGGATATGAAGGAATTGGGTCTTTGGTTCCCGAAAGGTCAACAAGAATTTTTGGTTGCATATTCAGATGCTGATCATGCTAGATATAAGACTGATAGAAAAAGCACGAGTGAACAATGTGAGTTCCTTGGAGGTTCACTCGTATCATGGTTCAGTAAGAAGCAAACCACCATAGCTGTCTCATCCACTGAAGCTGAATATGTTGCTGCATCAAGTTGTTGTGCACAAGTTATATGGTCTCTTCAGGGGCACGTTCATCAGTTGGATATGTCTCTCGAAGGCTTGGCTCTCAAGAGATACTCCAAGCTTGCTCATCCAGCCTTTACATCTACTCCTGCGAATATTCCTTCTTCATCTGCTCCTCCTTCCCTTTTGGATGATGACAAAGGGGGAGAGGTTATTGAAGATGAAGATGAAATTGAAGACGATTGGAAATACTGCTGAGTCGAAGAAGAAGAAATTCACAACCGACTGATTAGATTTGTTAATGTTTAGATATGTTTAAACTTGCTAGTGTTTAGCTTTGTGTTTAGTTCTTACATTCTTGACTCACAGTCGAAGAAGAAGAAATTCACAACTGACTGATTAGATTTGCTAATTTTTAGATATGTTTATACTTGCTAGTGTTTAGCTCTTGTGTTTAGTTCTTACATTCCTGACTGATGAAATCTTGATGATGTTTAGCATTAACTTGTCTGATAATATGTAAAATTCACAGTTATCAACGATGCACAAGGTTAATATCATTTTATATCTAATGTTGTTGGGTTCTTCTTTTTCTTCTCCTTAGAATTGTCGACTCATCGTGAATTAAATGAATTGGCTCTTCTATTCTCAAAGACAAAAACCTTCAAATCCACCTCTTCTCATAAGTGTTGTCATCATCAAAAAGGGGAGAATGTTGACTCCAAGTGTTTTGATGATGACAATTGAAGTCTCTCGTAAGGATTTTGAAGTAACAATCAAGTGGGATATAAAAGTGCTTTTTTATCAAATATTTTCAAAATTGAATTTTAGAGAATGTGGTTCCAATACTTGAGAATGGGAGTATATGCAATATCTGAAAACATGGAACTAACTCTCGAGTATGGAAAGGTAATTCTTGAGAATAGCATACAAAATTATATAAACCTCTTCTCAAGAAATTCTCGAGAATTCCTTCTGTTAGAATCAATGAAGAATTCACACTCTTGTAATTCTCGAGAACACATTAACAATTCTCGAGAATACATGTTCTCCAGTTTTAATGGTAATTATTTCATTCTTCAAATTCTCGAGAACAAGGACATGATTCTCGAGAATTCCTCTTGCTGGATTTAATGAATAAATCCACAATCATACAATTATCGAGAACACATATATGATTCTCGAGAATACATGTTCATGTTTTTAATATTCTTATTCAACCAGCAATGTGATTCTCGAGTATAAGAATATGGCTCTCGAGTATTGCAGAATCGCTAAATCTCAGCCTCTCCAAGCAATTCTCGAGAATGCCCAAAGTGATTCTCGAGAATACATCTTCTCTCTGAATGATTCTCGAGAATGCCTTGAGTAATTCTCGAGAATATTGAACTGAATTTGAAATACTATGTTCTTCGAATCTCCAACTCCGGAAATCATGAATCATACTATATTACTTTTCTACTCCTGAATATTACTCATTACGAATACCAAATGCTCTTAACATGTTTGCTTATGAGTTTCAGATTATTTAACCATGGATTAATGGGCAGATTTGAATAAAGCAGAATCTTGTCAGAAGCATTAAATGCAAACTACCTAAACCAGTGATACTCTCAGAAACCAATATTCTGAGCAAAGTAAAGCCAACTCTGATATTCCGCTGGTGCATTAAATGCTATCTCACAACGGAAAAACAAAAGGAATGAAAGAGAATGTCACTCTGCTCATTCCATCCGAATATTCAAATGGTGAAACTCTTGACAAATGCATCATCTCCTAAGACACCCTCAAGAGACTCAACGGCTATTTCACGAGCTTCATCAACGTCATTAAATTCAACATCTATAAATAGCCAAAGCACTAAATTCGCCAACCACCGAAACTCACAAGCATTCAATTCGAGGTATCACTATTAACAGTTTCATTTAATATCTTTGATATTAATCGTTCTCCAGTGTTCATATTGTACCTACTCGTGAGGAGTCATTAAATATCATTCTTATTCTTGTTTTGATTCTTAAGGTTGTGGAACCTTGAGAGTGGGTGTATTAATTACAACTTGTAAGGGGGAGTGGAGTCCGATAGAGAGAGGACCATCCTTCGTTTACGATAAGTGTAATTGTTCTTGAGAAATAGTAAAATCCAAGAATTGGGACCGGACGTAGGTCGAGTATTGGACCGAACCAAAGCATAAATTGTCTTGTGTTCTTTTATCTTATTGGCCTCTATTTCGTTTATTCGCGAGAGAAAAATTTAATTTTTAAAGATCACCTATTCACCCCCTCTAGGTGATATTCCATCTTCAAATATCTTATAACAATATATTATAATCTTAACTAACAAAAATTTTATAAATAAATTTAAAAACTAATTATAATTTAACATAAATATTTCGGGAGTGGAGGGAATAAAAAATAAACATATCATAAAATATTTTCATAAAAGTTTATAGAATCAAAGTATTTAGATATAATTTCAAAAAAATTTCATTTATTTATATGTATTTTTGTCCACTTGTCATCTCAATCATGTTATTTAATTTAATGTTTTATAAAATATTTTTTGAAGCATTTCTTAATGGGTAAAGGTGCAAAAATGCACATGTGCTTTGCCGTTAGGCGCGTCCAACACTAAGTACTTTTTTAGGTGAAAAAATACACATGTATTTACAAATTAGGGGCAAAAGTCACAGTCTATTAATATTTGATAACTGCCGTTACTTTTTGAAGAATGTTACCAGCTGGTCACCACGTGTTATTCTTCCTTTGAAATTGAGGGACGTGGCGGTTCGAAGAGGGAGCTATCTTGGTCTTTGCGTATTATTCCTAAATTCGAAACCAAAAGAAATGGGAGGAACCTAAAAGAAGAGGGTGGATTCAAGATTGTAAAACAAATGAAGTTTAACCATTGGATGACGATGGGTTTATGCATCTGCGATCATGAGAAAATAGAGCAGATCAAGAAAGAAGAGGTGGAACAAGAAGAAAACGTGAGGGCTCTATTAGTATTTAGGTGTCCTAGAGACAATCTGTAAGGACAGATCAGCACCATTTCTACGTTATAGTATTTTGTTTTTAATAAATGAGCAGATTTTATCTTTATCATATTTATGTCTCGTCATTATTTTTAAGGTAAATATGTGTTTAAAGATAAAAGCCCTAGGAACAGAATATGTGTTAATATCGAGGATCAATGATAGAGATCATGATCATGAGGACTCGAGAACACTGTATATCTATTACCTAAAACTTGTTCCTAGTCTTGAATCAATAAGACTAGTACGACATCGTCTACTTGTATAGAGATACAAGGTAGGGACCTCATGGAATGCGGGTATGGAGATGCCTTAGCTGATGCCTTAGAGAACAGATAGTACCGAACAAACCCGCCGAAAGACTCCACAAAGATTCATTGTAGAGAGTATCATCGGATATGTAAAGTCTCTCATCGTTTGGTAGTACGGATCATCCTGGACGTAAGGATGTCATCGAACACTATGTCCTAGGGTTACACTTTGACTGTACAACTCTATCCACCTGAAAATGGGGAGAACAGTGTACTCTTGGGTGTAACTCGAATACATGAGTATAGATAAACATGCTAAGATAACTCACAGTCCGCTACAAGGGATTAGTCATTCACAAGACCAGTAGAGCTTGGATAGCTTTTAATTAATTCGGATTCGTGCTCACGGACAAGTGATCATGAAGAGTCATGATCTGTTATAGAGTTAATATAAGAAGATTTTTAGTTCTGTGAAATAGCTACATTTAGTCAATTAAGAAAGATGATACTCTATCTTTGCTCTCGACTAAGTGTGAATGACGGTGTGAGGAGATGTCTGCACGGTATTCAAATATGAAAGGTAGATACTTGATCAACTCAATTAGTTCTGCGGCCGCAAATCATTGCTAGTGTCTTATGAGGTCATTAGATAAATTGGGCCAGTTAAAGAGGTTTTTAATTGGTCCAAGTTTATTTATGTCAGTGACTAATTAGGCCTAATGGGTCACACACAAAAGGTTATTCCCGATTGTTTAAAATTAGCAAACTTGGGACAATAATTGTTATTGAGCTTTATCAAGAGTAAAGGTGTATTTGGGTTGGAGTGGGACTCCAAGCCCAATGAGGAGAAAATGACGTTATATATTGTGTCCCTAGTGGGAAATCAGTTTCTCCACAAAAGGGTCCAAATGTGTTGGAAGACCTAACGGGGTCTTAGGCCAAGTTGAATTTGGAATTCGAATTTTGAATTTAAGTTATTATTTTAAATTTGAATTTAAATTCAAGAGGTTAGGTTATAAAGATAAGAGAGAATTATAATAAAGGACCTAAGAAAAATAATATTTATTAAGAAGGACCATAAAAATGGTAATTGTTTTGAAGGACCAAAAATTAAAACATTAATATAAAGAGACTAAATTGCCCTTGGTTCTACAATTTTTATATAAAGGTGAGAAATGAAAAAAACGTTTTGGAACAATAATATATGACAACCTTTTTTTGGAATGAAATATCTAATTAACCAAAAAAAAAAAAAAAAAAACCTACAGGTCAATCTTTGCGAACTTTTTTTTTTTGAAACAATAATATATGGCAACCTTTCATTCCAAGCAAGAAAAGTGATGAACCATGCGAATTGGCTTCGGTGATTCAAAACAAAAGTTTGAAAAATATACAATACTAAAGGGCAAGGATTAATCAGATTTTAATAATTATAACAAGAACCGAACAAAAGGAAAACGAGATAAAAAATTACCAGGAAAAGAATTTGAAGATCATAGAACAGAGGGGAGGACTCTAGGAGATCTTTGTGGATGAAAGAACCTACGATTTCTTCTTCACGAGAGAGATAAAAATTTACAAATAGAGACTCTAACTTGCATATTCCAGTTCCGATTTGATCTCTATTTATCATTTTCAATCAATCACTTGATTCGATTTAATTAGAGATAATATAGGAAAATTGACCAAGGGCAATTTAGTCTCTTTATATTAATGTTTTAATCTTTGGTCCTTTAGAATAATTACCATTTTTATGGTCATTCTAAATAAATATTATTTTTCTTAGGTCCTTTATTATAATTCTCCCTAAAGATAATTCTTAATTTTATATATATATATATATATATATATAAAGATCCAATAATGATTGGATGAAGATAGGAGAAATAATAAATGAGGATTGATTGAAACGATTTTGAATTTTAGTTTAAGAGATGAATGTGATTCATCATCTTAAATTATTATTCAATCAAGATAAGAATTTAATTCATTATGATTTGGATTTTCCAAATCAAGTTTGGATTAATTGAGTCTTTCTTGTGAGCACTTAAATTAGGGTTAGACTCTTATAAAGTGTTGATTTTTTATGTGCCCTTTTTATGGACATTTTTTTGAAGAAAAAAAGGAAATAAATATAATCCATCATCTAAAATGATTGATTCAATCAATCAATCAAGATATGAATTTGATTCATCATCTTAAATCTAATCAATAAATCAAGATATGAATGTGATTTATCATCTTAAATTCAATCAATCAATCAAGATATGAATTCAATTCATTATGATTTGGATTTTCCAATTCAAGCTTGGATTGGGCGTTTCTTGTGAGCACTTAAATTAGGGTTAGATTCTTATAAGTGCTGATTTTTTGTGTGCCTTTTTCTGAACGTTTTTCTAAGAGAAAAACAAGATCCTTATGCTCTCTAAATTTGTCTTTACCAAAGGTTTAGAGAGAAAAAGACAAAGATCCATAGAAAGGCAAGGTTCCAATAATCTTGCTCCTCCTATCTTTAACCTAATCCTAAGAAACCATCATCTTCTTGAAAAGATAAAAACCCAAGGAAACCACAACTCAACCTTGTCTTCACCTAACAACCATCCAAGGAGTGAGAGGTTTCAAGAGAAGGAGTTCTGATTGCAATCGGGGGATAGCTGTGTGGATGAACGTTAGAGGACATCAACAACCTTGAAGTCTTCGAGTGATCTAAAGTATTCTAATCTCAAATAATCGTTTCATCAAATTATCCTAAAACCCAATAGTTGTTTTAATGAGTAATCCTAAAACTTATGAATATTATAAATTGTTATGAATTCTCATGAGTACTCTAAGGTTAATAATTCATGAGGACCATAAGGAGTTATGGGTTTCCGCAACGATTAAACAAAATTTTTCTTTTCAACCTCATGAAATTTTGCATGAAAATCATGTTATAGGCAAAATTAACCATCAGAATTTTTTCTCATGGATCATAAACACATCCATAATCTTTATCTGCAATAAATAATAAACCAAATCATAAAATTAGAGTATAGTTATTAGAGTAAAATGCTTTGACCACCCTCCTGTTTTGCCTTAATTACACAAACCTCCCCTCCATTTTGAAAACCCATAGAAACCTCCCTTAAAATTCGAGTAAAATACTCTGACCACCCTCGTATTTTGCCTTAATTACACAGACATCCCCTCTATTTTGAAAACTCATAAAAACCTCCTTAAAATTAAAATGTATATTGCACAAACCTCCCTTATATTTTAAGATTCTATTTTTATCTACCTAAATCGTTAGTTAACTCTTAAGTTTGACTTTTGAACTTTTTTTTTTTAACCAAAATGTCCCTCTTCAATATTAGAATTATTTAAGTATATAAAACCAAATTTATACAACCAAAAATGTATTCTAATATATTTTCTAACTCTTTAATTTGGTAAAAATTTTATTAGTTTTGATATTATAAATTAATTTTGACTTAAAAATATAAATTAATCACATACATTTTTATCAAATATAATAAACTATATAAGTTTGAGATTTCATGTGTCATTTAAATTTCTAATTCAATTATTTTTTCCCAAATATTTATAAACACATTTGATCAAGCACATGTTTATTTAAAAACTTATTTGAATATTCAACATTCTGCGATATTTACATTAACCAATGCTAAAATAATTAAAGAAATAACTATTTGTGAAGATAAAAAAACTCTTAAATTATTTTAAAAAATATTAGTCAAAATATAAAAGTAAAACTAGGGATTAAGTATTAAGGGTAAAATAATATATAAATTTTATTTGTATATAAAATTTAATTAAAAATATATTTTTGGAATATTTTTAGAATATTCTTAACGTAGTTAATTATTTGGACTTAATTGTATGTTTTCAAAATAGAGGGGAGCTCTATGTAATTAAGGCAAAACAGAAGGGTGGTCAGAGTATTTTATCCATATAAGGAAGGTTTGTGTAACATACATTTTAATTTTGGGAGGTTTCTATGGGTTTTCAAAATAGAGGGGAGGTTTGTATAATTAAGACAAAATATAAGGGTGGTCAGAGTATTTTACTCTAGTTATTATGTATTTGTGTATTTGTACTTAAATGGATAAATAACTCTATAACAAATATAAAATACATATAAATTAGTAAATTACCATTATATGTAAATCCATGTATCCAAATAATAATAATAATAATAATAATAATAATAATAATAATAATAAATTAAAGATAAAATACATATAAATTAGTAAATTGTCATTATATGTAAATAATAATCCAAATAATAATAATAATAATAATAACAAATTTAAAAGGCTTGAGAGCCGGCCCTTTTAAGCCCCCCTCGCGTGGGCCTTACAGGACACCGGGCTTTATTTCATTTAACTCTTCTAATTTTCAAGTCCGACCTTTAAGGACCGGCGATGGGCTTGCTCCGATTTCCCCACCCTAATCCCACCTATAAAGGCCACGCATCCCAACCGCACGGGATTTAGCAACTGCACCAGTCGGATCGTGCCGGTTAGTGTTATCCGTTCTTTCTTCATCGTGCCGGTTAGTGTTCTCCGTTCTTAATTTCTTCTCCTTTCCTTGTTCGCCTTCCTTCGTTTGTGATCCAAACTCAACGACTCCCCCACCCCCCGCGCTCCTTTTGTTCTGCTTTCTGTGTCAGTGAAGATGGTGATTATAGCCATGGAATGAAAAAGAAATATGATAGCAGCGCAGTAACCAAGGAATTTGGGGCTAGGTCGCTGCTTTCATATTTTTCTTCTTCTTTTGCTTTAAAAAACCCTCAATGGAAAGCAGAATAAAAATGAAGAAAATATCACAATCCCTCACGACAAAATTGTTGTCACTACTCTATGCTATTTCTTCACTCAATTGATGCCTGCTATCCCCTATTTATATCATAAAGTTTGATGCTTTACTCTTGTGATTTCAATTATGAGCTCTATTTTCTGCGTTATGTCTCAAAGCTTGATGCTCTATACCTGAGCTTATCATGCAGCTGATATTCTATTTTAGAATAGATAATGTTTGTACTTTTTGTAGCAGCTTTGAAGTGTCAGGCTTGGCTATCCTGTACCGTTTCCGTGTGATTGTGTGAACATAAAAATTAGGTTTTTGGGACTGTCGCCACACATGTTTGTGGTTTATGATTTTGGCATCTCATCCTTTTTTTTGCTCAAAGCATCTCATCCTTTTCACTTGCTAAACAATATATCTTTGCCCTTAAGTACATATATTTTATATTATAATTCGTGTCATTCATAATATATATAGTCCCTGTTGTGAAATTTAGAATTTTCATCTTTTCATTAAGAGAAATTTTTTGATGTTACTTGGTAGTGTATGTGAATGATAGGGTGGATTTTATTGATGATGTTGAGTCTGAATAAAGGACAAGTTACTTGATTTGTGTTATGTGGTATTATACTTCATTAAGATAGATAATATCTAGATCGAAGATAGACAGACATAAGATTGGACCAATAGCAAAGCCCTTTGTCTGTACGGATTTAGCCACGAAAGTCACAATCATCATACCATGGGGATTGTTTTTAAAACCTTTGTTTTCACCTTTATGTTATTTTGTTTTTCTTTAAATATTATATTACCTAATTTATAAGGGATTCTGATTGATAGTATTCATAATTTTCCTCTTTCGTTCTCATTACTTCAATTCTTAATTCGTCATTTTTAATAGTGGCCTAACAATACTGAAACCAGTTGATATAGCACCAAAAAACTGTCCTTTGTTCTCTGTATTGAGAGCGAGGTGTTGCAATTTTACAAAATGTTCATATGTAAATTTACATGACTATTAGGCAATCAAATTGGGTTAGTGATTTCCTAGTTTCCTTTCAGATTAATTTGATTATTGATTAATATATATTTAAATAGTTAATAATATTTTTCTGCATAGATTGATCAAAATTTCAGGTCTCAAGTTTCATTCATCCTTGGCTGTTGAGGATTGCAGTGAGTCGTACAATGAAAGCGAAGTCCATAATTCCACTAAACAATTTCCCAGATGCCGTTCTTCATCATATTTTCTCTTTTCTTGAAATTAAAGACATTGCTCGACTTAAGGCTGTGTCCAGAAGGTTCCAAACCCTGTGCATATCCACCCCCTCCTTCTCCTTCTCTCATAATCCTCGCCATTCTCCCAACTGTTCATGTCTACATGTCTTCAAGTTCATGAAAGCCATTCCCCGACAACGTCCTCTTGATTTGAAAATCAACCTACTTTCTTTCTCATCCTCATGCATGAAAAGCAAACACCGTAAGCTTCACATACAGTGGTTACGTAGATTATTTCAAGCTTTTCATGTCGACCGACTCTCTCTTAATTACGAACTACCCTCCATCTTCGCAGGCCTCCCCATATTTCAGTCCTTAAAAGTTCTAACATTAGTTATGACTGAACACTGCGTTTCAGTGAAGCTTCCTGAGATGAAGCTTTCTTCCCTTGAGAGGCTTCATATGGAGGGGATTGAAACCCAAGATTTAGTTGGCGAGTGGGTTTCTCAGAGTTTCCCTTCTTTGAAAAGTTTATTCCTCTGTGATGTTAATGTGCCGCCGGTCTCAACAAAACAATTAGACCTTATAATACAAAGCTCATGTTTGGAGGATTTAACCCTTAAGCGTTGCTGTGGCTTCAAATCTGTGAGGATTATCACCGACAAGCTACGAGCCTTAAGCTACACCAATTGCACTGGTCGGTTTTGCGATAATTGTGATTTTGAGTTGAAGAAGGATGATGAGATTGTAGTTGAGGTCTCTGCACCAAATCTACGAAGCTTTATGTGGGAAGGCCCTCCTGCAAGGCTTTGTTATGATAAAATGACATTCAAGAATTTGCATATCGCCACCATCACTGGCTTAGTGTTCCATAATTTGAATCTGGGCGAACAACTATTTGAAGCTATACGTGGGGTTAAAATACTAAGCTTAGACAAGCTTGTGCTTCTTCAGGTTAGTTTGTCTTTGAGCTCGCTATCACAGTTGGATGGAGCTTTTTCTATAATTTTGATGATGTTCTAACTAGTTTCTTAAAAAGAATATCAAATTTAGAAATTCTTACCCTTGCTCCTGATGGTTATTATGAGGTACATATGATCATTTTCCCCTTTACATGTTAGTACCTCCTGCATTCCTTAATATAACATTTACTTTGTAGTTAAAATTGCACTTCAAAGTGGATCTTATATTAAGAATCATAGGTAGTATTTTCTAATTTTTACATATGTGGTTTTAAAGAAAAATATTTTATTTTGAACTTGAAAGTTGACGAAATTATTGTTTTAGTTTTTGAAACCATTTTTCTCTTCCTATCTAAAATTTAATTCCAAACTCAAGACTATATTGATTCCAATTTATATATTCATACTCTTACGTTGATTTGGCCCTTTTTAATAAGATTTTTTTGTTATGACTTTTTATATGTCATTTATTCGGTATCTCAGGAACCTGATCCATTTGACTTTAAGGATGCACTGATGGAGTGCAAGAAAACTAAGTGGAAGAAAATAAAGGGATTGAAGAAAGTGAAGTTTACAACAGGAAGCATGTACTTCTCGATGGCTTTTTTAATAGGGATGTTGAAGAAATCGTGCGTGGACATGGAAGAGATGACTCTTACTTACCCATCTTGTTATCACAAGTCTATAGAGCGTTATTTAAATTGCTTGGAGAGTGGTTCTTCTTCACTTTCAATTAATTTAAGTCCACCTAATCGAAAGAGAAAGAGATGCTAAGATAATGAGTCCTGCTGAAGGGAGACATTGCAAAAGCTCTTTTTGGAGCTTCATTTATTTAGCCTTCTTTTTTTTTATACGAATTATTTACCCTTGTTTTCACAAGTCTGTGGAGCTTTATTTGAATTGCTTGGAGAGTACTTTTTCTTTTGGTACTTTTTTTTTTGCTCGAAGATTTTTCTTTTGGTACTTTGAATTAATTTAAGTGCACCTAATCGAAAGAGAGTGATTAGAAGATTTTGAGTCCTGCTGAAGGAGACATTACCAAAGTTTCTTTTGGAGCTTCATCCAAGAAGGTCTGATTCTTTGAAATATGAATGCTGAAAGGCTTCTATTTCTGAGCAGTTTCTTAGAGGCACGAGAAATGATCATGGTTTTATCATTTTCCAGTCTAAACTAACCTGCGCAGGTGTGAAACTTCTTTCAGAAGTTCTTTCATGCTACACGAGATTGGATTGAGATGAATATCTTAAAATTTACATATATGTTTCAAGTCATAATTAAGATAAAAGAAATTTGTTAGGTTTGACTTTTGCTTAGCGTCCTGAACTATTTTGGAGGTGTATCTAGCATCTCAAAGTATTGAGGGGTGATTTTGGTCCTAAAATTATTGAAGTGGACCCTAATTTAAAAAAGAAAGCTTAACATCTGTTGTCTAATATTCTTGCTAATGTTCATAATCTTCATCATACCAGAGATGCCACCGAACCAAAAGGGAGACGGTGTTATAGGATAAATTTTGAAAGACACAGAAATCTGTCAACCCGTTTTTGTCATCAATTAGGTATGGAAATAAGCTGGCTAAACGAGCTTGTAATGGAGTTAAAAGATCTAAGCCTGGGCCTGAGCTTGAACGCAGGTTTTTTTTTTTTTTTTTTTCGCAGGCTTTTTTCACGAGCCTTCATAAAGGCCTGGTCATGCCCGAAGCCTTTTAAAGGAAAAAAGGCCTTATATTGTAGTTCTTGAAGGTCATAAGTAGGCTTCATGCACTTTGAGCCTATCAAAATCTATATAAATATAAGAACGAAAAAATAAATATTTTGTTATTATATGATATAAATATAAATATATTTATTTAATGTGTAAATAGTCCAGGCTTGAAGGCTTACAGGGCTTAACAAAATAGGTCTGACCTATTTATACATATAGGCCTTTAAATAGGCCTTAGCTTGGCCTTTTAACAAACAGATCGAGCTTGACCAGGCCCTAAATGTCAGTTGTAGGCCGCCTTGTAATACCCTAAAAATCCAATTTAGCATAGCTACTATATTTTGATAGAAAATACCTATTAAAAATAGGTGAATATGTGGTCTCAAATATTATGGTGTAATTATTTTAATATAGGAAATCATAATATATTCTAAATTGATATCTTAACCTCTAGATATTATAAAATCGATTATAAGTCATAAATAAATATAAAAGTGGTTAAGATACTTAGAGAAAATTAAAAATAAGTAATTGGCAATTAAATTTATATTCATTAAATTAATTGCATAATTGTTCTTAATTAAATATTAAAGATACTAAAGGGATAAGTAAACACCTAAATCAATTAGAGAAAATTATCAACAATTATTTGACAATTAAATTTGCAATAATTAAAATATTAATATTAATTTTTGAAATTAATTAATAGTAGGATATTTCCAACACAAATTAAAGGCTTGGATTAAATCTAATAAAACTAAATCCTAAGGCCTTAATTCAATTTCGTAAAGTAGAATCCTTGTGAAGTAAAATCCACCAATGAGAAAATAGTTGTGTATGTATGTGTGTGCAAGTAAGAGAGAGAGTGTTGTGAGTGTGTGTGTGTGCAAATGTTGTGAGGGTTGTGAGTCTAGTGTGTGAGAGAGAGAAAAAGAAAATTAAAGCAAATTTGATAAAGTTTGAAATCCTATAGTAAATTGGATAATGATTTGAAATCCAGTAAATATCTGATGTACACAAAAAAAAAACTCAAAACAACAAATAAAGTGAGAATTTATACAAATTTAATAGTTGTGAAGAAGTAGGAACACGGAGAAAATATAAGGACTTATCTTGAACCCATATAATTTAACCTCGAAAGTAAGCCTAATAAAGGCTATTTTTGCAAATGTTGAAGAATAAGCTTAGTACAACCAGGGGAATCTAATTAGACCATAAATCTGGATATCCAACTACTAATCAAAAAGCATACTCGAATTTAAAAGTATTAGTGATTGATCAGGCAACCAAAAATAGATTTCATTAAAGTAAATTAATTCTCAAAAAGCAAAACTTAGAGGTTAAGTTTTTAAACTTGTTGATTAAGCTAGGGTTTTCTAACACAATGGATGGATGAGATTAAAACTTCTTTACTAAGTCTAGATCCAATGGCCAACTTGCAAGATGAGTTAGGTTTAAGAAAATTACCAAAATGCCATATCATTTCCCTATAAATAGAGGGCTTCCCTCTTCATTCTCTTCACACCAAAAACCATTCTACGCAAGAGTGGAGTGAAGCATGAAGGAGGAGGGAGTAGCAAGAGTCTTCAAGAGGTAAGCTTGTTTTTAATTTCTAGTCTTTAGTTTTATAGTTCTTAGTTGTTCTTAGTATAAAAAGGTTAGTTTGATCTTTAAATCTTCCAAGAAGTTTTGATTTCATGTTTTTATGATTAAAAGTGTCTTTATTTTGAAAATATGGTGAAAATATTGTGGAGCAAAATTCTTGGAAGTTGAAGATCAAAGTAGCGAAGTTCGCGAAATTTTCAGTAAAATTTCTGGGCAAACAGCAATAGAAATGCTAATATTTTATGCTGAAAATGAAGCCTAAAAATCATGAAAATTTCCAAAAGTAAATTAGATATGTAGGGCTTTCTGAATATATATAATATATAGCGTTTTGATTCCTGTACAAAGAGATACAAACTGTTGAAGTTAGGCTATTTTTCTGGGCGAAATTCTGGGCAACGTTGGGAAAAAAAATGAAAAATTGGAATTGTCCATAAATTATGGGTATATGCAAGTATTTTGTTCTTGAAAATAGACATCCTAAGGATTCTGGGGAATTTTACGGATCCTCATTTTGATTTTTCTAGAATTAATTATGAATTTTCAAAGTTATCGGAAATTCTGCCTGAAATGCTGAAAGTAGCGTTTTTACGAAATTTTAAGGGAATAAATTGGAAAATAAACTCACCAGGAGTGAAATGGTCATTAGTGGCTAAGATATCCCTTAGGATATTATTTGTAAAAGAATAATGCGGAAATATTGTGATAGGATATCCGAGAGAATCCGGGAACATATCGAGCCGATAGACATACCCGAAATCCGAACGGACAAAGGTACATTCGCGTACTGTAACACTAACTTGATGCTTATTATATGCTTATATGTGATAGATAACTTTACGTCTGCTGTGTACTTATGTACTGTTGGGATACATCTGCTGTGTGCTTATATACTATTGGGATACATCTGCTGTGTGCTTATGTACGGTTAGGATACATCTGTTGTGTGCTCATGTATGGTTGGGATACATCTGCTGTGTGCTCATGTATTGATTGTTGCTGAAACGCCATGAATATCTGTCATATATACCCTCATATTTAAGCATGAGGTTAACCGTTACCGAGGTTCAATTCCATTGAACCTCGCTCTATAGCCTCGGGATCCGGAGGGATCGGGACCGAGTACAAGGGCAAGCGGCACCAGGTGAAGACCCAAATGAGAATTTCTTTTTGGATGTGTATTAGCATATTTTTAAATATTCCAATGCTCTACTCGATAAATGTTTGACCGCATAAGCAACCAGATACCCATCACCAACCACTCGATGAATGTTTATCGATACTCGCTCTTTTAAATTGTTCCATTTTTATGCTCTACATATCAATAGATTTAAGAAGAAATTAAAAAATTAGAATGTTGTTTTGTAATTAGGACCAAAGTATTTAGAATCGGAAATACGCTTTAGAAAATTGGGATGTTACAATAGCATTTATTTAAAAATATATTTTAGTATCATTTTTATTACTTATAAATTGATTTTTTTCTTGTTATTTAATTTCTAATTCATTTTTGTCACGTTTCTATTTTTGTAGAACTCATAATTCAATTGATCCATTCGAAAGCGTGATAGTAAATTACTTCTAAACACAAGAAAATTGCATTTTTAAAAAATCAATTAAAAAACTGATAAAAATAAGCTTTTTGTTATGAATATTATATTAGTGGATGTCCATATCTCCCATTATTTCCTATTCTCTATAGTTTCCTATTCTCACCCATTAATCACTATGATTATGGAATCACATTAATTATAGATTAGAGAGTTGTGCCTATAAATAGAAGACATATTTTATGTATTTGATACACACTGAAATAAGAATTACGCTCTTTTTTCTCTCTTTTCTATTCTCTTATTCTTGTTCTCTATCTTTTATCTTAGATATATCGTTATATTTATAACACTTTTTTACCATATATCTACCTATCTATCTATGGATTATATAAAAAGAGAGACGTTGAGAGTCTCTCATTCTGTCATCTAGCATGCCCTCCTCCTGCCATCTCACATGTTGGAATATTGTAACAACTAAAATAAATATATATATAAAAAAAAAAAAAGGTCAAAAAATAAAGAGATAGCCAGAGATGGTTAAAAATTACACCTCCCATACTCTATGCCTTCAACTCCATTAGCCTCCATGTTCTCAATCGTGGAGTTGGTAACTGCACCAAAATTACCTATAAAACTTTGCTTGTGATGTCTGGACATGGGGCTGCTCGTGGCATCAATGGAAATGATCTGCATAGGTAAGTTTTAGAAATATTTTTTATTTACTTTATTGTTTTGCATGATCTTGCGCCAATTGTGTTGTTAACTTCTCTTATATCTTGCTCTTTTGGTTCATCATGTGATATAAGGTGTAAGGCCACCGCAAACATTTGATCAAAGGGAACATGTGTGATTTCTAATTTTAATGTTAGTCTAATACAAGGTTCTTACGGAACCACCAATCACCCTTATAGACAACACCACCTAGGATGCAAGGGCTTGCAGAACCACTAATCATCGTTAACTCATCAGTCAACCAAGAGTCTCTAACGCACTCATAAAGAGGGGAAATCGCGGTAGAAATGGCCAAACAAGAAGGATCAGCCTGTCTAGAGAGCACATCCGCAACAACATTATCACTGCCTTTGCAATATACAATCTCATAATGTAATCCCCATAAGACACTACTATCGTGTGTCCTTCATCATCGAAGGCCAAATACACCATGTTTCTAAAAGACTTTATGTGAGATATGATAGTTTCAATTTTTTTAAATTGGTTGAGAATCTGCTGATTCCTCTAATTTTTAGAAGTTATCCAATTTAGAAATATAAAATCATTATGTTCCATTAAATACTTTTTTAAGATTTTATAGTTACGAAATGTTTATATATTTTTAACTTGGATTCCCCTTTTTAAAAATTATTTTAAAGCAATTGAAAATTACCCATGCCTTTATTTTGTTGGGATTTATCGATTTAAAAATATTAAATCTTTATATTTTCTAAAATTTGTTCCACACATTAATTATCTTTGGAAGAATTTATAATATTTAGACTAATACTCCATGCTATTTGGAGAATAATTTTGATAATTATAAGGTATTATATAAATTATTTATTAGAAAAAATTTTAATTGTTCTTCAATGTTGATGTAGGAAAGCTGAAAACTCTTTCAAATATATATTTAATATGAATGCACTATAAATTTTTTTTTTCCATCTCATTTGAGTAAAGGTATTCTCAAGCTCCTTAGGAAAATTTATTAAAAATTATTTTTATATTTCATAAAATATTTTTTTGTGCACATTTCTCTCACTATACTTTTCACTTCCCATCCCATATTCTCTGCCTTCAACTCCATTAGATAAGGGAGGAAATTAATTAAAAAAGATAATTATGATATTTATTAAAAAAAAAAAAAACACACACACACACACACACATCATATGAACAAACTTAATTAACATCCTTTTACTTAGTCAAATTAGTTAACTATGTCTTACGTTAAGGATGACATGAATATCGTATTATGATGGTTTTTGTATATGGCTATATGACTGTGTTATATTTAAGCATTGTCCTCCAACTGGGTAGCTCTATCAAAGACATGCTTTGCATTCATATAGATTCAAACACAAGACCTTGTGTTTAAGAGTCCGAACACCTTCCATTGTCATTGAGGCCTAATGATTATTAGTTGGGCTAAAGTATATGTTTAGTTCTTTGAGTAAAGTTTACAATTAGAAACATGCACGATTTAATGACTTTTCTAATGGGGATGCTGAAGAAATCGTGTGCACGGATATGGAAGAGCTGACTCTTATTTATCCATTTTTGTATCACAAGTATGTGAAGCTTTATTTGAATTGTTTGGAGAGTGCTTCTTCTACATTTTCAATTAAGTCCAATCTTTCGAAAGAGATGCGGATCGCAGTATAACAACAATCGTCACTCTCTGGAGACGCCCTCACAACTCTAATACCAAGACGGAGATGATCAGAGTAGTTCTGCTGAAGGAAAACTACTAAGTTGGAGACATAAGCACCGAAGGTTGCCTAGGAGCTTCATAAAAAGGGTCCCGCTCATACCAATATGAATGCTCAAAGGGCCTCTAAGCTTCCATGCAGTTAGGGCCCGTTTGGTACGGGAAAAATTTGGGAAAGGAAGGGAAGGGAATATTTTGAAAGATGAGGGAAGATGAGTTGATTGATAGAAAGAAAATGAAGGGGTAGTAGTTGGTAAAGAATAAGGAAATGTCTATTTTATCCTCAAAAGTAATTAATTCAAAATGAAAAGGATAAATAATTTTTTTGCTAAAATATATTTTTAAAAAATATGCTCTTATCAAGTTCGAACTTGTATAAAAAAATTTCCCATGAAATTCATACTTTCCCACCAAGTTTGAATTTGAAAGGTAAATTTGTCAAAAAATGTTACTTGTTCACAAGAGAATTTGAGATCCCACCAATATCATCCCACCTATAAGGGAAAATTGGTGGGCTTGAAAACCCGGGTTTCCGGGAAGATTTGTCCAAAACGCGTACCAAACGGAGGAACTTAGTAATTTTCCTTTCCCTTCTCACTGTATCCATGTAACAAAAATGAGACCCTTAGTTTATGGGAAGAGGTCATCATTTTATTATAGCAGGTGGTTTAATATCTAGGGTTAAATACCATTTTTGCAACGGAAGTATTGGCCATTGCCCAAGGAACATTCAAAGATCTAAAAGTTTTTTTGGTATCATTTTTGCCTTAGAAGCTTATAAAAAGGAGCAAATATGCCCCAGAAGTTTTTTTATGACCAAACTTGCCCCGTAAGTTTTTTTTAGGAGCAACTTTGTCTTGGAAGTTTATGAAGAAGAGCAACAATTCAACGGTCAAGATCAACCGATGGGCAAAATTGCTATGTTTGTAAACTTCTGGGGGCAAAAATGATACCAAAATATTTTACTAGCTCAATATCAATGCCAAAATATTGTTATATAATCTCATCCTTAAGCTGATCTCAGCAATGGCTCTTGTCACAAAACATTGTAGCTAAGTTGTGTTGAATTACTTGGGCTTCACGCGCACTCCTTTATGGGACAAAGACAAGTTCGGCTTCTTTTTCTTCTCTCGGAAAGACAAGCTCTAGTTTCTTTTTATTCTCTCTCACTCTACCTTCCTAGGACCGCATTTTTCTTTCTATCCAAGGGGCACCCGGTCTCCCGGACCTTCTAGAGATGAGATCCGGACGATCCAAATCTAATTTTTTTATCTTCTCGATTTTTAAATGAAATGAATAGTTTTTAGAAAATATTAATTAAGAGATTATCCTTATTTTAGATTCTCTAACTACTAAACTAATTTTTGCAAAAAAAAAAGATTAAAAAAATTAGATTTGGACCGTCCGTATCTTATTAGGACATCCAGGGGAGGGGGCCGGACGCCCCCGCCTATGCAGGAAACGCGATCCACCTCCTTGTCACTCTTCCTCTCTCTCACGCTAACTTCTTTTTCTTCTCTCTCACTCGCCCGTCACTCTTCCTCCATCTCACGTTTTGTAATGTTGCCATGAAGGCATCAAATTCCTTCTTCAATCGCTCTTCCTCTCTTCACGCTAACAACGAAATCCCTTGCTCCTAGATTCATCGAGAGAGATCAAATAACTCATCAATAGCCTCAAGAGGGAAAAGAGCATTCGCCCGGGAATCGCAAGAGGGATCAATGGCGTTGTTCTTCCGTCATTTCTATATCCAAGGAAGAACTGGTTGGTCGCTCGCACATGAAATCTACCTCCACCTACCTTCGCAATTACGATTGCTCCCCCTCCATTTTCCACTCTCTCTCTCTTTTCGAATCCCTAATCTCATGTTTTTTTCAAACCATTCCCTATATCACTAATTTTCAGATTTCTTTCTCTTTTATTGATGCTAATTTTGGGAAATAGGGCTTTAATATGATGATCTTTATTATCTTTTTAGGATCTGGATGTGAAGGAGGCCCTGAATCGACTGCCTAGGGAGATTGTTGAACCATTCCCTTCTCTTATTTTTTGAAGCACAAGGATTGCAGAAGAAGGAGCAGTTAATCCTACGACCATTGTAAAGGTTGACTCTCGAACCTCAACAGTCTCATCAGGTTGTGGCCCAAGTCACTATTCTCAACTCCAGCTTATCATCGTCTTAGTCGAATCGCCTCGCGGCCAAGCGCGCTGCTAATCTTCTCTCTAAACTCACTGAGAATGATAACCTCTTGCTTTTTTAATTTTCATATATGCTTAGAGTGAGTTGACGTGTTTAACTACGGTATTGGAAATTTCCCCATGTTACCAAGTCTAATGAATTAGATCTTCTGGCTTTACTACATTTTTTCTGGCTTTTCTAAACTCATTTTTTTCTTCTCTCTCTCACACTACATTTGGGCTCTCGCACTAGATCTCGATGTGATTCTGGTCTCAAACCAATTATTCCCAATATATACTTGTCTAAAGAATCCTGGATAGTAACTAAACTTAGAGTAACTAAACTTGTAGTGGTAACAATTCTTGCTTCTTTTAGTATTTCTATCTAAAGATCCTCTTTTCCCATTTATAACTCATTAGTGCAACCTGCTCAAATAGCTCAGTGTATATTATGGTTGAGAGCACCTTTACTCTCGGTGTTCCGCTAACTCTAAATCATCAATTATGTGAACAACTATAACGGGGGCGGCAACAAAGCAATAACCATACTCCAACACGTACAACCCGGATGGAGGCAACACCCGAATTTCTCATGGACATATTAGAATCAACCACCTGTTGGTCCCTCAATAGGCCCTTTGTATTCCAATAGACCATTGAACGCACTGGGGTTCAACCAGCAAGCAAGGTAGCAAGGCGCTAACTCAACCGTTCAATCTTCCATGGAAAGGCTACTCAAGGAGTATATGGCCAAGAATGGCACCGTTATACAAAGCCAGCAAGTCTCCCTTTGCAATCTCGAAAATCAAATCGGACAACTTGCTACAATACTCAACAACAGACCATTAGGCTCTCTACCTAGCAACAATGAATCTATAAGAAGCATGGAAAAGAACAGGTCAAGGCCATCGAGCTGAGAAGCGGTAAGAATGTTTTGGTATATTTTTTTCTTCCCCTCTCTCTTATTTTTCCCCTTACTTTTGCTCTTGTTCCCGATCCCCCGACTAGTAACAGAGGCCAAAAAAAGACCAACTCGAGTTAGCATTTCGTTTTGTAAATCACCGTTTCCTTAAATCTTAAATCTTTTCTTGTGATTTGATTACTTCTTATCATCACTCATTATTGTTCCTAACTAATTTTAATCAGTTAATTAATGAGTTTCAGATGATTAGATTAGAGATTAAACGCAGAATAATCAAAAAACATTGATTAAATCAGTTGCATTAAATGAGATTCCAAAAAACGAAGCACGTATTTGGCAATCACTTTCTGAACAATTCCAAAGGCATTCCCATTCTCTTTCCTTGATCAGAAGTTTCAACATCCAGCGGGAAGAATAGAAAGAATGTTGACGGCAATCATTTGCAGAATCAAAGAGTGTGAGTAACGGATGAACTTCAACATCTAATGGCTATATGATTACTCACAACGGTTCATTGAAAGCTTCTCAACGGTCATTAATTGCCTTCACCAAATATAAGCAGAAGCATTCAATACGTTCCAACCACCGGAAACACAAATGCTCAAACAAACTCTACACATTTACTGTTTCATTCATTGTGTAATATCTTCGGATATCTAATCTTCAGCATTTATCTATCCACTTTCTTAGAAAGTTAAATCATACTCATCATTTCTGTAAAGAAACTCAAGGTAGTGAGACCTTGAGAGTGGGTGTATTGATTACAACTTGTAAGAGGGAGTGAATTCTAGAAAGAGGATTACTTCAAGTACGGAGTGTGTAATCAATTGAAAGAGATAGTGAAATACTCGGAGAATTTGAGACCGAACGTAGGTCAAGAGTTTAGATCAAACCAGTATAAATCTCTTGTGTCAAATTTTCTCCTTCCTTCTCTCTATTCGTCTCTTTTTTATGAGTGAGTTTCAAGGGTAATCAGAAAAAGTTTTTAAATTACCCAATTCACCCCCTTAGGTGATATTCCTCATTTCATTTGTGACACTAGAGATAGTTTCTACCATTAAACTTAGGGTTAATAGTCATAACTTGATTATCTGTAAATTCTAGTGCCATCTATGTGGTTTCTATTTGGTATTGAATTACTGGTGGTGGAGAAAGAAGATAAAGAGCTTTGAGTTTGAAAATTGGTACCAAAAATAAAAGCTATGGGAAACGTTTCCGTTGGTTTTTCAGGAATTGAACCGAATAAGGGAGGAAACTGAGAAGGATCCATGTTTGTGGAAGAAAAGAGTCACCGGAAACTGTCAGAGATGGTGGGTCGTGGGGCCACGCGTCTGGGTAGCGACAGCATGTAAGTTCACACGCTTGGACAATGACGGTGTGTGCGCTTCACACACAGCTCAGAATAAGGTCATACCTCTGGGGAAGCGCCGATCAACGTTTTCCGATCACTCTGTGCTAGGTGATGTAGTGTCACTTGCCTCCTATAGTGAACCCTAGACTTGCCGGAAAACGCCACTGCACTGTTTCCTCTCTCTTCCTCATGGTCTCTCACTATTTCCCACCCTTTTCATGGCTTCGGACGAATGTCCTCAGCTCTGAGACCATATTGTTCAGAGGTATGAACGCTCTCAATATATTGTATATTATTAGATGAAGAGAGGTTATAAGAAATATAAGGTCTAAAAATTTTCATCTCTTATACTAGTTTTTTGTAACAATCGGTCTTAAGAGTAATAGACTTTTTTTATTTTTCTATTTTTAAATTTTTAGACTAGTTATTCGTAACAACTCGGTTTTAAAACTAATAGACATTTTTAAAAAAACTTTTTTAGACCTGTTATTTGTAATAACTAGTCTTAAAAGTAATGACATTTTATTTTTTATTTTTAAAATTTTTAAACTAGTTATTTGTAACAACCATTCTTAAAAGTAATACACATTTTACGTTTTCTTTTAACTTTTTAAACCGGTTATTTGTAACAACTAGTCTTAAAAGTATTAGACATTTTATTTTGTTTTTGTTTTTAACTTTTTAGACCGGTCATTTGGGTAACTAGTCTAAATAATATATTTTGGACGTCATATTAAAAGAATCGGTCTAAAAAGTTCTTTATATTTATGGAAATGTTACTGTCATACTTCTTAGACCTGATTGTCTATATCCGGTTTAAATGTGGTGGTCTAAAAGCTCTTTTTTGTAGTAATGATATAATCCTCAAGACAACGCCATTTTCAATTAACCATGTGAATACTATTGTTCCGGCTCAATGGAACATCATTATGCACCACTTTAAGAAGATGAAGTGTCACTTCTATGAATGCTATATCTGCCATCAAGGTTATCCTTTGATTCAATTCTTATAGAAGAATAAAGGGAGTCTAGGTTCTTCCTTCCATGCTAAATGTTTGAGAACAACTCTACTTTGGATCACTAATTCTCAGTTTCATGAAACATCAGGACGTCATTATTTGTTTATAACATGTGTTAACAGGGCACTCTTCGGCAAATAGCATCACATACATGGCATGAAACATTGGCTCTCATAAAGAATTTTCATTCAGCCTATTCATGTTATTCCACAGTCTATTTCTCTCAATTATTTTCGTCAATTTGTTTGTTGTATTCGCTTTAGTACTATGTAAACTATTTCATTCAAGTAATATCTTTTTGTCTTTTTATAAAATAAAAGAAAAATCATATTCTCCATACCCATTAACGTCAATGTCAATACAAAGATTGTTTCCCCGTTCCATTGGGTTTGCATGTACAAGAAAAGCTATCAATAATGGACAACTCCATGTTGATTTAATTTTGAACAGAATCATTTTTTGAGTGTGCCGTGTTGCTTAACTTGAAGTCCTTCTTGTTTTATTTTTTCCCTAGGCACAGGTAATCAGGTATATAACTAGAATTCAAACTTTAATTTGTCACTTTATGAGGTACTATCTCTTCAATTAGACCTAACCCCATTGCTAACTTGAAGGTCTTATGAACCTATAATGGATAACAACGGACACACCAAAAGCCATATATATAGGCTCATAAAAATTTGACTGTGAATTCTAGCAATCAGATACGGTTATGTGTGTGTGTGTGTGTGTTGTTTTTTTTTTTTTTTTTTTTTTTTTTTTTGGGGGGGGGGGGGGGGCAAGAATCAAAAGAGACCCGTCATGCAGCTAACACCGTTAATAATAGACAGTAGGATTATAGAATGAAAAGTTGGTACAGCCATATTACCGTAAGGGGATTAAAGATCATGGTACACCGTAAGAGCAAGTAACGTGAAGTGGAGCAGTGGATCAAAGTTGCACTGGCACCAGCCAAAAGGAGAGTTGGCATAGATGGTAAGGGATCCAGGACTAGGCCAAAATGGTCGTGGGTTCGATCCCCTTTTTAGCTAAAAACAAAAACTTGTCCACAGCAGGACTCCTTTGGTAGGCGATCTCGTAAGTCCCCGCAAGTGCTCATAGAGCCCGGGGTGCCCTTGGCCTTGGTGGGGGACCGATGTCGAACCCTCCAAAACTTTTGATAGCAAAACAAAAAAAAAAAAAACAAAAAGTTGCACTGGCACCAAAAATCAGGTTTTTTTTTTTTTTTTTTCAAAGAAATATAATTAGAGAACCTTGGGGCTTTTTTTATTTAGTTTTTAAGAACAGTTTTTTTTAAAAAAAAAATTAAAAACTAAAAAACTTGTTTGAGAAACTGTTTTCAAATAAGTTGTTTTTCAAAATAAAATAAAAAGTTGTTTTTAGAAACTAAAAAACAGAAACAGTTTTTAATTGTTTTCCTATTTTTGTTTTTCTATTTTTCATTTTTTGAGGTGGCCATGTATCTACTATCAACACCACCACACTATTAGTGACGACCACTGCCACATCATTGTCACAATGACCTCCACCACGTCACTTCCAAACAAATACAATTTTATAAAACTTCATTAACGAGTTCAATGCAAAACTTGATCCACAACATGATGCGTGGACACCTCCTTCTGCCATCCGTCACCATGGCTTTTTCAGGGTATCTCTCTATTTACCTCTCTCCATTTACTTTTTCCACTATTGAATCAACGTCCAATGGTTGAGATTTACTCCCTTCAGTCATATTTAAAAGCAACATTCTCTCTCATTGGCTCGGTCCAACATATAAACAACAATTTTGCTTTATCGAAAAGTTTAACGTATTTTTTCCATTTTATCCCCAATTAATTTCATGTCTCTTATCTCTTTTTCCCATTCATGTTCTCTCATCTTTTTTTTTTTCACTCATTTTCCCTCACATTCATCACCTTTATAAATAAGAGTATGTTTAGAAAAAAGACTGGTGCATTTTGTGTGATTTAGAGAGTTGTTCCTTATAAAAAAAGACGAGAAGAATAATAGTTTATAACAATATTCTTATAATATTAATACGCGCGCATGTGCACACACACATATATAAATTTAAATTGTTAAAGTTATATCTAAATACTTACCACTAGGGATGAGCAAGTTGGCCATAGCCCAGTAAGCCCGCCCAAGTGAAAAATTGCCCATTTTGGCCTGCTAAGAAAGACCCATAACGGGCGGGCTTAAATGGACAGGTTTGTGTACTAAACAAGATAGGCTACGGGCATACCCTCGGGCAGCCCATGTCTGCCATATATGTGTGTGTAATATATATATATATATATATATATATATATATATGCAAAAAAGTCCATATTAATTTAATTATATCTCACTTACTCACATAAGTGAAATAAAATATATATTTGAATATAAATATATTATATATAATGTGAAGTCAAAATTGCATTGGAAGAAATGTTTCCTGGCCACATGCGGTGTGAAGTCAAGTTGAAGCATATGATGGATAACTTGCCTGGCTTATAGCTTCATTATGTATAATGAAGAATATGAATCTTAGTCTAAGTCAACATTAGAGAGCAAGTGGATAATAGTATTTATGCTAGAATTTAGTTCCATAGGTTGAAACTGAGATGCTCTTGTCTACCACGAATCACACATTAAAGAAGTTTTTAGGCAGTGCAACAATTGTGTTAGAGCGTTGAGTAACTTTCAGAAGTGTATGAATATCTTCAAGCCAATTTAATTGAATATTCTGAACCAAAATTTGACCTTTTGATATGGGTGGAAAGTGCATGCTTAAAGGTTTAAAGATCTAAATTTGATTACACATGATTTGTTAGATGCATTAATCTCCTTAGTGTCTTCAGATTCCACTTTTAGTACTGAGGTTCGAGTACTAAATACTTTTAAAAACTCTTTATCTTTAAAGATGGCTAAGGCACTCGTTTTTACTCCAAATTGGCTACACAAAAGTCCTTCCAAATTGAAGGAGATTGATGCTGACAACTTTGTATATGTCATTTAATGTGTTGTTTTATTGACGAATATGAGAGTTATGGAGCTTTATTATTAGTGATTTTGGTGATTTATATAAGAATATGAGAGTTATGGAGCTTTATTATTAGTGATTTTGGTGATTTATATAAGAAATCAATCGCAATGATGTAGTAGAATTGTAGAAGTGCAAATGCATATAGAGTTTTTTCTCTCTTTTTTTTTTTTTTTTTGGGGGGGGGGAGGATGCACTATTGAGCTACCCATGCCCATTCAAACACATATGGGTTTAGCGAAACAATTTGACATGGGCTTCAATTGGCATTTTACGGGCATGGGTTAGCCTATACCCATTAAGAAATAAATGTGCGGCGATGGTCACCCATTAAGCACATTGCATGACCCTATTTAACATAGTATATTTTTATTAATGAATATAAAAAAAGTATATTTTTATTAATATATTTTATAATTTTGTTTACTTTTTATCCCTTGCACTTTTGAAATGTTTGTGTTAAATTTAAGTTAGTTTAAATCTATTTATGTATTTTTCTTAATTATTTAAGATTATAAGTATTATTACAAAATACAAATCAAATATTGAAAGTTGATCTAATGGTAATGATAGAAAGATTAAATGGAGAAATGAGGTAATCGGAGACACCCTCTCTTGTGGTTTTGGGACTTGCAGTGGTATCACTTAGGGCTGAGCATGGAACCCATAACCCGGTGAGCCCGCCACAACCCAATACAATTGGGCTATTTTGAGCCCGCCCAAAAAGCCCATAACGGGTTGGGTTAAAACCCGCTTATTTAAAACTTAAATGGGCGGGCTATGGGCGCACTTCGTCGAACGCCTAAAAACCCGCCCATTTAGTTAAATATTTTTTTTTTTATTAACTATATGGACACTTGGACAATAATACGCTACATTGCCATGAAATACCCATTCCCCATTTCCCCATCTAACCATTCCCCCACTTGGAGTTTGAACATCAAAATTATATTATAATAACACTTGTCTAAATTTAGATTCTTTTGTGTGAATTATGATTATTGAATTTTGAAGATTCATATTTCAAAATTTAGAATGATAAATTTGGGTGAATACTTAATACTTATATATATTTTCTCCAAAAAATAAACTTGTCAAATTTAAATGGGTTACCCAAAACCCGTCGGCCCGCCCATTTATATGTTAACCCATTTAACATGGGTTAGAATGGGTTGAGACGGGTATACGGGTATGGGCCAACCCATACCCATTTAAAATTAAATGGGCGGACTATGGGTTTAGGCATGGGCTACCCAACCCGCCCATTGCTCTATCACTTCATGTTCTATAATGATTCAATTTTTTGTGTGGCCATACTTGATCTGCTGCTCACAATCTAATGCATTGATTGACTGATATTGATTTTAATGCCTACGGATAAGCCAGTTGTCAATTGTGGGGTATAAAACATTAAACAGCCGTCAACTTATATGCAAAACCGCCTTTAGGTTCTCAACAATCTTCGGGGAAAATATTTGATTTAATAATAAAATGACAAGGGCCACTGACCCAGCTGATTTTTTTTTTTTTTTTTTTTTTTTTGGTTGCTTTTTCTTTTATACAAAAATTTTAGAAAATGGATTGTGTTCACTCATGATCCAAAAGTAGGGAGAAGTCTCCCTTCTTTTTAGGTGATACCAATGTTGAGTAGGACGAATCGTCTATTACTCTCAAACGTTTACCTAGGCACCCAGGAGCTAAGATGTCTCTCCCAACGCCTTGACCAATTCCAAGATCGAATCCCCTCCTTTTGATGAGAGTGTCCAACACCTTTACCAATTGAACGGTAAAATTTTTAGAATATTATCATTTCAGTTTTTCTATTTTACCTTTATCCCCCGACACACAAATACTCCTCTAATTTTATTTATTACATCAGTGAATAAAAGGTTTCTTATCCTATCTATAAGTCACATTATTAAATTTTTTTCATATGAATATAAAATTATATATATATATATATATATATATAAATTTATTATTATGTTGATTTTGTTTTCATACAACATATTATATATTAAATAGGAATAAAGTGAAAAAAACTGTTAAATTTTAAAGCAAAGAGCTAAGGTTTTTTAATTAGTGTAAAACATGCTTGAAATGACTCATAATCATGACCAAATGAGTAAGGTAGTAGGATTTAATGATCATAGGAATACATAACATGAGTGTATTAGTGATAAGTTGACTTCATTTTATCAACCAATCAAGTGAATATAATGTTTGATCTTATTAGTTTTGATCTTTTATAGTTTTAAGTTACAATATTTGGTCTCTGAAGAATAAAATGGTCCAGGTTTTTATTAAACTACATGGACTTATGTCTAATAAAAAGAAACTTGAAGAGTCAAAACTTATTTAAAATTATAAAGACTAAAATCAAAATAGAGGCAAATTATAACGATCCAACTATATCAACCCTAACGAATTTAATAACGGTTTAGGTCATCAAATTTCAACTGACAAGCCTCTTGAGCTGCTTTTGAAGCTTTGTTTTGCAGTTAAGCAGATCTTTGAGCTGTGACTTTACCATTTCCATGTCTTTCCTCATGGTCTGTAACTCCTGGGCATTCGACGACCATCCATTCTCAAAATCTTTGCTAACTCTGACGATCGTCTGACTGCTTGTTCTTCGGTAATTCTTCTTTGTCGTCATTGACCTTGTCATGCTCACTTGCTCTAAAAGCACAAATCTCGTTGTTAATTTCAATGGCAGCCTCTCATTCTTCATCACATGCTCCCGTGCTTCTTCTGATAATCTATGATACTCCAGCACTCTACATAACCTTGTTCTTTCTTCTTCTGTCAAATCCGGATGTGCCTGCAAATTTGGGTTAACCCTCAATTCTCAACTTTGAACCCACAACATGCACGGGAAAAAATGGAAATCGAATAAATATTATTACCGATTTTTAATATAAGATATATTTAATTAATTTGAATAGATTAAGGAAATTAGTTAAATTAGTTGTTTGTCAAAAATCTCTATTGATTTTCCTAAAATAAGCTCTAAAACCAATTACATTGACATTACCCCCTTGCAAACTCCCTCATCATTAGAGAAAACAAGGTAAATATGATAGAAAAATTAGATTGCATGTATTATAAGTAAGACTAAATCCAACTCCTCAACTAGCTTTTATATTCTGGAGGTATTCTTCTTCTAGTTCTTGATGTAGAATCTAATTGGAGAGTTGATCATAGTCCTAAATATAAAATCTATTCCTCACATTTGTCAATATTTTCTTAATTTACCTCTATTAATGCTCTCGCAACAATAATCAAATAAGAGAAAGATCAAATGAATTAAGGAAAATGATTATGGTGTTTTAGAAAGAAAAAAAAAAGTTATATTAACTACTTTAATTTAATCAAATTAAGTAAACCGGAAGGAGTATTCCCTATACCTTAAGGTACGTCTCAATGGCTCTATAGAGGCTGTCGTCACAGTAACGAGCATTTTGTGGCAAAACTTCAACAAGTGATTGGAAGCTCTCCACTGTAAGATTCTCATCCCTTCCAACTTGTGTTAGATAGCCATCCACCAACCTCCCAACAACATGAAATTTAGCAGCACTATCCGTAAACATGTAGGAATCATAAAATTGCAACACCCGAAGCACAACACCTACATCGTACAACATAGAATCATTATTATTGTCTCCTAATTGATTCTTAACCAAGAGATCTTCTTCACGACATTGCTCCAACATGAGAGCTATTCTTTTCTCGAGCACGCTCAACAGGTCAGGGTTTATTTTCAGCATCACCCCTGCCTTGAGAAGTTGAAGCAAGAAATTGCAAGCGACGGAGTTTTCCTCGGAAGGAAGTATCTTAATCAAGCATTCTGCTGTGACTTTGTGTAACTGGTGGGTTTTGTGTTGTTTGTTGGGATTCGTGGTCGCCTTCTCTAGTCCTAACGTGACTTGTGAAAGCCACTTGGTTGTCCAATGTGCAATGCATGATCCAACTAGATCCGATCTCATTCCTCGTCTTTTAACACACTGAATCACCTCGATGAAGTGATCGATCCGAAGGAGTGCTAAGTCTTCGAACCACCAGGTATCTGATCTGTTCTCTTCTTCTTCTGAGATATTGGTTTTTCTTCTTGGTTGAACATTATTGAAGAAGTCTGCATATTCATATTCAAAACTGAATGCTTTTGGGTTGATGCAAGCCTTCCAGGCGATGGCTTCTGAGCAGCATTTCACTATGTCTAACTCCTTCGCCCAGGAGGAAATGGGTTCGCTGCATTTAAGGATACGGAAGGTGTCTTTCCATGAACATAACATCAGAAAGCTCAGGAAAGCCTCTGTTTTGGAAGTGAGATTTCCTTTTTCGAGGTCATCGCTCATTTCTAACAAATGTGAAGCACAATAGAGTGAGGCCACGTTGCTGGCTGTTATCTCAATTTTCCATCCGTAACAGAACTTCACCACCAATTCAAAGGTTTTGAACCACCTGGAAGGTTTTCTATTTGGATTTTGTGGATTTCGTCACCTGCACTACTCTCTCTATTATTGCTGCTCCTATGAAACACGAGCCTATTCAAATATTCACGCCTTGAGACCATAGGAAGCTGGAAATAAGCAAACACAGGTGCAGTTAGTGGGGAAGAGGTGAAAATTTCCCATTGTAGTGTTATAATGAAGTAAAATTTAAAAGGGGTATCACTGACCAAAGTTAAATTAATCTATCTATGACGTGGACGGATCCAAGGAGTTGATTCAAGTACTCCTCATGTCCTTAATATGATCTAATCGGGGAATTGATCTTGAACGTAAATGTAATATCAATTTCTCATTTTTATCATATTTTTTCTAAACTACCCCCATTGTCAACAATAGTATAATAATGTATCCATGTATCATCTGGAGTGAATGATGTTCACGCTGTAGAGAAATCCGTTAATGCCACACGTAGAGAAATTTTACTGTTTTTTAATAAATAATTTTGAAAACATTTTTATACTGTTACTTATTCAAAGTAATTGGGCTTTTTTTTCTTCAAAAAATAGTCTGGCAAAGAAAAAAATTATATGAATTAAAAATTCATTTTAAATCTATAAGCAAGCATCTCATTACAGTTTTTTTAAAAAATAATATCATTTTGGAGTCCATAAAAAATTCAGTTTAAAAGAATTCTATAAACTAAACTAAGACCATTCTTTTTCAAAGGCCACTTTCTTTTAGTTTTAAACAAGGGTATTTTACAAAAAAACATGTAAATTTAGTATAATTAACTAACTTAACTGATTTACTTAATCTAATTAAATTGGGTAAATGGTTCTTACATTAAGGATTGGAGGAGTATTTGTTTTTTAACTGTGATCGAACTGAATTATAGCATCTGATCTCCTAAGTGAAGGAAATATGCTCCAATTTTCCAGAGAATTTAAGAGGTGAATTAGTTTAGCCCACCTTATGCAAATGGAAGCTGGAATCTCCAATTTGTATGATCAAATCAGGAGCTGAATTCGCCCGAGCAATCCTGCCTCATCAAGGGGACATTATCCAGCAAACAAATACCTTTTTTTTAGGGTACCATCACAGAAAGAGAATAATACCAATAGAAGAACAGATAAAGTAACATTTTTTTCCAATTTTGGATGCAAGATACTTTTAGGGAGAGGATTAGTTACCAGTTTTGGTTTTTTCGTTCGAAAGAATCAGCAACCATAGGGACATTGGCAGGTAAAATGACACATTGGTTACGCTTCCCGCCAGATAATATTCCACCGGAGAGATTTTCTCTGTCAAAGCTTCTTCTTCCCACCATGATGGCCTTTGCATGCTTCATCTTTCTAGTTCAGCGATTATATTTGTATTTGCAGACTCGATGCTCTTCCTGATTGTAGGGTAGTTATGTCATTAAAAAGGTTGGTTAAACTTTGCTATCTTACGTCACTATAACCATAAACAGATAGGAAGCAAAAGAATTAAAGTCAACATCAATAGAATCTCATCCACTAATTCCAGGAATATAATTTTCTAACCTCACGTCATGTGCCTTGCAGGTGGCACCATTGTGAAAGGTTGAAGTACGTATGGATGATATTTGCGATCCAAATATTTTTGTGGTTCTCTGCTTTGCTGATATGGCAGCATAACAGCTAGGCTCCACTGTATTAATTACTTGAGCCGGATTTCCTTTTGAAGGTAGAAACGTTAAGAGATGTGAGTTATGTGTAAAGTAAGGTTGTGGAACTATGTTGTACGTGTAAAAAATATATAAATGATCAAGGGAAAAAAATAAAATTTCCATGTTAATTTAGAAATTTAAAACAATACATATATTTAGGACCAAATAAAAAATTCTAATCAAGATAAGCAAATAAGAACGAGGAGGTGTGCGCCTGCACGTACGTATGAAGATTGCATAATGTTGACATTCAAAACCATTATGATAAATAAAAAGTGTTGTAGAGATTATTATATTATTATAAGCAATGGAAGAAGAAGATGACGAGAAGTACTGAGATTTTTCTGGTCTTTGGCCAATATCTACTGTAAATATTTAGAAGCTTGAAAATATAGGATATGTGGACAGTTGTAGCAATACAAACTTTAAGATGCCAAACAGCCACTTCTCCAACTTTTGAAATCCAACTCAAGAAAATTTAACTTCTCCTCGTCTCCTCTCTAAATCCCCCGTGCCAAACAGTCCCATACTGATTATAAGATAGTAACAAAAGCTACTAGGTCAAACCGAAAAATCTGCAGAGCACACAAACATGAAAAATATAATAAAGTACAAGTAGAGGCACATGATGGTACAAAGAGGCACATATTTTCATGCTATTTACTTGAAAGATCCATTGATAATTGATAGTCTAAAAAAGAATCAGGATGGAACCCCAAAGGAAATCTCAACAAAAGTTCCTGAAAGCACCATCTCAGGTAGAAGAAACGTAAGAAGCATAGATTTCTGAATAGAATCGATATCAAGACAATTCAACGCAATTAACTTATGCAGCAATAAGAAGAAATCAATAACAGATGGGAAGCATAGAGTAACAAAGACTCCTTGCTCAGTTGATAATAATACATCTATCTGCCAACCACACTCTCTTTCAGTGCGTTAATCATCCAAGAGTTTTCTCCAAGCCATAAAATTTTACGCACTTGCAGAAAATGAAGTAAAAGGTCAAAAAGCAGGATAGGATTGTAAGATTAAGATGTCTAAAGGAGTTTGACCATGTGCTGAAGGATTGTAAAAAAGATCAAATGAAGATTCATCTGAACTTTGAGATTGGATCCCTTAATCTTTCCTCCTTCCTGTCAATTTGGAGATATGCGACGGCGTATAAGGCTCAATTAATTGGTCAAACCCACACTCTTTTCAAATTGGCAGGAAAATTGATGAAGAGAAAATTGAGAAAATTTGTATGGTTTATGGCCCAAAGTTCTTGAGATCATCAGTATTCACTGTTTCCATTAGGTGATTTTGTTATATGCTTGTGTGTGTGTAGTAGTTGTATCTATGATGCACTTAGATATGACTATGCATACACGCCATAACATGCTTATGTTCACAAATGAGAAACCGAAATAGAGCAGAGAACCTCAGAAGCACTAGACAAATCACCAAACCTAGATTCATTTCCATAGGCTCTTCTATGTTCCCTTCTTTCTCGGCGACAGAGGGGTCATCATCTGGTGTGGGTGACCGGATAATCTGAGCTAATTCTTCACTGATAGCATCAACAGCCACCAAAGCCTTAGTGTTTGTCCCTACTTGGGTGTTAGCTATGAGCATTTTAAATGGCATATTTTCCTGCATATGCGTCAAGTTATTATTACTTCTACTTTTTTTTTTAAAAAAAAAAGCATAAATTTTGGTTTTTTTTGTTACTTCTACTTTTTTTTAAAAAAAAACTCTCATCCAAACACATTTATTATTATTATTTTTTTAAAAAAAAAAAACACTTTATTTTTGAAAAAAAAAAAAAAACACCTTTAAAAAAAATCCTGTCTAAACATATTTATGGTGCGTTCAATTTCCACTTTTACTTAATCGAACCATTATCACCTGCAGAGTTGCAGATTTGGATTCCAAGAATTTTTTTTTTTTTTGGTCAAAGGATTCAAAGAATTCAAGCTTTATGCATAAAAAGGTATTACTTAGTTACAGGTCACCCTCACCATCATCAACGTTTGAGAAGAAGACGAAGAGAGACGAAGGACTTCATAGGCTTCGCCGGTGCTTGCTTCTCCAGTGCTTCTTGAGGGAAGGCCATCGATGAATGGAGAAAGTGAGAAAGCCTCTGACCTAATGGCGCGAGAAGGAAAAAAGGTCCAGGGAAGATGGAAGAGAGGGGCAACCTGACTAATTTACCAAACCCTAAACATTTTAAATTGTTACAACAATAAAATAATAGAAAATAGTTGGCTGACACATAAGATAAAAATTATGATACTCTGATCGGAGAACCCAACTAGTTTTTTATATTGTGATGCATGGGATTCTTACCATAAGTATAGAAGGGAACAGCTTTATGGCCCTTACGTTAAAATTTTTTTTTTTTACTTGATCTGCGGTATTTTTTTTTTTCGAGTTCTTTTTTTGATATAAAAATTTTAGGAAAGGGTTAGGCTCATCTATGACCTAAGAACTAAGAACAGTGCAAAGTCTTCTTTCTTCCTAGGTGATACTAATGTTGGGTAGGGCGAACTATCAATTACCTTCAGACATTTACCTAGGTACCCAGAAACTAAGATGCCTCTCCCAGCGCTTTGACTAATTCTAAGATCGGACCTCCTCCTTTTAGTGAGAGTGTCCAATCCTTTAGTCAGTTAAAATCTAAGGACAAGTGGTTTTTCCTTCAAGGTTTTAAACACCAAGGTTTTGTCACGATTCCTAGCGCAGTGAGCTCAGAAATAGTGGATGCAACGGCCCAACACAAGGCCCTGGTTTATGAAGGAGTGAACGGAGCAAACGCAGGCACTAGAAGCTAAGAGAATTGAGTGAAGCATCTTAGTATAAGAGGACAAAAAGGGTTATGGATACCCTCATCCTTGGGTTCAACTGGCGAAGGGGTCGGACTTTCTCACCTAAAGGGAAAGGGTTCAATCCTGAAGTTGGTCAAGACGTTGAAGGAGGCATCTTAGGGGTCTACGAAGCAGTGGTTGCGCTGGGCGGATGTGGATGCATGTGTACTCTCTAGCCTAGTATTCTCTGTGAACTGGGCTACAAGCGCCCTACCCTTGAATTGTGGGTGAGCCCAACCCCTTTTCAAATATTTTTTTATAAGAAAAAAAAGGGTTATGGATAGGGGGTGCAATGATGGAAGTGATTCTTCCCCTTTCTGCAAACATGCTGTAGCTTCTTTTTCCTCTTTCTTCTGCATTTCCTTCTGTCATATTTCTGTTTTCCTGTGACTGTTATGATTTTCCTACGTAAACTTGATCGATTATGATTGTGGAGTTTATTGGAACATTAATGAATTATATACATTGAGGAATTCTATCATACTTATTGCTTATTATTATTCGTAGATAAATTTTAGGTGTGACAAATTTTCATCTTTTTTAATCAATGCGTATCTTGAGATTTGAATCTGTGTTCTCATTACAAGAACGAGGCTACTGACTACCTCAACTAACAACTTTTTGGTAATGTTAAACATCTTTCTGAAGTGGCAATTTGCAAGAAGACAATTTCTGAAAAATGGCACACATTAACGTTGATGAATGTGATGATGCACAGAAATATCCAGTAAACTCAGGCCTTTTTTATGTACTTCATTTTATCTTTATATTAAAATTATCTTTTCATAACAAAAAAAGAACGTGATACACAGAATTCTTACAATTTATTAACAACGTAATATAAAGCACACTCAGTTAATAGGGGAAAAAAGTTGAAGTTTTGTAAAGTAGAATTGAAACTATGATATATAACTGAATTCATTCGAGTTCCTAAGCAAAAGTACCTCAGTTTTTCTATTGTTTTACATAGTTGAACGTCTTTAGGATCATTTGGATGCAATAATAACAAACATAAATGTTTTGAATTCTCACATCTTGCTGATAAAGCCGGATTTATGTTGCTCTTAAACGTTAAAAATGGAGGATTGAAATTGAACACACATAAGTAAAAATCAGGAAAAATATTTTCTTTGTTAAAAATGAAGTGAAAAATTAATCAGATGGAAGAGTAATTTTTTACCATATGAACTTGGTTAAAATGTCAATAAATTCAATTTATTGAAATATGTGTGTGTAGATAGATAAATGTCAAGGGTACATATTTAATTGCAAAAAATAGTATACTATATGATAAATTTATTAATACGATTGTATTAGATTTTATTTTGATTTCAATGAAAGTTAACCAACAGGTTGTCTTTTTTGTTCCAACAACATGGTGTCTTCTAATGTTTGTTGAGACCACATAAATTTAGAGGAGATTGTAACATCCCATTTTTAAAAACGGAATAATTTTTTATTTTCATCAGAGTAGAACATCGGAGTGATTGAGTAACTGATATTTATATTTAAAATGCCGTAAGTCCGGGCTGATTACGAGCGGTACGTTATACCGAGTGTTTTCAAAAGTGAATAACAAAAGAAGGAAGTCTTCAGCCTGAGTCCCTATGCGTGCGCTTGCCTTTCCCTCGATACTCGGTCCTCCCGACCCGACGCTATGTTAAGAGCCGAGGTTCAATGCCCATTGAACCTCAGGTAACGGTTAACCTCATGTTCAAATAATACAGTATATGGATGACAGATATTCATGACATTACAGCAAATCAATACATAAGCACACAGCAGATGCAAGATTAACATATCAACAAGATACATAGCACACAAAGACATGCACACTCACCCACGTTTGAACTAACCAAAGTGCCACGGCAACCGCTCGTGTCCTCGCTAGGAAAACAATCTTACGGCATTATCAAGACTATAACCCGTATATAAAGCTGAATGTATAGGTAGTGATCTAAGCCCCATAAAAGTCACGGTGCATGACCCGAGACGAGTCCCGTCCATGTCTTTATGAAAGTATCTATCACATATAAGTATACAATGAGCATCGAGTTAGTGTTACAAGACGCGTCAATGCACCTTAGTCGTGATGTCGGTACGTTGACGTTTGGACTGTGATTGTGTTCAACCTATAACGGTAATGTCATATTTATTAATTCTCAATAACTTCCTAGCAGATATCCTAGTCACTAATGACCTTTTTACCCTTGGTAGGATTATCTCTCAACTTATCACATTTAATTCTTCAAAAACGCTGGTCCAGAATTCTGGACAGATTTTTATCTAACTTTGAAAAACCATAATTAATTCTAGAAAAATTGAAATGAGGATCCGTAAAATTACTTGGAATCCTTAGGATGTCTATTTTTGAGAAAAAATATTGGTTTTCACCCAGAATTCGTGATTCATTCCCAGTTTAATGATCTTCAACCACTGCCCAGAATTTTTCCACAAAAACGTAGCTTAACTTTGAGAATTTTTATCTCACTGTACAGAAATCATTTTAACATGTTCTTGAATGTTTAAAAATCCCTATGAGTCTACTTTAACCATGAATTTTCCCAGAATTTTTTGACTATAGTTTCAATATGAAATTTTGGCATATTCATCACTGATTCCAGAATTTTCAAAACCGATGAAATTTCGCCAGAACTTCGTTACTTTGATGATTTCCTTCCAAAAATTTTGCTATATAACCTCTCTCATAATTTTTTTGAAACTAAGCCAATTTTGACCATAAAAACATATAAATAAAATTTATTCTAGAATATTTAAGATCTACACTACTTCTATCTAAGAATTTAAAAGTTAAAGACTAGAAACTAAAACTAAAGACAAGCTTACCTCTTGAAGCTCTTGAACTCCTTCCTCCTTCTTATAAATCACCACTTGGTGGTTGATTTGGTGTGAAGAATGAGGAGAGGCAAGGCCTCTATTTATAGGGAAAATCTCAAGGTTAAAATGGTAATCTCAAGCCCAATGTGGGCCTCACCATTTGCCTCTTCCTTAATCTCAACCATTAGATCTAAACTTAATCAAGAAGTTTTAATCCTCACCCTTCATTATAAAGCATGTGCTCTTGTGATGTCATCCTTGTGATGTCATCTTGATGACATCATCAAAGCTTAGGTGTCATTGTTGATTAATTTACTTTAATGAAATCTACTTTTGGTTGCTTGTTCAATTACCAATACTTTTGAATTTCTGTATGCGTATCTTGATTAGTAGTTGGATATCAAGATTTATGGTCTAATTAGATTTCCCTGGTTGTACTTTTATTCTTCAACGTTTGCAAAAATAGCCTTTACTAGGCTTACTTTCGAGGTTAAATTATGTGGGTTCAAGATAAGTCCTTATATTTTCTCCAAGGTTCCTACTTCTTCACAACTATTTAAATTTGTATAAATTCTCATTTTATTTGTTGTTTTGAGTTTTTTCTCGTACATCGATATTTACTTGGATTTCAAACCATTATCAAATTTGCTTTAATTCCTTTTCTCTCTCTCTCTCATTGGTCAAAACCTTTTCTCATGGATTAAGCTTTATGAGGCTTAATTAAGGCCTTTGGATTTGACTTTATTAAATTTAATCTTAACCCTCCATATCTAATATTAATTAGCATCCCTAATAAAGTAGTTAAGTGTAATTGTCAAAATATGATTGGTTCTAAGATTAATTAGAAACCACTTCTATGCTAATCCTAGCCCTTCACTAGCCCTTGTTTCTTAATTAAGGTAATACATCCTTAATTATGCCTTTAACATATGCCACTAAATTAATTGTGAATGTTTATGAAAATAATTCAATTAACATAGATTGAATTATCCACTAATTGTTGGCAATTTTCTCTAATTTGTTTAATTATTTCCTCACAACTTTTTAGCTTTTCATGGCCATTTATGCACCATGTATTAATTCAATAATTATAGGGCAATTTATGATCCCTAAAATAAAATTAGAGAATTTGATTTTTGATTACCTTAATTCTTAGAGAAAATTCCCTAAATTAACATAAATATGTTACTCAATTTTGAGACCACATATTCACCTATTTCTAATAGGTATTACTTACCAACATATAATGTTTATAATGAATATGAATTTTAGGGTTTTACGAGAGATCATGGTTAAGAAAAAAGAATGAGGGAAGGAAAGGGTGGCTGAATGGTCTAAATTTGTATAAGAAAGATTATTGGTTAGATAAAAGAAGGGAAGACAAATCCAAGAGAATATCAGAGCTAAGCAAAATTGTAAGTGTGAGGCATACTAAGCTCTTCGTTGAGGTTGTAAGCAACGTTATTCCATAAGACGGAGAACACAAATTTAAAACTCGGAAAAAACGCATTTGTTGTGAAAAGTAAAAATCATTTATATTCTAAGCCTCGAAAAGAAAAACCCTTCATATTATTATCAAGAAAAAATTGTAAGTGAAGCATAGAAGAACTCCTCAGAAGAAGGGCGGAAGAACTATATTAACAGCCACAACATTTTTGTTAGAGAAAAAGACAAAAAAAATACCATTTGAACTTTAAAATTTCAAACCAATTATTTCCTATTAAAATGAGTTGTCAATTGTTATAAACTTATAGTCAATATCAATACACTTGTAGGCAACAAGAATGATTTGAGATTTTAAAATTCCAATGGTATTTTCTTGTCCTTTCCTTTTTTGTTAAACGGGCCATGTTTATTGCCAGTAAACGGTCAATGTTTGTTAGGTTATCTAATGGCCGTAACCCTTGAAATTAAAATATATATGGCAAACCCCCCCCCCCCTTTTAGTAACTTCCATCCTATTTAACAGTTATTTGACTAAATCACAACATTGACCTACTATTTAGACCAACATTCCCTCCTTAAAATAAATACTCCCTTTGGTCCTAATTATAGGAGCAAATTTTGGAGTTGTTTTTTGTCCTAATTATAAAAGTAAGTTTTAACTTTTGTCAATTTTTTTTCCTCTAATACCCCTATTTATACTTTCTCAATTATAATTAAAGACAATAATAATTTAATAATACACCTATATATTTTATAAAGTAAATAATGTTTGCAACTAATTAATATCATATACATCTGAATTATACTTTTTTATATAAAATAATTTTGAGCAATTTTTGTCATGTTTATTGGCTCTCGCTGTTGTGTTTCTCACTCGACACGCAGGAATAGGAAATAGTGAGATGATTCTTTATAAAAGTATATTCACTATTTTTTTTAACAAATTCCTCCACAATCTAAATCCAACATCAGCTACTCTTATATATATATATATATATATATATATATATATATATTTACAAATTCATGAAAATTTTAGTTCATCGTTTCACAGTTCATTGTTAAAAACAATTTTTATAAATGTTTAGATTAATTTAACCTTTTATTTTAATAATATTTTTACAAAATATTAATTATGACTTGTCCAAATTTAATACTTCAGTGGAGAGAAGACAATTGGTTTGTGCTGACATTTGGCCAACAACTTTTTTCACTTCATACCAAATATAAATATTTAGAATAATCTATAATGCTGCCCCAAATATATATATCTCTTGAAAACTTGTACTGACAGAGTGAATTTTGCTTTAACGCCGTATGAAAAGTTTTATTTAGTTGTACTGACCTCGTTTGTTGATGCTTTGATTATTATTATAATAAAACGTTTTAGAGAGAGTGGTTTAACAAAACCAGTAGTTAACGGGTGTTATTATTTAAAACGTTCCAAGGAGATCGTTTCTCACACCGTTCGTCTCCTTCATTAATTTATCACTTAAATGCCTTCCACGGCAGATGAGAGACACCAAATTCTCTTTCAACAAGCATTTTCTTAATGTCATTTTAAATTTTGGATAAGGGTATTTTAGGAAAATACACATAATTAACTAATTTAACTTCCTTCCTTAATTCCTCCAAATTCTGGTAAATAGCTCCTATAATTAGGACCGGAGGGAGTATTACTTAATAATAATGTAATCTTTGGCAAATCACATATCTTTATCCCAAAATCTAAATTTTTTTTTAAAAAAAATTGCATATATTTTAAAATTGTTGTCATAATGGTAAATTCATTGCCATATATAAAGTTAATCATTTTTATTATTATAAATTTTTTTAAAAAAAATAAATCTAAATGTTTGATCCTGTTTATTTATTATACTTACTTATGATCTAATCTAAATAGATGTTTTGCAATCACACACATATACTTCAATTAAGTTTTGAAATTATAAAGTGATATAATTTTGAGATTCTCGTATTAATATATTATAATTCAAAATATTTAAATATATTTCATTTTCTTAAAATATCACCTAGATATTTGTCAATTTGTTAATATCTTGGGAAAATGTCATTTAAATACCATATGAAATTCCAAAACTCCAAAACGTATGTTAAAATTTGTAAATGACATAAAGGTGACAATGATCAAATTGAGATTTTAAAATGTTGATGAACTTACCATTATGCCCTCTTTCTCTTTCTCTCTCCTCTTCCTCTTCTCGTCGCCATGTCCGAGCTCTCTCTCTCAACAAGTGGTGTTGTTGACTGTATGGCCAAGTTGTAGTTGTCCCTAGTGAGGAAAAGAGGTGAAGGTGGAGGAAGGTTGAAGTTTATGTTTTTGGAGAAAGTCAGGAGCTAGGCTGAGGAAGAAGAAGGTGAATAGTAAAAAAAAGGAGGCTAAGGAAGAAGATGATAAACAATAAATAATGAGTTTAACAAGTTTCGTAATGGAAATAACAAGCTCCGTAATGGGTTTGACAAGTACATTCGTCAAGTGGAAAACATGTCATTCTAGTGAAAACAAAATCTAAACACTATGAATAAAAGTCATAATAGAAATAACAAGTTCATTAATGCGAATAACAAGTTCGAGTAATGGGTTTAACAAGTGTATTTGCCAGGTGGAAAACATGTCACTCTAGTGAAAACAAAATCTGAACTTGTGAATCTCATTAATGAACTTGTTATTCCCATTAATGAGCTTGTTATTCCTATTAAGACTTTTGTTCATAGTGCTCAGATTTTATTTTCACCAAAGTGACATGTTTTCACCTAACAAATGTACTTGTTAAACCCATTACCGAACTTTTTATTCCCATTAATGAACTTGTTATTATTATTACAAAACTTGTTAAATTCATTATTTACTATTCATCATCTTCTTCCTCACCTTTTTTTAAACCGTTCATCTTCTTCTTCCTCAGCCTCCTAGCTTTCTCCAAAAACACAAATTTCAACCGTCCTCCACCTTCACCTCTTTTCCTCGCTATGGACAACTATCACTTTGCCATAACAACCAATAACACAACCGTCAAGGAGGGGAGAGAGAGAGAGAGAGTGTTAGTTCTATATGTGTTTTGATGATAACCGACAATTGCAAACAAGTCTCGGAATGTTTTTGATAAGTTAAACAAAGTTTTGAACCTTGCCGATTTCAGTTCAAAAACATCCCGTTAGTGTCGAACTCGAGCCTAGACAGCGAACTCGAGTTCGTTGCTCACAAAGAAGCCAAACTTGCCGGTTTGATCTTTGAACCCGAGACATGACCAAGTTTAAAACTCGAGACAAGCCGAATGAACTCGAGCCTACACTTGTGAACTCGAGTTCGTGAGAGACAGAGCATGTTCACTTGAAAACAATTTTAAACTTGAGACTCAGCTTTTCAAACCTCAGTTCGTACCTCCAGTTTAAATCTTAAATGAGTTTACAAACATGTGAACTCGAGTTCATAGTGGTGAACTCGAGTTTGCCTCCGGCGGAAGAAATTTTCAAATGAGATTTTCATGAACCTCCGGTTTACTTCCATGAACCTCGGGTTTGCGTCAAGCCAAAAGTTTTCCGTGAAGTTCTCTAAGTTGAGCAAACTCGAGTTTAAGTTGATGAACTCGAGTTCGTGCCTTCTGAGAGCCTTCATCATTTTTCAAATGAACAAACCCGAGACACATTTTATAAACCTCCGGTTGCTTCGGGCCGAAGGTTTCCTAAAGTTCACTTAAGTAGGTGAACTCGAGTTCACACCTGAGCACTCGAGTTCATGCCTTACAGAGAGCAAAATGATTTTTTCAACACAAGAGAACTCTAGAGTTTGCCCAGGGAACCTCCGGTTCGTGTTTTAAAAGCTATAACTTATTTTGACATGAATAGTGCCGAACTCGAGTTCGTCACTTATAGACTCGAGTTCATGTTTTATTCAAAATGTGTTTCAAACTGATTTCCCGATGTTTTGCTCGACAGAGGTCTGAACTCGAGTTTAAAATGCAAACCTCGGTTTGGCCGTGAACAAATTTTATAAACCTCGGGTTCACTACGCAAACCTCGGGTTTGGTTCGATGTGCGAAACTTCATTCTAATGTTCAAGAAACTCGAGCCTAAGTATACAAACCTCGGGTTTGGTCCAGACAGAGGCTAAATTTTATAATCGAATGAAGAGCAAACTCGAGCCTAACTATGTGAACTCGAGTTCGCAGCCTCAGAACACCAGAACGCAGTTTTTGCTGAAAAGTTCAATCTTCAATTTCACTTAGGAGTTAATCTCGCAAAATGGTTGTATATGTTTAATATGATTCTTATCTATATTTCTAACCATTCTTAACCAGTTTGCTTGTGAGATTTCAGAAGATTTGGATTTGCTTTAAAGTCAAATAAAGCAAAAGCAAAAGTGACGCGCACTTTAAAAAGCAAAACCCGAAAAAGTTGCACAACTTTGGCTAATCCACTCGCACACGTCTCGCAAAGCATTTAAGAATGTTTTCTACAACAAGCAACTGCATCTCCAACGGATTAATTTGCGAGAAGGTCAACACAGATTACTTGGCCAGCGGTTTAAGAGAATTTTGGAGAGAAAAGTGCCTAAGCCACCTCCTAACACTAGGAGAACTTCTCCAACGGATCTATCCGAAAGGCAACGGTCATTTAATGATCTCGAGTATAAATAGAGTTACATTCAAGCCTTTCCAACAGACACACCGCAAGACGAAAATCATTCTAGTCTCATATTTATTTCTTCGCTTTTTATCTCGTGTAGTATCTTATGATACATTGAACTTCGAGTGATTATCATTATCTACTCTTAGAGAGAGTTTGTTTCCTTGTATATCATTCATTGTAACAATCTCAAGTCGGGGGACTTGGAGATTGGGAAAATCGAGTACAACTTGTAAAGGGGAGTGTGTCCTAGGTTGAGGAGCATCCTTTGTTTACGAGTGTGTATCGATTATAATCGAGTACAACTTGTAAGGGGGAGTTAGTCCTAGGGAGAGGATAACTCTTGTGTACAAAGTGTGTATCGATTGTTTACAATTACAACTTGTAAGGGGGAGTGAGTCCTAGGGAGAGGATCATCCTAAGTACGAGTGTGTAATTGTAATTGAGTGATAGTGGAAAATCCCAGTGTTTTAAAGGGACCGGACGTAGGTCAAAGAGTTGGACCGAACCAGATAAATCCTTGTGTCCAGCTTCTTCTTCCCTCACTCTGTTTACCTCTGTTTTTTATAACTTCAAAACAGCATTTTCTCGAAAAGTTTTAAAATACCCAATTCACCCCCTCTTGGGTATATAGCTCCACTTACATTTGGTATCGAGCAAGGTCTTCTCAAAAGAGCTTAACATCTCGAGAAGGATCAGTATGGAAGGTATCTTACCTGATGGAGCTTCTATCAACAGACCACCCGGTTTCAACGGAGCATTACTCCTTCGGAAAGCAAAGTTCAAAGTCTTTGTGAATGCTACTGAGTATGGGTCTGGAGAGTATTTGAAAGAGGAGATTATGAGCCATCAACCGCTGAAGATGGAGTTAGAGTTCCTAAGCTAGAAGAAGAATATGATGAGTATGACAAAAGAAATGTCACACTCAACAAAGCAAGGTCATCCCACGCTTCAAAGTGCTCTAAGTCAACAAGAATACTTTCGTATCTGCACTCTACCTTCTGCAAAACATATGTGGGATGCTCTTGAGATAGCTCATGAGGGAACAAATTTGGAGTTAAGCAAAATCGGGTCAATACTCTTATGACCGAATACGATCTTATGCGCATGAAGCCCGATGAATCTATTGACGAATTTCGGTTGAGGTTCAGCCATCGATTAATCAACTTGTCGCCTGGGAAAAGAGTACGATCAATCAAGTACAAGTAAGGAAAATCCTGAATATCCTTTCTAAAGAATGGGAAGCCAAAGTCACAAAGAATCGAGGAAGCCCATGGAGAATCAATGCAATCAGAATAGCTGCTCTATTTGGAAGCTTATCGAATATGAAGGCAAGCTCAAATTCAAGAAGGGTTTAGATAATATCAAAGATGATAGGAAGTTTGGTATTGTTCGAATCTTTGTGAAAGAGAAACCCAATGAGGAAGATGAAGATGATGAAGAAATGGCTATGCTTGTGCGAAAATTCAAGAAATTCTATAAGAGAGATCAAGGCTCTAGAGACAGATTTCAAAGAAGAACTTCAAGCAACAAACAAGATCAAATCATTTGCTACGAATGTGGAAAACATGGTCATATCAAGCCTGAATGCCCTCACCGAAAGTTGAAGAAAAAGGGAAAAAGGCAAGATTCAACCACCTCATGAAGAAAGCTTATGTATCTCGCCTTATGGGGAGATGATTCTTCGATGAAGAAAGTGATGAGGAAGAAGTAGCAAATGTTTGCCTAGTTGCCGAAGAACAACCCGAAAATAACAATGAGGTAAATGTTTCGAACCTTCCTATGATGAATTATTTTCTGAATACAATGAACTATATTCTGAATATGAAAAACTTGCAAAAGAGTTCATTACATCCAAGAAGAAAATAAAATTATTGGAAGAACAAGTTCAGAATGTTTCTTCTTCTGTTTCTGTTTCTGAAAACATTCCTGAAAATATTCTTGAAAATGACTGCGAAAAGATTTCAGAAAAGATTTGTGACAATTGCTGTGTTCTAGAGGAAAGAAATTTATATCTTACAAAAATTCTTGAGAAATTCACTAGAGGTAGTGAAATGCTCGAAGTGATTTTAAAACAGCAAAGGTTTACAAATGACAAATCAGGGATTGGTTACAAACCCGATTTTGATAAGGAGAAAGGGAAGAAGAAACGTGGACAAAAATCTTATTTGAATTATTTTCGTAAATCTGTTCATACTTCAAATCCCTTTGCACATTGCAACTATTGTAACCATAAAGGTCACAATACTTCATCATGCTTTCGTAGGAAAGACAAGAGAGATAAACCCGCCGGCAATTATCAATGGGTACCAAAGGGAACATATGTTTTCCCTAAGGTTCAATCTAACCCGGAAGGACCCAAGCATAAATGGGTACCAAAATGTCCATCTCGTTGGTTTGTTTGTACAGGTTGATTCTAAAAGAAATGGACATAAAGGGGATAAGAATCAAGGAATCCTTTATGTACCGAAAAGGAGATCTTCTCAAGTATCAAATAGAAGATACTTGAAGCCTGTGCCTTTTGTGAGAACTTTGCAACCACCTAAGAGACAATGGGTATGCAAAGCCAATTCTCCAAGTACCTAAGGAAAGAGGTATTCAAAGGTAAAATCTCTTGTGCTACTATCGTAATATTTATTGAGGTTTTATACATTGGATATTAGGAATGAACACCGCTAACCATTTTGAAATTATTTTTTCTTTAAAACTCATTCAAAAGTTTTTGCATTGTTCAAAAGTTTAATTCATTATGCATACATGACATTTTGAAAAGAAAAATATATCTTTTATGCATAAAGCTATGGTTAATTCATTATGCTCAATTATCATAATCTGATCATATTCTTGGAGCATATGAATTTTGTTCCTACAAGCTAACAATTATTGGATCCAAGTAAGATTGGATACCAAGAGAGAAAAAGTCTATATACAAAAGATTGTAGGATCAAGGACAAATTTATCAAGAGAACAACTATATAGCAAAATATTTCGACTCTTGAGGAAGTCAAGAAGCAATGCTTGATGATGAATGTCAAAGCGTAAAGATATCTGCATCAATTCATCCCAAAAGCTTCAACAAGGACAAGAGGAATTATGGTGATATCTAATTTTACCCTATATTGTGCTTATGTAGAATTCATATTTTGGTATTGAATACTTGTCCAATAATACATTCCATTAAGCAATCAATCATCTATGATATTCAAAATGTTCTTCAGATTGCTAATGGATCACAAGTGAATTTGTGCATAATTTTCTAAGTTTAAAGTTTCAAATGCACAATTCAAAAACTTGTTTTGAATCACAATTTTGTTGTTGATTCCGGTATGTGAAAATGTATTCCAATATTTTTGAAAATATGCATATATTGATTGCATTCAAATGATATTTCAAAATTGGAAGTTAACTTTCACCATATTTAGCAAATGCATTAATTTTCTGAACATAACTTCAAAGATGAGTTTTCATGTCTACATCTCAATTTTATAAAGCATTATCATGATTTGAAAGAAAATTTGAGATATTGAAAACTATTTGCATAAGTTTATGAAAAACTCATATCAATGACATACTTTCCTACATGAATGTATTTACAAATTGTCATTGAAAAAATGATTTTCTTGATATCACTTATTTGCTTATCTATATGTTCAGGTATTATGAATCAATTGGATAAGTTTATTTGTGATACACTCCATGCTTGGATGTAACATATTCATCTAGGAGCAATTCAGTTTGATGAGAAGAAAATTGGGAATGATTAATCCCAATACGTTGTAAATTGCCTCCACTTAATGTTAGTTATGTGTTTTATGATTAACTGAATACTAACTTAAGCATTGGAGAATCTAGATGTATCATATGCGGATGTTTATCATTGAAATCACTGATATTCTGGTAAAGTTTGCTGTCAAGAGGACCAAACTCGAGCCTACCCAAGTTAAACTCGAGCTCGAGACAACCAGAGAGGAGATGAAAGTCTGAAGACAGCCGAACTCGAGCCTATAAGTGAATAAACTCGAGTTCACAAGAAGTCATCAGCACTTCAGCTCCACTGTTTCACGTTCAGCACGGGCGAGGTCTGGTATTTCGATGATATCTCACAAACCAGGAATCAGATTGATGTGAAATCAGTGGCATATAAAACTAGACATCCAACACGTCATTTTGACATAAAATTCATGTCCAAAGGAGGTCAGATAAAGGAACTATGAATTTTTGAAAATGACAGAGAAATTCACGCCACACAGAAAACCAAACTTCAATGGTTTGGGTGTAACTCATAATCTACAAGACCAATTGAGTTAAAATCAGTGGCATATGAAAGAAGACTCAAAGGGCGTTTCATCAAGCTTTGAACGGACCAAAACAGAGTTCATACCAGGGAGATATGGTCTTCGAAAGTTGATGAAGATGCAAACTAGAGCCTAAAACTTATACCCTCAAGTTCATGGGATACAGAGAACAACCAAGTTCAGAGGACTTCACGAACTCGAGCCTATAAGTATTAAACTCGAGTTCACGAGTGAAATTCAAGAGTTCACCTTACACTCTTGAAGTCCAGGTTAGTACAAGCTTGTTGCAATTGAAATATTTTTGAAAACCTGATTGATTCTCTTCACTTCACTCTACCCTCGAGTCTAAACCTTAATTCTTTCAAGTTCTCTCTTCCTCCTCCACGAGATTCTGAGTAAATGACCTTCAAACGTTTTGCATCCACCAAAACTCCAATCCGACCAAGAACAATCTGCTTCTCAAAGGAACCAAGCAAGTATGTCTAATCGACCAAGAGCTCTATATATATCCAGATCAACAAGACCAAGAGACATATACTCTCAAGGACAAATGAAGCTCGAATGCTATTCCTCTTTCTCATGCTTCTATGCCTTCGTTTTCGATGCAAGGATCAAAGAAATTGTGGACAAGGCAATTTCTGAGTTAATTAATAAGGCGAGACGAAGAAGTTGGGAGATTAGTGACGAGGTTACTAAAGGACATGGCAATGTGGTGGAGATCCAGAAGGATTCGAGTTGAGCAAGAAGCACCAAAAAATCAGCTTGAAGATCACACAGCTAGCATTTCAACTCTTATGGTCACCATGATGAGTTTGAGTGATAAAATGGACAAAATTCTGCAAAATCAGTCCATGGGTGTTACTTTGGGTAATCGGATTGGATACATCTACTTCAGCTGGACCAAGCTCGATAAAGCCTAACATCACTTCAACCAGCTACTACCATTAAATCTGAGCCATCCATTCCTACCACTCGTTAACCCTCCATCTCAAAGAACAGGATCTTATTCCTACACTTTCATTTGAAGGAGAAGAGTGAAAAGGATCTTATCCTATCCCTACACCTTCAAATATCCCAATTGATCCACCCTTGTTTGCTGATGACAAAGGGGGAGAAGAGTGAGAAAGATCAATCAATGCTTTCGAAATTATATTGCATATTTTCTTTCAAACTCTAATGATATTCTTCAATTATTTACTTAACATTCTGTTTCCACTTTATTAATATCTTATGAATGTTTAAGTTTATTGCATTTTGATATCTCTTTGAACTCGATAACTCGATATATGCTCATCTCGAACTCTATGGTTTAATTTTCAATGTTTATGAGTATATCAATGAGTTATATTATTATTTTGGTATCCGGCTATCATGACTGTTCTTAATTGATAAAATGATTTAACTAGTCATGAGATTTTTATTTGCTTTAACTTTGATGAATTGAACTATGTTTTACTATAATCTCAAAGTTTGCAAATGTTTTTGATCAAACTTGCTTTCTCATTGCTCAAATGATTAAATTTTATTTTTGAAAGTAATTGATTCTTTGCAAGTGTTGTCATCATCAAAAAGGGGAGAATGTTAGTTCTATATGTGTTTTGATGATAACTGACAATTGCAAACAAGTCTGGAATGTTTTTGATAAGTTAAACAAAGTTTTGAACCTTGCTGATTTCAGTTCAAAAACATCCTGTTAGTGTCGAACTCGAGCCTAGACAGCGAACTCGAGTTCGTTGCTCACAAAGAAGCCAAACTTGCCAGTTGATCTTTGAACCCGAGACATGACCGAGAAGTTTAAAACCGAGACAACGAATGAACTCGAGCCTACACTTGTGAACTCGAGTTCGTGAGAGACAGAGAGCATGTTCACTTGAAAACAATTTTAAACTTGAGACTCGGCTTTTCAAACCTCAGGTTCGTACCTCCGCTTTAAATCTTAAATGAGTTTACAAACATGTGAACTCGAGTTCATAGTGGTGAACTCGAGTTTGCCTCAGCGGGAAGAAATTTTCAAATGAGATTTTCATGAACCTCCGGTTTACTTCCATGAACCTCGGGTTTGCGTCAAGCCAAAAGTTTTCCGAAGTTCTCTAAGTTGAGCAAACTCGAGTTTAAGTTGATGAACTCGAGTTCGTGCCTTACTGAGAGAGCCTTCATCATTTTTCAAATGAACAAACCGAGACACATTTTATAAACCTCCAGTTTGCTTCAGCCGAAGGTTTCCTAAAGTTCACTTAAGTAGGTGAACTCGAGTTCACACTGAGCACTCGAGTTCATGCCTTACGAGAGCAAAATGATTTTTTCAACACAAGAGAACTCTAGAGTTTGCCCGGGGAACCTCCGGTTCGTGTTTTAAAAGCTATAACTTATTTTGACATGAATAGTGCCGAACTCGAGTTCGTCACTTATAGACTCGAGTTCATGTTTTATTCAAAATGTGTTTCAAACCGATTTCCCGATGTTTTGCTCGACGAGGTCTGAACTCGAGTTTAAAATGCAAACCTCGGTTTGGCCGTGAACAAATTTTATAAACCTCGGGTTCACTACGCAAACCTCGGGTTTGGTTCGATGTTAAGCGAAACTTCATTCTAATGTTCAAGAAACTCGAGCCTAAGTATACAAACCTCGGGTTTGGTCCGACGAGAGGCTAAATTTTATAACGAATGAAGAGCAAACTCGAGCCTAACTATGTGAACTCGAGTTCACCTCGAACGCAGACGTTTTTTGCTTTGAAAAGTTCAATCTTCAATTTCACTTAGGAGTTAATCCGCAAAATGGTTGTATATGTTTAATATGATTCTTATCTATATTTCTAACCATTCTTAACCAGTTTGCTTGTGAGATTTCGAAGATTTGGATTTGCTTTAAAGTCAAATAAAGCAAAAGCAAAAGTGACGTCGCACTTTAAAAAGCAAAACCCGAGAAAGTTGCACAACTTTGGCTAATCCACTCGCACACGTCGCAAAGCATTTAAGAATGTTTTCTACAACAAGCAACTGCATCTCCAACGGATTAATTTGCGAAGGTCAACACAGATTACTTGGCCAGCCGGTTTAAGAGAATTTTGGAGAGAGAAAGTGCCTAAGCCACCTCCTAACACTAGGAGAACTTCTCCAACGGATCTATCCGAAAGGCAACGGTCATTTAATGATCTCTCGAGTATAAATAGAGTTACATTCAAGCCTTTCCAATGCAGACACACCCGCCGAAGACGAAAATCATTCTAGTCTCATATTTATTTCTTCGGTTTTATCGTAGTATCTTATGATACATTGAACTTCGATGATTATCATTATCTACTCTTAGAGAGAGTTTGTTTCCTTGTATATCATTCATTGTAACAATCTCAAGTCGGGGGACTTGGAGATTGGGAAAATCGAGTACAACTTGTAAAGGGGAGTGTGTCCTAGGTTGAGGAGCATCCTTTGTTTACAGAGTGTGTATCTGATTATAATCAGAGTACAGCTTGTAAGGGGGAGTTAGTCCTAGGGAGAGGATAACTCTTGTGTACAAAGTGTGTATCTGATTGTTTACAATTACAGCTTGTAAGGGGGAGTGAGTCCTAGGGAGAGGATCATCCTAAGTACAGAGTGTGTAATTGTAATTGAGTGATAGTGGAAAATCCCAGTGTTTCGGGACCGGACGTAGGTCAAAGAGTTGGACCGAACCGATAAATCCTTGTGTCCAGCTTCTTCTTCCCTCACTCTGTTTACCTCGTTTTTATAACTTCAAAACAGAGCATTTTCTGAAAAGTTTTAAAATACCCAATTCACCCCCCCCTCTTGGGTATATAGCTCCACTTACAGAGAGCTCAGACATAGCGGTAGGAAGAGGAGGAGGAAGAGAAGGAAAGGAGAGATAAAGACGAAGAGAGCTCGGACATGGCGAGGAGAGGAGGAGGAGGAGGCAAAGAGGGAGAGGAGAGAGAAGATAAAGATAAAGAGAGGGCATAATGATAAATTCATAAACATTTTAAAATCTCAATTTGATCTTTGTCACCTTTCATGATTATTGTGCATTCTGATAGAGGATGAACCATGCTTGAGTATATGGTCTCGGTTGCTTGAGCAGACATGGGTGAATAGCCTTTGTAGAAGTGTGAAAGTCACTCATGCTCGAGTAATATCGAGCCCATGTTCGAGCTGTTGGGTTCCGTACAACGCAGGATTAAAATTTCTACGAATCCCGTCCCGAGGATCACTCAGTGCGTTTAAACCAAGGCTAAGGAATCCGGATATTACCTTTGGAGAACTTGTTCGCGGTTTCTTCTTCGTTGAACAAAGTGGGCTACCTCCTCGATCGCGAAAGACGACTCGTAGAATCGGCTTCCTCCACCGGTATCCACACGAACAATTCCCGAACACGGCTACGACAGCGTGCTAGCGCCTCTTTTGCGTCTCTCTCTATTTTTCACTCTAGGGTTTCTCGCGGCTTTTTAGAATACGCTCGACTGAAAGTCCCGTAGGCTTTCTAAAACCTCCGTTCAAATATTTAATGCAAAATTAATCGTATTAATTTTTTAAATTCAAACTTTAGATCTGGATTAAATATATATTAATTAAATCTATCCGATAGATCTAATATAATAATATTTATTTAATCGAATTAAAAGCCTTCGATTTAATTTATCTCAATAAATTAAATCCAAGAAATGACATCTATCTATTTATTTAAATCGAGATACTAATATCTCAATTTAAATTAAATAGACAATAATATCTTTATTCAAAAATTAAATGAGATACAATATCTCTTTTATTTTAGATATTTAATTTATCAAATAAATTAAACATAAAACAAATAATATAATAATAATATTTTAATCTCAATTAAATAATATCATTATATTATTTTCGAATTTAAATATATATATATATATATATATTTACCCCAGATTAAATTCAAGTATTCATTAATCTCGATTAATCGAGATTCAATGAACCCTGGACACTTTTACCCGTGTTGGATTATTCTTGTGTGCGACCACTCGCAGCCCATGTGAGATTGGCGGTGGGCCAACACCGTGTCGACCCACAAATCGCAAGCGGCCTCTAGCAAGACATTGCGACTCCCAATTCACATGGGGATCGATGACACGATACAACCTATCGTACAACCATGTCACGTCCCTTTTGTCACGCGATAATTTGGTCAAGGATGAGGCATGGATAATGTCAACTTCCTTTTCTTGACCATTACTTTCTCGATTCTCGAGTAATCTAATAAGTGAAATGGAAACTCCTTTCCATCACGCATATGGCCATACATTTCTTAGACTTACTCATCGAGGGGCCCAAGATATTATCTCTCTACAAATGTGAGGGACAAATTCCATCTTGACCATTCACGTCCCTCCGCATGAAAACCACCGATCCCGATCCCGCCTTTATCATCACCCTAGGTCAAAGGTGACTTTGACTAGGTCAAAGACCAGTGATTCATCATGTAGGAATCCATGATGATCTCAAGTCATGGGCGTCGTGACGCGGTTATACATGAGATAAGCTTATGACTAGATCCATGCAGCTTTCTCATAGTGGGTCGGTCCAAGACCTTGTACTCTTACAAGTGCCTATGACTTTGATTTGTATCTCCATACCTCATCAAAGTCATATCGGTCTTAACTCATCTTCGCTCCCGTAGATGACCGACTGGACATTTAGGATAATCTATAAGATGTATCCAGGGATGCAGTTATCAATACGAACATGCAAACGAAAATGATAACTAAAGAGAATACTTTAAATAACTTAAATATCCAAAGTACAATGAATTGCCCCTAGGGCATAATTTCCAACACGAGCACCATGCTCGGGCATTGAATTTCTATTGCTCGAGTGACATCAAATTCCTTACTGATATAGTTTTAACAGAAGTGTTTGTTACTGGTGCTCGAGTAGCATTTTTGTTGTGCTTGAGTAGGCTGCTCGAGTAGACCTGATAACTTGCTCAAGAATTAGTTAGATAGAGAAGAAACAATGAAATAAATATGTATGCTCGAGTACCAAATTTACCATGCTTGAGTATCATGCTCGAGCAACCTTTAGACTTTGCTTGAGTATACCTCAGACAGAGAGCAGTTAAGATGGAGGATTGTAACGGCTTGAGTAGGCTAATAGTTCTGCTCGAGTACCATGCTCGAGCAACATAGAAACCTTGCTTGAGTATCAAGCAAACAAAGAGAAAGAATGTTACTTTAGTGGCAGTGCTTGAGTATAGATTTACCTCTGCTCGAGTATCATTCTCGAGTATTACTTACCTGCTGCTCGAGTAGCAGCTTGACAGAGAGTATTCTTCATTCTAGAAAGACCATGCTCGGGCACAAAGAATGCCTTGCTCGAGTAGGCTATCGAGCGTTGCTTAACTGATGCTTGAGTAGCTATAGCTGTTGCTCGAGAAGCTTCTATAAAATACTTAACACACTCGTTGATGGAGTAAGCTCGAGTAGAGACAAACTCCCGCTCGAGTATTACTTCTTACTTGGGCAACAATTGCTGAATCAAAACCTTAGTATTTGTTATCATCAAAACACCGAGAACTAACACTCTCCCCCTTTTTGATGATGACAATACTTTGAAAAGATTTGAGATACGTTTTAAACTTGGTTTTGATGTCAATAAGCACAGATAATGAAATATATAGCGATAGAAACAGAGATGCCATAAACATAGTATTTCATTGATATTAAATGTTAGTGACAGAACCAGAAATGTCATAAACATAATATTTCATTGACACGAGGTTTAAATATTAACAAACTAAATCAAAACTCAAGCACTCATGTTAAATATTAACAAACTAAATCAAAACTTAAGCACTCATGTCTTTCTCCAAACACTCTTTGTTGGAACTTATGCTCTAGGGGCAAGTCATTGTACTTTAAATGTTAATGTCATTTAATGAACTCTCCATTTAGTTATCATTTCATTTGCATGTTTATAGTGATAACTGTATCCTTGGATATATCTTATAGATTATCCTAAATGTCCCTGGTTGGTCATCTACGAGGGAGCGAAGATGAAATAAGACCAGTATAACTTTGATGAGGTATGAAGATACAAATCAAAGTCATGGGCACTTGTAAGAGTACAAGGTGCTAGACCGACACACTATGAGAAAGCTACATGGATTTAGTCATAAGCTTATCTTATGTATAACCGCGTCACAACGCCCTTTGACCTGAGATCATCATGGATTCCTACATGAGAGTCGTTGATCTTTGACCTAGTCAAAAGTCACCTTTGACCGGGTGATGACAAAGGCTTTGATCGTGATCAATGGTTTTCATGCAGAGGAATGTGAATGGTCAACATGGAATTTGTCCCTCACATTTGTAGAGAGATAATACTGGGCCCCTCGATGAATGAGTCTGAGAAATGTATGGCCATACTACGATGGAAAGGAGTTTCCATTTCAATTGTTAGACTACTCAAGAATCAAGAAAGTAATGGTCAAGAATAGGAGGTTGACATTATCCATGCCTCATCCTTGACCAAATTATCGCGTGACAAAAGGGACGTGACATGGTTGTATGCTAGGTTGTATCGTATCAACGATCCCCATATGAATTGGGTTGTTGCAATGTCTTGCTAGAGGCCGTTTGTGACTTGCGGGTCTGGTACGGTGGTTGGCCACGTCAATCTCATGTGGGCTTGCGAGGTCGCACATAAGAATAGCCCAACATGAGCAATAGTGTCCATATTTATTGAATCTTAGATATGTCTAAGATTTAATGAATACACCGTTTAATCTAAGATGGAGATATATATATATATATATATTATAATATAATATAAATTCAAAATTAAATAATAATGATATTATTAATATAGATTATAATATTATTTGTTTTGTATTTAATTTATTTGATAAATTAAATATCTAAAACAAATAGAAATATTGTATCTCAAATTTAATTTTCGAATAGAGATATGGTATATCTAATTTAAATTAAATTGAGATATAGTATCTCAGATTTAATTAAATAGATAGATATGATATCTCATATTTAATTTATAGAGACAAAATAAATCAGCAAGCTTTTAATTCAGATTAAATAAATACATTAGATTAGATCTATTTGATAGATTTAGTTAATATATTATTTAAATCCAAATTCGAAATTCAAGATTAATTTAGATTAATTTTGAATATTTCAATATGGCTCATTACGGTTTTAGAAACTCTATAAGATATAATGATCTAGTCATATTAGAATGACGAATGAACGAATGGAAAAGCCGTGAAAACCTTAGATGAGAGACGCAAGACACAAAGCTTGAAGGCGCTAGCACGCTGCCGTTCGTGTTGGAGTGTTGTTCAGTGTGGATACCAGTAGAGGGGGTGGATTCATAGAGTTGTCTCTTGTTGATTGAGTAGGACGCACATGAGTTCGAATTAAACGAGACACTTATGAGCTTGAAAGGTACGGTTCTTTTTCAACCCGATTTAAACGCCGTTGATAGATCCTCCAATGGGATTCGAAGTTTTAATGGATGAAATCCTTCCGCTGCATGTACGGATCCCAACACTCTCCCCCTTTATCATTAGTCAAAGAGGAGGGGAACAAATGGGATAATGGCTAAGGAGGATGGCTGGGTAGAAGAAGGCTCAGTTGGTTCTAGGGGAGGCTCAGAGAGGATCAGGAGCAACGACAGGCTGAGACTTAGGAAAAGTAGAAGATGAAGGAATAGAACCAGAGGCAGATGGCTGAGAGTGAAGCTTTATCCCCAAGGCATCCATTGACTTGTTAAGAGCTGTTGTAGATTGATCATTGCCTCTTTCAACTCGATCGAAACTTAAAGTTATTCTCGAGAATTTGTATTCATTTGAGTAGTGAATCACTCTAATTCTTCACCAATGGCTTTGACCATATTGATATTCACTTGTTTAAAATTGATGAGCACGTAGGTAACCTTATTGCAATGAGTAATCGAGGAGCAATGGCCTTCTGAATTGCCCGGTCGACAATGGCTTGAATAGAGGCATTGGTGAAAGAAGGTGGAACAACCGTGGATGCGGAGGAGCCTAAAAAGATTCACTTCATTTGGAATTTTAGATGTTGAAGGCTTGACCACGGTTTTTATTTCTTTATCTTCTTCTTTGTTAAAGCCTCGTGAATGAGATTCTCATCCTAACCATATGCTCAGTGCCAAATCTCATTGGAAACTCTTCTTTGTCATAAAAAAGGTACCAGATATTATGAGTTTGTGGAATGTGTGGGACCAAAGAAGGATAATGTATAGTGGCTCTCTTCTTAACAAGGGCCTCTAATGTAAAGTTGATAATCTCATCTAAGATCCATTTGCCAAGGTTCCTAGGCTCCTTAGCAATGATCGAAGCAAACCTCTCAAAGTCCTTGTTAACAAAGTGGGTAAAGCTCTATCCTTTTTGCACCAGACTCCTGCTATACACATATCACAGCACTCTATACTCATCTTTCATCATTGCCGGTGAGATATTGACCTTCTTATCATCATATGGTATGTCAGGAAGAAGAATTCCGTGGCATTCAGCATCAGACAATCTTGGAGGATCCTTAGGGGCATCAATAACACTGAGAAGAATGTTTAAATCAGCCGCAGTAATCTTAATCTCTTGGCCTCAAATCTTTGTGATTAGTGTATCATCATCATCCTTATTAATCTTTTGTTGTAAATGCATGTGATAGTAGAAACATCTAACAACCTCGGGTGAATGAGGAAGTCTAATACGGCGAGGCAAAAATTGTAGACGCTACTCGAAGATCCAGTTGCATTTATCTCTAAAATAGGTCAAATCAACATAGACACTTGGACAAAATGGTCTCTATCCAAAGTAGAATGTAAAGTTCTAGAAATCTTCAACCACAAGTGGATCAACAATCATACCAGGTGAAGGTTCAAATACATTTCCTTCTAATTAAGAAGTAGTAGGACCACCTGAGCCAACCCCAAAAGCATGTTGCCAACTAACCGATGGTTGTTTCTGACTACTTGAAGCCTGTGGTCTCTTGCTGGATTTTTGACTCACCAAAGGTTGAGGTTTTTGAGTGTTGTGAGCGTCAGTATTCTTAGAATCAAATGAGGATGGAGAAGAGGTCCTGGTTCTCTTCCCTTTACCATATGGCAATGACTAAGTTTGGAACCTCATACGATGCTTAGGTTGATCCTTGAAAGCCACTGCTTTTACCTTTTGTTTCACGGGTGTCTTGGTTTTCGCTGAGGGTTTTGCCGGTGACTTGGTCTTCTCCGAAGGCTTCATCGGAGTCTTCGTCTTCTCCAATAGTTTGCTCTTATATCAAGTCCGAGGTTTTTTTGACAAGCGAATGATCGGGTGATTCTAGCAAAGATGGATTACGAGAACCTCCCATTGTGCGAGCCATAGGAAAATTTGGGAATGAAGAGGATTGGAACAAGAGAGAGGGCGTCGGAGATGAAAGAGAGATGCTCGGGCAAAGGATCAATGTTCTGTCAAGAAACGCAGAGGTTTGGGGAGTTAAGAGGAAGTTAGGGTTTGTGAGAAGGCGAGACGGATGATTAACGGAGAAGGAAGGAAATGAACAATATGAGGATTTAAATAAATGACAGAGCAACATTGCTCGAGTAAGACATTCGATGTGCTCAAGAATCGTCGTTCTCGGGCAGAGACGGATCCAAGATAATTAATAGACAATGTAAAGGGCTAGAAATACCTCACATCAAGTGTGTCTTGAGAACACTTGAATCCCTGTCACTTGAACTTTGATTCTTGAAACCATAGTGAAGGATCCAGACCAATATTTATCATATGACAGCAACACTGCTCGGGCAGAGAGATATGTTGATGCTCGAGCAGGGTTTTTATATATATCTCTTATGCAAGGTCATTTCCTATAGTTGCTCGAGCACAGTTGGAAGCTTGCTCGGGCAACCCATCTTATTTTTTATTCTACATAGGGCTGTTCCCGTCATTGCTCGAGCATACTAGGAATGCTTATTCGAGCATGCGGTCTTCTGTTAATCTATGTTATTCAGCTATGGAACAGAGCATCCTACAAACCATAAATCTAGAAGCTTCGATGCTTAAGTCAGTAATCAAAATTCGATTAAATCTCATAAATGACTAATGAAATTTATTACTTACAGTTCATTGAGATTTACCATGCCCGATTCTCTTCGAATGAACGTGAACTGTTCTTTAGCCAAGGGCTTTGTGAATATGTCAACAAGTTATAAATGTGTGGGAATGAACATCACCTTGATATCTTTTCTTTGCACGTCATCTCTAATAAAATGATGTCTCACATCAATATGTTTGGTTCTTGTGTGTTGAATGTACTGGTGTTGTCGCAAAGGATCAGAATGTCGGGTCTATTTGCGGTCAAGTATAGTAGAGATCCAATCATTCCTCTATATTTGGTTATGTTGAAGTCCTTGCCTTCTTCATCATCATCTAGAGAAGCGGCTGAGCTCATTGATGTGTCTGCACCATTGCAATGTTCTCGCCTAAACTTCTTGAGTAAATCACGGAGATACTTCGTTTGAGAGATAAATATCTCATTCTTCCGTTGTTTGATTTGCAAGCCGAGGGAGTAGTTCAACTTCCCCATCGTAGACATCTCGAATTCGCCTTGCATTTTCTTGGAAAGTTCCTCACAAAGAGAATCATTAAGAGCACCAAATATTATGTCATCTACATATATTTGCACAATCAAGATCTCATTAAGCTTATTACTCTTAATGAAGATTGTTGTGTCTGTTTTTCCTCTAACAAAACCTTGATCCAAAAGAAACTTGCTTAACCGCTCATACCAAGCTCTAGGTGTTACACCACCACCGGCCTCACCCTTTCGGGTGGCAGGTTAGAGGGGTTCCTTTTATAGATTACCTTTCCTTTATTAGTAATCCATTTAATTAATAGTCAGAGCACGCGCAACAGAGCACAGGACTGGTTTGGATAACTACCATACTGGTAAAACATAAATAAACAGTAAGTAAAGTCCTCAAAGGGTTAGGGTATAGTCAGCTGGAAATAAATACCAAAATAATATATACAATTATCCCAAAAGACAAAATAAAAAATATGATAGGGCATCCCCTATCCTTCATCAGCACTGCCATGCCTACCTTTCCAAAAAGGCCTTTAGCACTCAAGTATGCCCCTCTCGTATCAACAAAAGCTTCGGAGTCCTAAGAATGGCCCCCGAGTAACCATCAATACTCATGCACTTAATGTGTAAGGTGTATGCATACAACCATGTCATATATGTAAGCACAAGTAATATGCCAAATACACCACATATGCAAACAGAAACATATACAACAACACGTCTTCGAACCGTTGAGCCGTCTTACCAAGACAGGCTCCAGAATTACAAAAATTACAAGCCCGTCTCCGTTGAGCCGCCATATAGGCAGACCTCGGCTGGCATCCTTAGGCTGGGAACACAATCACAAGCATCCTCTGTATGCATATTTGGCAAAACACTTACAAAACACATATGGCAAGCAACACATACAACAAACACATAAAAGTGTTTGAGTAAAGTGGTTACGTGGGGTGTGTACTGTCTTAAAATCTTAATGGGCCCACTAGTTATCCAAGGTATATTTTAGCTCTAAATAACACCAAAAGACTTCATTTTAGCATTTTCGACAAATACCCTTACATTTTCCTTCAAAATCGAGCCCATCACCAATTTTCGTAAAAATCCAAATGAGTCGACCTAAATTCAAACATTTTTAATAAATTCTAAAAACATCATATTTGCATGAAACCAGCACAATCTGAACAATTGAGATGTCTATTTTTTGGAAAACTAATTCCGAGACCAAAAGTACATATATTTTGGCGTGTAGCTAATTTTTCATTCTCTCGGTCTAGATTCGCCCTCTTTTGCTGCTAGAGCCACTTTCAAAAATTAATTTTTCCCTGTAGGAAAATCCAAAAGGAATAAATTATGTATCACAATGAAGCTCAGGAACTTTAATTTCTACCTAAAAAATTTCAGCTCCATCCAAGTCCATTTTCTATTTTAAAATCTCGCTTGAAGCTTCGCTGCCCAGATTTTCCAGAAACTGGCAGCAAGCTTGTTCTTAGGTTTTTAGGTGTTTTTGAGTTTGGAAACTTAAACCATAGCTTAATCCTATACAAAATCATTTTTTGAACACTTTGAGACTATCAAAAACACAAAAATAAGATTGCAATACCATTCCCCAAGCCCTTGAACGAAAATCACAAGTTCAAGTTGCAAAGGTTCGGGTTTTCGGTGTTTACCACGAATCGGAAGTTTGGTTGATGATCTTGGTAGCTTGGGTCTTTTTTTGGGTATGGAAACTTGTTTGAACTCTTCTATCTTTCCTCTGCATAATTTTTCCCTTCATGGTTAAGAGAGAGAGCATGTGTCTTTTAATAATGGTAAAAAAAAGGTAACCGATCAATCCAAAATAACTAGAGTAAAATCTTGTCTAGTAATTAGTAAAATGCATCTCGGCTTTTTGACTTAATTCTCAAGAAAATCCAGAAGTGTCTAGGGTTTGGAGATGTGGCGTCTCCCCCTCCTTTCATTCAGATTTTTATTTTTCGAGATGGGGAAAACTACCTACTTTGGCCCGTAACTTATGAAAATTACCGAGCTTTTGACTTGGAAATTCTTTATAATTCTTTTCTTTTTCCCCAAGCTCTCTAGATGTTTTCTAGGGCTAGATGGTGCCTCCTGGACCCCACAAATCAGATTCCTTGATTTTTATTTTATTTTCCCCAATTTATCAGATTTATCCCCTTTTTCTCAGCAAGTGGGACCTACAACTTGACTTTTGGACTGATTTTGCTTTTCTTTTTCTTCAAGCAGATTTTTTTAATGATTAAGGGGGATGAGTGGTGCATCATGGGCCCCACCAAATCTACCCTCATCCATGTTGTCTAGCTTTTCCACGTCATCAGTCCAATTTCAATTCTATCGGTCCATATCGAGCCCCACTGGTTACAAATATATTTCTCTTTGCACTTTCCTGCATCTTTTTCAAATATTTTCCCTGACTGACGATACATATGTGACGCCTCTTCTCTATCTAATATGGCTCCACACTTGTCTCAATTAGCCCAAAAAGAAACCCCTAGTTGGTCTCTGTCGGTCCCTTTCCTATCGGTCAATCGCCTGTGGGATCCGCATTTTGTGTTTGGGCCTGAATATGGATAAAATCATCTGAATTTTCCATCTCTCTCCTGGTGGACGAAATTTAAGGCTCCAAGGACAAGGAATTGACTATTTTGCCCCTACTTTTCCTCTTTTACCCTTGTAGTGACACGTGTCCCAGTGTAATCATTACACTGACTTTTGCTCTTTGGAATATGACTTTTTTCAGTGTCTCTTTCTCTCTCTTACCCCTAAATGGCGCAGAAACTCTGTGCTGGGTCAGAGATCTGCATTTTATCATTGCTCCCGGGCCCTGCTTCATTATACCGGCTTGTGCTACACCGGTGTTTTGCTCTGGCCCGCTTCTTTTCAAATCTAGACCTCAACACATACTCTTTTCCTTTGGTCATAATGGATGACTTTTTGGGCCTATTTAAGGTCCATCATCCTGTCTCCCATTATTCTGAGAATCCTCTAATAATTAAATAAATAATAAAATATTGCAAAAAATAATAATAATTAAATCAACAACCAAAATTCTTCATTAATACATCAGTGTTTGCAAATACACTTTTTACAACAAATAGGGTTTACACTAGGAGCTTGTTCAAGACCATATGAGGCTTTCTTGAGGCGGTAAACATGATTTGGATGATGATCATTTTCAAAAGTAGGAGGTTGTTCAACATAAACTTCCTCTTGAATAAAACCATTTAGAAAAGTACTCTTAACATCCATTTGATATATTTTAAATCCCTTGATGCATGCAAAGGCTAAGAGTATACGTATGGCTTCTAATCTAGCTACTGGAGCATACGTTTCCTCATAATCAATTCCTTCTTCTTGATTATAGCCTTTGGAAACCAATCTAGCCTTATTTCTGACTATAGTTGCAGATTCATCTTGTTTGTTCTTGAATACCCATTTAGTGCCAATGACCGGATGGTCTTTAGGCCTAGGTACCAAGTCCCAAACTTGATTTCTATCAAATTGATGTAATTCCTCTTGCATTGCTACCACCCAATCATTGTCTGACAGGGCTTCGTCAATCTTAGAGGGTTCAATCTCAGATATGAAGGTAGAAAATGTAACTTCATTCAAAGTACTTTTTCTGGTCCCTACACCTTGATTTATATCCCCTATCACTTGGTCCAAAGGATGATTCCTAATGAACTTCCAAGCTTTAGGTTGAGATTGATCAAGATTTTCACAAGAGTTTTGAGAATCGTTTTCAAAAACATTTTTTGGATTTTCAAGAGAGGCAGGTGTAATTTTTGAAAAGAATTGATTCTTATAAATAGGTTTATCATCATCCAAAGTTTCGTCAGACTTGGATTCATAGAACGCAACATGAATTGACTCTTCAACTAAATGAGTACGCTTATTGAAAACTCTATATGCGTTACTTCTATTGGAATAGCCAAGAAATATACCTTCGTTGGATTTGGGGTCAAACTTACCCAAATTGTCCTTACCATTGTTATGAATGAAACACTTACAACCAAAGATGTGCAGGTGAGCCATGTTCGATTTCCTTCCTTTGTATAGTTCATATGGAGTTTTGTTGAGCTTCTTTCGGAGATAGGCTCAGTTTGAGATATAGCTAGCCATGCTTATTGCATTTGCCCAGAAGACTTGTGATGTCTTATTCTCGTTCAGCATTGCATGGGTCATTTCAGTAAGCACTCAATTCTTTCTTTCAACCACGCCATTTATTGTGGTGTTCTCGAAGCCGAGAAGTTGTGATTAATACCATGAGCATCACAAAACTCTTCGAAAGCTTGATTCTCAAACTCACCTCCATGATCAATTCGAATACCTGAAATGCAAACACCTTTCTTGTTTTGCACCTTCTTGGCAAACACACAACCAAATCAAAGGTTTCATCTTTTGAGGATAAAAAGATAGTCCATGTAAATCAAGAGAAATCGTCGACAATGACCAGAGTATACAAATTGCCACCAAGGCTCTTAACTCTTACTGGTCCAACTAAATCCATATGAAGTAGTTGAAGAGGTCGATTGGTCGAGATTTCAAGGTTATTTTTTAAAGATGATTTAGTTTGTTTACCTCTTTGACGGGAATCACAAATCATGTCATTTTCAAATCGAAGTTTAGGTAAACCAAGAACTAAATCTTTTCTTAATAGCTTATCCAGTTGGAACATGTTCACATGAGCTAGACGCTTATGCCACAACCAACTTTCATCTTAGTTGCTAACAAAACATTTTTTAGAATTCACATTTGGTAGGTCTAAGGTATAGCAGTTACCTTCTCTAGGAGGTTTAAACAATACCTTAAGATTACCTTTATCGATTGGGAGATCTTCTTTGTTGACAATGAGACACTCCTCTAAATCAAAGATGATCCAATTATTCTTGTTAGCACTTTGACTGACACTCAGGAGGTTGTGACAGAGACCTTCCACAAGATACACATCTTTGATCTGAGGTCCATCCTTTGCACCAATCTCACTAATTCCAAAAATCTTTCCAGATTGGTTACCTCCAAAGATGACTTTGCCACCATCTTTTGAACTCATTGCAACAAATTTGGTTTGATCCCCCGTCATGTGTCTGGAGCACCTACTATCAATATACCACTTGTTAGTTTTTGATGCTTTCAGACAAACCTCTTCATCATTGTTTTTTGGTTTCTCTTCTTCTGCGGCGAGGCAAACATTAGCGACTTCCTCTTCCTTACTTTCTTCTTCGTCCGAGGAACTGTCTCCCCATATTGCAGATACCTAGGTCTTCTTCTTGAAGTGATTAAACTTCTTCTTCTTCTTCTTCTCTTTTTCTTTTTCTTTGCCTTTCAACTGCTAGCATTCAGATTTGATGTGGCCAAGCTTCTCATACTCATAACAGATAATTTGATCTTTATCTTTGAAATCAAGTTTGTAACTTAAGCTTCCTTTCTGGAATCTATTTCTGAAGCCCGATCCTTCTTATAAAACTTCTTGAATCTTCACACGAATATGCCCATTTCATCATCGTCATCATCATCTTCTTCGTCCTTAGCTTCCTTTTCTTTCACAACATTCAGAGCAACACCTTTGCTTTTGTTGGTGTTGATTTCTTCCAAGCCCTTCTTAAATTTGAGCTTGCTTTCATATTCAGATAGGCTTCCGAATAAGGCAACTGCAGATTGCATTGATTCTCCATGAGCTTCTTCGATAGCTGTGACTTTAGCTTCCCAATCTTTTGTTAGGACATTGAGGATTTTTCTGACTTGAGGTGCTTGCTTGTAAGTGTTACCCAAAGCTGCTAGTTGATTGATCAAATGGGTAAAATGAAGTTGGAAATCACCGATGGATTCTTTGGTCTTCATTCAGAGAAGATCATACTCGGTTGTCAAAGTATTGATACGATTCTTTTTTATGCTGGAAGTTCCTTCATAAGCTATTTCCAGAGCTTTCCACATCTCCTTAGTAGTTGACAAATTGCAAATATGGAGGTACTCTTGTTGACTAAGAGCACTCTAAAGCATTAAGATTGCTTTGCTATTGAGAGCGACAAGTTTTCTGTCATTTTCATCATACTCTTCTTCCAGCTTGGCGATACGAACTCCATCTTCAATGGAAATAGGCTCATAGTTTCCTCTTTCAAACACTTTCCATACGCCAAATTCAAGAGCCATAACAAACACTTTAAATTTAGCTTTCCAAAAGGCATAGTGTTCTCTATTGAAACCAAGAGGATGATTGATAGAGGCTCTGTCAGGTAATATTTCTTCCATGATCTTTCTCAGGGTGTTAAGCCCAACTGAGAAACCAAGTTCTGATACCAAATGAAGGTGGAATATCACCTAGGGGGAGAGTAGTTGATTATAAAAAATCTTTTCGTAAAGCTCAAGAACATAAAACTGAGATAGAAAGAAGAAAGATGAACACATGAGATTATCCTGGTTAGGTCTAACTCCACGACTTACGTCCAGTCCCCAATCACCTTAGGATTTTTCACTAACTCAATGAAGGTTACAAATACACACTGTACTCGGATGATCCTCTCACACTAGGAATGCTCCCTCTTACAAGCTGTAATTTGTACACCCACACTTAAGGTTCCACAACATTAAGATTTAACTAATGAACAATAAATTGATAGTTGTTTAACTCTCTCACAGAGTGGATAAGATAATGAACATTGAAGTACAAAATAAAATATTCGAAGATATTAGCTCAATTAATGAAACAGTAAGTAGTAGTTGAGACAAATTGATTGTGCAGAGTTTCGATAGGTGGCAGAATTGAATGTGATGAGCTTTTATAGCGTCTACCATTATGCCGTTGTGAATCTTTGAATGTAATCGTTGAGTCTCTTCAAACTTCCGTTAGGTACATATCGTTTCCGTTAGCTACAGTCAACCGTTGGTTCATTAATACGTTTGCTGTCGACCTTACTTGTGCTCGAAGATGACTCGAACAAAAGCTGGAATAGGTATTCCTCGTAGGAATGGTTTTGTCTACTACAAAATCTCATTCTGATTGTAGCTCTGCTTTTCTAAATAAGCATTTAATGCTTCTGACACAGCGAACAACTTTTTGGCTAATCTCAAATTGAACAAGATTAATCCACTGCAAGTCACTCATAAAGATGATTAGAAATAATATAAATGAGATTTAAATATAGATATGAATGATAACTCAAATTAATCTAATTCAAGATTTCATGATTACTTGTGCATTTGATAAACAATGAACCATGCTCGAGTAGATGATCTTGGTTGCTTGAGCATATATGGGTGAATAGCCTTTGTAGAAGTGTGAAACTTACTCATACTCGAGCAATATCGAGCCCATGTTTGAGCACTATGCTCAGGCACTGAATTTCTATTGCTCGAGTGACATCGAATTCCTTACTGATACAGTTTTAACAGAAGTGTTTATTGCTGGTGCTCGAGTAGCATTTATGTTATGCTTGAGTAGGCTGCTAGAGTAGAGCCGATAACTTGCTCGAGCATTAGTCGACAGAGAAGAAACAATAAAATAAATATGTATGCTCAAGTACCAAATTTACCATGCTCGAGTATCATGCTCAAGCAACCCTTAGACTTTGGTTGAGTATACCTCGACAGAGAAAGCGCTTAAGATGAAGGATTGTGGACTGCTCGAGTAGGTTGATAGTTCTACTCGAGTACCATGCTCGGGAAACATAGAAACCTTGCTCGAGTATCGGAAAAAGAGGGAAAGAATGTTACTTTAGCGACAATGCTCGAGTATAGATTTACCTCGCTCGAGTATCATGCTCGAGCATTACTTACCTCCGCTCGATGTTGGTCGATTTTCTTAATGACAAGTGAACCAATTGAATAAGTAATAAAGTGTAAGTAGAGTATCGTCCCACAGAAACTGAGATACCAGGAAGTGACGGTTGATTGCTATGATAGTTATGCAAACAGAAAGTAAATATGACTGGTTTGAGAGGTTTTGTAATTATGCTAATAACAAAAGTAAACAGAATATCATAGTCTTGAGAAGAGATCAGTAAGAAGTTAGGCTGAACTTGGAATCACCCTTAAGTATCTCAATCCCCCAGTTTCTTTACCCATTGCTATAGCATCCATACTGCACAGCTTCCGCAATGCTACAACATAGCTACTAATTACAACGCTATTCAGTTAACCCACCACTCTAGTCTATCGAAGCTTCTGCGTTCGATACTTCTAATGCTAACTGTACTCCTTCCATATGCCTATGGCAATTTTCTAGTTAGATCAACGCTACAAAACAGGGTGTATCGGTTATGAACGGTAGACCCATTTCTCGAAGCCTACAATAATAGGTCAAGCCTTGCACCAGCTTGCCTAGCAATCACAAGCTTTCTCGGAGGTCTAACCTCGACTCCTTGCCGATGGCGAGGCCACAAATCTTGCCCTTAGCTTCGCTAATCGACAAGGTAATTAAATCACTGGTAAGCAAAATAAATTTATTGAATTATGAACTTGCAACTGGGTCCATTCAAAACTTAAAGATTCATCCTCGTTCAGCCTTAGGAAATTTAGCTTATGACTGACGACGGACACACAAAACAGATAACAACAAGATGACCCATGATCAAAAGATTAAAGCAAAAATAAAATAGAAAGCCCGACGAAGTTCGACGGCGTGGAAGAAGCTCTGTCACGTCACCACTCCACGTAGGTCTTGCTTGTTCGACTGCTAGCTTTTTGAATACAGACATAGGCATTAGATTAATGCTGGCACCCAGATCACTGAGTGTCTTTCCGCAGTAGTTGGGGCCAATGGCACAAGGGATTGTAAAACTTCCCGGATCTTTTACCTTTAGTGGTAGTCTATTTAGCAGTAGTGCACTACTTTCCTTGATCATGGCCACTATCTCGAATTTGCCTAGCCGCCTTTTCTTTGATAGAATATCCTTCATGAATTTCACATAGCTGGGCATCTGCTCAAGCGCTTCTACCAGTGGAATGTTAATGTGCGCTTGCTTTAACATGTCCAGGAACTTTGGAATTACTTTTCTTGACTTTGCTTTTAGAGCCTCTGTGGAAACGGAGGGGGTTGCTTCATGGTTTTCTATGGTCCTGGATCAGAGGCATCATGGGATGAAAATGCTACAACATCCTGTATGACTTCTGATATACGGATATCTAGCGTGACATGCGCTGGGAATGCTGTAGCATGGGATCCGCTATCATTTTGTTGTAGTAATGATGGGTGCTGGTCTGATGCATGAGCGTTGTTCGCGGTCTCGCGTCCTTTCTTTGTCTGGCCTGATATTGGTTTAGCGTCCTCGATAGGACTTTTTGAAACCTTCATTGGTTCAATATCCTTACTGCTTCTCAGCTTGATGGCCTTGACTTGTTCTTTTCCATGGTTTCTCGAGACTTCGGTGTCGCAAGGCAGAGAGCCTGATGATCTGTTGTTGAGTGCTGTAGCAAGTTGTCCAACTTGATTTTTGAGATTGTGAAGGGAGACTTGCTGGCTTTGTATAACAGCATCATTCTTGGCCATATACTCCTTGAGTAGCCTTTCTATGGAAGACTGAGGGGTTGAGTCAACACCTTGCTGCCTTGCTTGCTGGTTGAACCCTGGTGGGTTTGATGTTCTATTGGAATACGAAGGGCCTATTGAGGACCAGCAGTGGTTGATTCTGAGATGTCCATAAGAAATTCAGGTGTTGCCTCTATCCTAGGTTGTACGTGTTGGAGTATGGGTTATTGTTGTTACTGCCCCTATTGTAGTTGTTCACATAGTTGACAGATTCAGACTTGCCAAAACACTGAGAGTAAAGGTGCTCTCCACCACAGTATACGCAGGCTACTTGAGCATGTGTTGGTCGATTTCTTTAATGGCAAGTGAACCAGTCGAACAAGTAATAAAGTGTAAGTAGAGTATCGTCTCACAAGGACTGAGATACCAGGAAGTGACGTTCGATTGCTATGATAGTTGTGCAAACAGAAAGTAAATATGATTGGTTTGAGAGGTTTTGTAATTATGCTAATAACAGAAGTAAACAGAATATTGTAGTCTTGAGAAAAGATCAGTAAGAAGTTAGGCTGAACTTGGAATCACCCTTAAGTATCTCAATCCCTCAGTTGCTATACCCATTGCTATAGCATCCATACTGCACAGCTTTCACAATGCTACAACATAGCTACTAACTACAATGTTATTCAGTTAACCCACCACTCTAGTCTATCGAAGCTTCCGTGTCCGATACTTCTAATGCTAATTTTACTCCTTCCATATGCCTATGGCAATTTTCTAGTTAGATCAACGCTACAAAATAGGGTGTATCGGTTATGAGCGGTAGACCCATTCCTGAAGCCTACAATAATAGGTCAAGCCTTGCACCAGCTTGCCTAGCAATCACTATTTCTCAGAGGTCTAACCTCGACTCCTTGCCAGTAAGCCGAGGCCACAAATCTTGCCCTTAGCTTCTGCTAATTGACAAGGTAATTAAATCACTGATAAGCAAACTGAATTTATTGAATTAAGACCTTGCAACTAGGTTCATTTGAAACTTAAAGATTTATCCTCGTTCAGCCTTAGGAAATTTAGTTCATGACTGACGAGGGACACACAAAACAGATAACAACGAGATGACCCATGATCAAAAGATTAAAGCAAAAATAAAACAGAAAGCTTGACGAAGTTCAGACGGTGTGGAAGAAGCCCTGTCACGTCACCACTTCTTTCCAAATCTGTGGAGGTCCATTGTATCTTCTGATCACAGTGGATTGATTCTGCTGATCCTGCGGGATTCTTCAAATCTTTTAGTTTCAATCCTCCACATCTTCTACTCCATTACGTCAACAATACACCTGTCTTTTCTCGACTTCCGCAATTATTTCCTGAAACAATCTTGACAAAAGATTAGAACAGATGCCGCATAGCATCGCGTTGTTTACTTTGCTATAGCTTCGGTGATGCTTTATATTGCACTTTGTTATTGCTGTCAGAATGCTATAGCATAGTATCGGCTTTGCTATACGTTCTTCTTATAAAACCTTGTAACTTGTTCTTCCTTTAGCACATGTTTAGGATGTGAATGGTTTTTATCCTTCAGTTCCCTATATTCATGAATTAATGCCTTTTTGATCGGATTGATTGCAGTTAAGCTTGTATTTACCATACAATTCAATCATAAAATATAGGAAAAACATGGCATAAATTGTGCTCATCAGTAGTTACACTAACAAGTTATAAATTGAGAAATGAAGATCTTTAGACAGAAATACTAAAAGAAGTAAGAATTGTTATTACTACAATTTTAGTTACTACCCAGGATTCTTTAGACAAGTATATATTGGGAATCATTGGCTTGAGACCGGAATCACAAAGCAGATTCGGTGGAGAGCCCAAATGTAGCGAGAGAGAAGAAAAATGAGTTTAGAAAAGCTGGAAAAAATGTAGAAAAGCCGAAGGTCTAACTCATTAGACTTGGTAACATGGGGAAATTTCCAATACCGCGCTTAAACACGCCAACTCACCTAGGCATATATGAAAATTAAAAAAAGCAAGCGGTTATCATTCTCGGTGAGTTCAGAGAGAAGATGAGCAGCGCGCTTGGCCGTGAGGTGATCCGACTAAGATGATGATAAGCCGGAGTTGAGAATAGTGACTTGGGCCACAACTTGATGAGATTGTTGAGGCTTGAGAGCCAACACTTTACAATGGTCGTAGGATGAACTGCTCCTTCTTCCGCAATCCTTGTACTTCAAAAATAAGAAAAGGGAATGGTTCAACAATATCCCTAAGTAGCCAATTTAGGGGCCTCCTTCACATCTAGATCCTAATATGAATCATAAAGATCATCATATCGAGCCCTATTCCCAAAATTAGCATCAATAAACAAAGAAAGAAATCCAAAAATTAGTGATATAGGGAATGGTTTGAAAAAAAGCATGGGATTAAGGATTCAAAAATAGAGAGGGGAAAATGGAGGAGGAGCAACCGTAATTGCAAAGGCGGGTGGAGGTAGATTTCATGTGCTAAGCAGCCAACCAGTTCTTCCTTGGATCCAGAAATGATTGCAAGAACAATGCCATTGATCCCTCTTGCTGAATCCCTCAGCGAATGCTCTTTTCCCTTTTGAGGCTGTTGATGAGTTATTTGATCTCTCTCGATGAATCTAGGAGCAAGGGCTTTTGTTGTTAGCGTGAAGAGGGAAGAGCGGGTTGAAGAAGGAATTTGATGCCTTCATGGCAACATTACAAAACGTGAGAGGGAGGAAGAGTGACAAAGTGAGAGAGAAGAAAAATAAGTTAGCGTAAGAGAGAGGAAGAGTGATAGGAAGGCGGATCGTGTTTCCCCTCGCATAGGTGCGGGGTTCCCAGCCTCCCTGGTTCTAACAAGATCTGGACGGTCCAAATCTAAATTTTTTATTTTACTTTTTTTTTGAAAAAAATTATTTTAATAGTTAGAGAATCCAAAATAAGGATAATCTCTTAACCAATATTTTTCTAAAAAATATTCATTTCATTTAAAAATCAAGAGATAAAAAAATTATATATGGATTGTACAGATCTCATCTCCGGAAGGTCCAGAGACTAGGCGACTCCTCCCTATCCCAACATGTGGTCCCGTGAAGACAGAGTGAGAGAGAATAAAAAGAAGCCAGAATTTGTGTTGTTGAGAGAAGAAAAAGAAGTTAGAACTTGTCTTTCCGTAAAGGAGCCGGTGTAAAGCCCGAGGAATTCAACATAGATTAGCTACGGTGTTTTGTGAGAAGAGCCATTGCTTGAGATCAGCTTAAGGATGATATTATATATATATATATATTGATTGATCATTTTTAAAATTAAAAACTTGGTGCACACTTCCCACAATATTTTAGCACGATATTGAGTGGTAAAATATTTCTCAAGTACATCTCAAATTTAATACTTGGCGTCTTTAGTAGGCTAAAATTGTCATGGGTTATTAGATATTAAACCACCTACTATAATAAAATGATGACCTCTTCCCATAAATTAAGGGTCTATTTGGTACATGGATTCGGTGGGAAGGGAAAAAAATTAAGTTCCTCCGTTTGCTACGCATTTTGACAAATCTTCCTGAAACCCAAGTTTCGGGCCCACCAATTTTCCCTTATATGTGGGATGATGTTGGTGGCATCTCAAATTCTCATGTGAATAGTAACATTTATTGACAAATTTACCTCTTAAATTCAAACTTGGCGGGGAATTGTTTTTACACAATTTCGAACTTGATAAGAGCATATTTTTAAAAAATATATTTTAGCAAAAAAATTAGTTTTCATTTTCATTTTCAATTAATTACTTTTAAGGGTAAAATAGGCTTTTCCCGATTCTTTACCAACTACTACCCCTTCATTTTCTTTCTACCAAACAACTCATCTTCCCTCCCATCTTCCCTCATCTTTCAAAATATTTCCTTCTCTTCCTTTCCCTTCTCTAAGTTCTTTTCCTTCCTCAAATTTTCCTAGTACCAAACGGGCCCTAACTGCTCGAAAGCTTAGAGGCCCTTTGAGCATTCATATTGGTATGAGTGGGACCCTTTTGATGAAGCTCCTAGGCAACCTTCAGTGCTTATGTCTCCATCTTAGTAGTTTTCCTTCAGCAGAACTACTTTGATCATCTCCGTTTTTGGTAGTAGAGTTGTGAGGGCGTCTCCAGAGAGTGAAGATTGTTGTTATACTGTGATCCGCATCTCTTTCGAAAGGGTGGACTTAATTGAAAATATAGAAGAAGCACTCTCCAAACAATTCAAATAAAGCTTCACATACTCGTGATACAAAAATGGATAAATAAGAGTCATCTCTTCCATATATGTGCACACGATTTCTTCAGCATCCCCATTAGAAAAGTCATTAAATCATGCATGTTTCTAATTGTAAACTTTACTTAAAGAACTAAACATATACTTTAGCCCAACTAATAATCATTAGGCCTCAATGACAATGGAAGGTGTTCAGACTCTTAAACACAAGGTCTTGTGTTTGAATCTATATGAATGCAAAACATGTCTTTGGTAGAGCTACCCAGTTGGTGACAATGCTTGAATATAACACACTCATATAGCCATATACAAAAACCATCATAATACGATATTCATGTCATCCTTAACTTAAGACATAATTAACTAATTTGATTAAGTAAAAAAGATGTTAATTAAGTTTGTTCATATGATGTGTGTGTGTGTGCGTTTTTTTTTAAAGAATATCATAATTATCTTCTTTAATTCATTCTCTCCTTATCTAATAGAGTTGAAGGCTGAGAATATGGGACGGGAAGTGAAAAGCATGGTGAGAGAAATCCGCACCAAAAAAAAAAAAATATATATATATATATATATATATATATTTTTATAAAATGTAAAAATAAATTTTCCTAAGGTAGCTTGAGAATACCTTTACTCAAATAAGATGGAAAAAAATTTATAGTGCATTCATATTAAATATATATTTAAAAGAGTTTGCAGCTTTCCTACATCAACATTGAAGAACAATTAAAAATATTTCTAATAAATAATTAATATAATACCTTATAATTATCAAAATTCTTCTCCAAATAGTATGGAGTAAGATATTAGTCTAAATATTATAAATTCTTCCAAAGATAATTAATGTGCCGTACAAATTTTAGAAAATATAAAGATTTAATATTTTTAAATCGATAAATCCCAACAAAATAAAGGCGTGGGCAGATTTTCAATTGATTTAAAAATAATTTATAAAAAAGGGGATTCCAAGTTAAAAATATATTAACATTTTGTAACTATAAAATCTTAAAAAAGTCTTTAATGTGACAAAATGATTTTATATTTCTAAATTGGATAACTCCTAAAAATTAGAGGCATCAGCAGATTCTCAACCGATTTAAAAAATTGAAACTATCATATCTCAAAGGAAGTCTTTTAGAAACATGGTGTATTTGGCCTTCGTCGATGAAGGACACACAATAGTGTTGTCTTAACGGTTATTAGTGGTTCTGCAAGCCCTTGCATCCTAGGTGGTGGTGTCTACAAGGGTGATTAGTGGTTCTGTAAGAACCTTGTAATATTGCTAGCATATTGATGATTTTAATATCTGATTGCTTAATCAATCAAACATGATTTTGCACACATTATTGATTGATAAAGTTGATGACCTTTGTTTCCTTGAAGATTAAATTCTTGATATGAAATTAACTATTAATTAAATTTGGAATTAACCGTTAAGCCTGATTTTGCGCACATTTATATAATTATTGCACTAATAATATAATAAATGGAGATTATGAAATTCCTAGACGGTAGAAAATGATTAGAGATCATTGCTATCTTTGGAAATGGAGTTCTTGGTATTTTTGGAAAATGTCTATTACGTAATTATGATTTATGATTAATGATTTAATGTTTATTTTCAATTTGAATTTACTTTATTAGCTTATCTTAAATCCAAAAATTTGGGAAATAAATGGGCAAATTACTGCGGGGCTGACCCGCACCATTACTGATGCAAATTTGTGCACCATTACTATTGCAAATTTGTAACGGTTTGCCAAAAAACAGCTACAAATCCTAATCAATAGTAACGGTTTGCCAAAAAACAGCTAGTAATCCTAATATTTGTTGAGATTTTTTGTAACCACTATAAGTTATAGGGCGAGCAATGGGCGGGTTGGGTTAGGCGGCCCATGCCTAAACCCATAGCCCGCCCGTTTAATTTTGAATGGGTATGGGTTAGCCCATACCCGTCTCAACCCATTTTAACCCATGTTGAATGGGTTAACATATAAATGGGCGGGTCGAGAGTTTTGGGTAACCCATTTACATTTGACAAGTTTATTTTTTTTGGAGAAAATATATATAAGTATTAAGTATTCACCCAAATTTATCATTCTAAATTCTGAAATATAAATTTTCAAAATTCAATAATCATAATTCACACAAAAGAATCTAAATTTAGACAAGTGTTATCATAACATAATTTTGATTTCAAACTCCAAGTGGGGGAATGGTTAAATGGGGAAATGGGGAATGGGTATTTCATGACAATGTGGCGTATTATTGTCTAAGTGTCCATATAGTTAATAAAAAATATATATATATAATACTAAATGGGCGGGTTTGGGTAGCCCAAAGGTGCGCCCATAGCCCGCCCATTTAATTCTTAAATAAGCGGGTTTTAACCCAACCCGTTATGGGCTTTTTTTGGGCGGGCTCAAAATGGCCCAATTGCATTAGGTTGTGGGCGGGCTCACTGGGTTGTGGGTTCCATGCTCAGCCCTAATAAGTTAACTGTTTCTAAAAAAAAAGGTTTTTTATAGTGATTTCACATGGCTCAAGTACTCTAATAAAAGACCCTGGGATTGGGTTTAGGATGGGGTGGTTCGGAGTTTCGGAGAGAAAGGTGGTGGTGGTGAGAGAAGCGGAGGGAGGAAGCTGGTGGTGGTGCTACGGGAAGATGAGAGCAACCCTCTTTTCTTTTTTCTTTTTTTCTTTTCTTTTTCTTTTTTTGCTTTTCCCAAAAAAAGAAGAAGTCGGATTAAAATTAAATTAGGTGTTGCATTTTGATTAGTTTACTCATATAATTATTTTTATATTATAAAATTTAACTATGCCTCGTTAGCATTAAGTGATGAGTCAACGTTTCTGTTAAATAATACTAATAGTGTTAAAATTGGGGTTAAAACTTAAAAGTACCATTTTTAAACTTAAGGGACTAAACTCAAACCTTGCGAAAACTTAAAGCACTGTGTAAGTATATTTTAGCTATTGTAAATTCTTCATCTCAACAAAACCCAACAATATAATGACAATGCTTGCCAATATAGCTTTCTTTTCATCAATGTCACAGTTTGACATACCCTCGAATCCTTCCTTGTTTTGGATGTTCAACAGCGAGAGGAACAGAGAATCTTATTCCACAAACCCAAAGCACAACACATGGATAAAGGAAGAACAAGATTTCAAATATGCATAGCAACAATAGACCATAATAAGATATAGTGTAACATATGAAGCCATATACATCCAATTGTTGCCAAACAAATTTCTCTTTGTTTCAAGAAAATCCTCATGTAGAGAAGAAAGTACAATAAGTCCATCACTAGAAAAATTAGAGAAATATTTCTTGTTTTATTTTTTACCCTTGATGAAGGATCACATCATAAAAAGATTTTCATGCATTCAACATGGACCATGGATTCAATTGATATCTATCACCAAAGAACCCATAGGAGAAGAATTAATAGATAAGAAACCACATAAAAAAAATAATAATAATACTTGATTTGCTTTTCTCTTGATGCCCACTTCGAAGTTATCTAGTTTGATGTCTTTGTGCACAAGTCCATTTGAATGCAAACAATTGAACCTTGCCAGGTATAGTTGGAAAAAAAAAGGTTAAATTTTGTGGGGATAGGATATTGTCACTATCAATTTTTTGTCACTACCACTTTTTCACTGTTAGATCAGAATTTCAATAGGAGAGAGAAATGATAAAGGTAGATAAGATTCTGATCTAACGGTGAAAAAGTAGTAGTGATAAAATGATGAAATTGAATCACTTTATGGAATAATCCAGAGCTATATAAATGATATTTTGGAATATAATATTTTTAAGGATGGCTTTCGAACTTCAAGATTTTTTCATGATAGCTTTTGGAGTTCAAGAATAAACGTTAAGTGATAATAAGTAATAAAAGTTGTTGAAAAATGTAATATCCCAGATTTTAAGGAATTAATTAAAGCATAATGAAGGAAAAATATTTAGAAAAATGGTTAAGTTGAATTGCCCAAAAATAAATCATTGGTAAAAAATTCTGATTATGGGTAAGATTTTAAAGACAGTAATTATTTGAAAATTAGTCATAGGCCTAGAGATGATTGAGGAATCGTGATGTAATCTTATTTAGGGATTTATAAAAATCATGCTGAGGTTTAATTTCCAAAAAGTGGCCTAAACAAATTGAAAGTTATTTTTAGAAATTAAAGGCGAATTTCCTTGGATCAGATACTTAAATGCCCCGGTTGGAAAAGTCTCGATCGAAACCCTAGACCGCGCTGCAGCCTCCTTCGCTTGTGAGTCGCTTCCTCGTGCGTGGGGGCGGCGTCCGTGTGGCCATCACCGGCGATTCTTTTTGTCTTTCTGATTTCAAGACCTGTTCGTTAGAAAGTCAATTCCTGCGCCGTGCGTCTTCGTCATCAATCATGGCACATGAAGCACCATCTGCTTCTATCTCTTACAAATGGTCGAACGATGTGTTCATCTGTTTTCGTGGTAAAGATACTCGCTTTAGTTTCACCAGGCATCTCCGTGAATCTCTACTTCAAAAAGGACTTCGTGTATTTCTTAATGATGCAGTGAGTAGGAATATTGATGAAGAAACGACTGCTATACGTTTCAATATTATACGTGAATCAAGAATAGCCATCATCGTTTTCTCAGAAAACTACGCAAACTCAAGAGCTTGCTTACAAGAACTGGTACTGATTCTTGAGACGATCTCCCAGAAAGAAGATCGGTTGGTATTTCCAGTGTTTTATGATGTGGATCCCTCAGAAGTACGACATCAGAGAGGAAGCTATGCAAAAGCATTGGCTCGACTGGAGGAAAGATTCATACACAAGAAGCTGGAGAAAAGATTCATAGACAAGAAGCTACCAGAATGGAGGCGTGCCCTGTCTCAAGCTGCTGACCTCCCCTGCTTTCTTTTCCAACCCAGGTATATCTCCTCACTCTTCTTATTATTTGTTATTATAATAAGAAGAGTTGATTACAATTTCCATCAGCATACACATGAAATATACTGATTGAAAACTTATCAAAAAAAAAAAAAATGTTTTTTATTTAATTTTTCTGAAAAAAAGAGAAACAGCGACGAAATATTGAATTTCAACTAATGCTACACACTTGGGGAAAAAAACCTAATGCTACACACTCAGTTTTTGAACTGTTAAAAATTTAGTTTGACTAACGTGAACTCGTAAATTGGTAGGACTATGCATTTACATGAGTGTATTACAGCTATCGTTGAACGAGTTATTGCTTGGATGAATGAAAAAGAGAAGGAGGAAGAAGAAGAGGATGATGAGAAAAAAAAAATAAGGAAGGGGAAGAAGAAGAACATGATGACAAAAAAAATAAGGAAGGGGAAGAAGAACATGACAAAAAAAACCAGGAGGGAAGAAGAAGAACATGTTGACAAAAATAGAAAGAAAGAGGAAAGGAAGGACATGATGATACAATCCATGTGTTCCCAGTTATCATGATGTAAAGCAATTTGATTTCCCCTTCCTTCTCCATGACTCTCTTCGTCAAGAAGGACTTAGTGTGTATCATGTCCCTAAAATCAATTCGATTATACGGAATGACGCACAAGCTGACGCTCTGAAGAACACTGGTTTGTACAAGGATTGATGGTTTTGAGACTTGCTATGGCCTTAGTCTTCATTTTATTCTATATGTAGAGGCATTATTCGCTTCTTCTTTCACTTAATCACTCTCAAGAATTTTGTATATCAAACCTTTATCTTCAAATTTCATTAGATGGCCGATAAATGGCACCTGCTCTGTCATCTTTTGTTCCTCTCACGCGGTATATTTTGATAATGATATTCTACCAACTTATCTACAGTTCAAATGGCCTCCTACATTGTCGCTATCATTTTCAAATTTAAATACGAAAATTCTTATCTTATTATTTAGAGACTCAATAATTTATGTTTAGATAAATAAAAAAAAATCGATTAAGTATTCTCAATTGTATCTGACTAACATTAAAATTAGAAATTACACATGTGTTCCCTTTGATCAAATGTTTGCGGTGGTGTTACACCCTATATCACACAATGAACCAAAAGAGCAAGATATAAGAGAAGTTAACAACACAATTGGCGTAAGATCATGCAAAACAATAAAGTAAATAAAAAATATTTCTAAAACTTACCTATGTGAATCATTTCCATTGATGTGTCACCACGAGCAGCCCTATATCCAGACATCACAAGCAAAGTTTTATAGGTAATTTTGGTGTGGTTACCAACTCCACGATTGAGGACATGGAGGCTAATGGAGTCGAAGGCAGAGAGTATGGGAGGTGTAATTTTTATCCATCTTCGACTATCTCTTTATTTTTTGAGCATTTTTTTAATTTTTTGTATATGTTTTTTTAGTTGTTACAATATTCTAACATGTGAGTGTTGGAAATTATGCCTTAAGGGCAGATCATTGTACTTTTAACATTTATGTCATTTAAAGTATTCTCTATTTAGCATGGTTTGTGAACCCGGACCGGACTGGCCGGTTCCCGCCCGGAAAGCCGGTCCGGTTTAGGGGGAAAACGGGTTGACTCGGTGACCCCGAGTCAACTCGGCCAACTCTCGGCTGAACCGGCCGAGTTGGACGGTCACCGAGTCAGCCCCGTATTTAAAAAAAAAAAAAGAAAGAAAGGGTGGAAGATAGAGATCGCCATCTGGGTTCGTCGCCGGTTGAAGCTCAAAGCTTCTTTTGTCCATTCAATGGACCTGCTCGACAATACCTTATGCGATGAAGACGATGAACAGATCCGGTTCGCGTTCTCTCCCTCCCTCTCTGGTTCAAATGCGCTTCAAGGAAGAGGATGACTCAGTGAAGCCGCGCCTCCTTCTTCTTCTTTTTTTCCGGTGGTTCCTGCACCTCCTCCTTATTTTTTTCCGTTGCTCTTGCTACTCCTCCTTTTTTCTCCATTGCTCTTGAGCGGCTGTGCCTCCAATACATTAATAAATGAGAAGACGTATCCAATGAAAAGTAGATGTTTAGACTTGCACGCCTCCTTTAATGTCTCAAAAGGCGTGCCTTTTGTCTTTTCTTTTTTAAAAATTTATGGGACCTATTATATAATAGAATAAATCAAAGATATTTAGCTACCGGTTTAACTCCGATTTGACTCCGGTCTAACCCACTGACCCTTAACTCAGTACCCCGACCGGTTCAGTAACCGGTCCGATTTTAAGAACCTTGGTATTTAGTTTTCATTTGATTTGCATGTTTATAGTGATAATTGTATCCTTGGATATATCTTATAGATGATCCTAAATGTCTCTTGTCGGTCATATACGCAGGAGCGAAGATGAAATAAGACCAGTATGACTTTGATGAGGTATGATGATACGAATTAAACTCATGGGCACTTGTAAGAGTACAAGGTGCTGAACCTACCCACTATGAGAAAGCTGCATGGATTTAGTCATAAGTTTATCTCATGTATAACCGTGTCAAAAAGCCCTTTGACCTGAGATCATCGTGGATTCCTACATGAGAGTCACTGATATTTGACCTAGTCAAAAGTCACCTTTGACCGGGTGATGATAAAGGCTTCGATCATCACATTTGTAAAGAGATAATACTGGGCCCTCGATGAGTGTGTCTGAGAAATGTATGAACATACTATGATGGAAAGGAGTTTCCATTTCAATTGTTAGACTACTCAAGAATCGAGAAAGTAATGGTCAAGAACAGGAAGTTAACATTATACATGCCTCATCCTTGACCAAATTATCGTGTGACAAAAGGGACGTGACATGGTTGTATGATAGGTTGTATCATATCATCGATCCCCATATGAATTGGGTAGTCACAATGTCTTGCAAGAGGCCGCTTGTGACTTGTGGGCTGGTACAGTATTGGCCTGCTGCCAATGTCATGTGGGCCTGCAGGGTCGCACACAAGAATAGTCCAACACAAGCAATAGTGTCCAGATTCATTAAATCTTAGATATGTCTAAGATTTAATGAATACTGTATTTAATTAAAGATGGATATATATATATATATATATAATTAAATTCAAAAATAATATAATAATATTATTTAATAGAGATTATAATATTATTATATAATATTTGTTTTGTATTTAATTTATTTGATAAATTAAATCTCCAAAAACAAATAGAGATATTGTATCTCGATTTAATTTTCAAATAAAGATATCATATATCGATTTAATTTTGTAACATTGATCGACTAGAAAATTGCCATAGGCATATGGAAGGAGTAAAGTTAGCATTAGAAGTATCGGATGCGGAAGCTTTGATAGACTATAGTGGTGGGTTAACTGAATAGAGTTGTAGTTAGTAGCTATGTTGTAGCATTGCGGAAGCATGTAGAATAGATGCTATAGCAATGGGTAAAGCAACCGGGGATTGAGATACTTAAGGGTGATTCCAAGTTTAGCCTAACTTCCTACTGATATCGTCTTACGACTATGATACTCTGTTTACTTTTTTTTATTAGCATAATCACAAAAACCTCTCAAACCAATCATATTTACTTTTTGTTTGCACAACTATCATAGCAATCGAGCGTCACTTCTTGGTATCTCGGTCTGTGGGACGATCTTTGTACTTACACTTTATTACTTGTTCGATTGGTTCACTTGCCATTAAGGAAATCGACCAAGAAGCACTCGCAATCGACATTTCGAGGTAAGTCCCTAATCGACGACTATGAAACTCTTATTTCTGCCTTATGGTGTTTTCGTGAAAAGGCGTGGGATTTTCATATTTTTAAGATTCTCAATGGGTCCAGAATGTGTTTTTGTGTGGGGACATATGGAATCACCTGAAAATGAAATTTCACCTAGAGGGGGGTGAATAGGTGATCTCAAATTCTTTTTGCTGAACTCACACAAAGGCAAGTAAAAACAGAAACAGAGGAATGAGACAGAGAAGAGGGGTGAACACAAGAAGGTTTATACTGGTTCGGTCCAAAATCACTAACCTATGTCCAATCCCCAGTACACCAGGGATTCCTCTATCTTTCAAGAATGATTACACACTCTGTAAACGAATGATGGTCCTCTCACTCTCAGACTCCACTCCCCCTTACAAGTTGTAATTGATACACCCTCTCTTAAGGTTCCACAACCTTAAGATTCACTTATAATGAAAATGAATATTTAATAACTCCTCACGAGTAGATAAAGTATTGAACACTGAAGTACAAATTAATAAAACAGTTGAAACTGCAAATAACAATAACTCAAATTGATTGCACAGTGTTTCGGTAGTTGGCGGAATTGAATGCAATGAGCTTTTATAGCGTTCGCCATTAATGCCGTTTGAGGAGTTTGCAAACTAGCCGTTGAGACTCTTTTAATTTTCCGTTAGACACGGTTGCACTCCGTTTGTAAATAGTCAACCGTTCTTTGTAATAAATGCTTCACTTGTCGATTCTCTCGGAAGCGAGGTTGACTCGGATTAATAGCTGGAACAAGTATGCCTCGAAGGAATGTCTTCGTCTGCTACACGTTTTAATTCCATCTGCATGTTCGCCTTTTATTGAGTTGCATTAAATGCATCTGACACAAAATGCTTTATGGTATGTTTAATGGTTAAGCAAAGTTAATAGTATCGAAAGTCACCAACACACTCATTAAACATTGTTAGGAGTAATAAGAATCAACATTAAATAATATCCAAAACTTAAATCAGGAGATTGTATATTACGAGAACAAAGGATTCAAATTTTATCAATATTCTCGAGAATTAGTTATGGTATTCTCGAGAATCATCCAGAGCTTATTGAGATCTGATTCAATCATTCTTGGGAATTAATGTGTTAACTCTCGAGAATCATAATAGGTGAATGAATTCTCGAGAGTCATATCTGAGTTCTCGAGAATTACTTGGAGAGACTTCTTGTTGAAGGAGAATTCTCGAGAATTGCCTTGGGCATTCTCGAGAATTGCTTTTGCAGATTTTCTAAGACATTCTCGGGAACTCGTTGCTCACTCTCGAGAATTATAACAATAAGAAATTATCTTTCAGAACCACATTCTCGAGAATCAATATATCATTCTCGAGAATGACTCTTTACCCGACTATTCTCGAGAATCACTCTGCCGTTCTTGAGAACCTCAATTTGAAGACAGTATTGATTTCAGTTCACATATTCTCGAGAGTCATATTCTCATTCTCAGGAATTAGAGTTAAAAAATTTCTTTCATAGTGAAGATTCATTCTCGAGAGTAAACATGGCATTCTCGAGAATTAAGCCTTTGAAATCATTTTATGCTTGTTAGGCATTCTTGAGAATTACCTTCTATTCTCGAGAATTCATGACTTTGAATTTTTCAAGAATAAGTTTTATTGAACTGTTGTTATCATCAAAACATACTTGGAACTAACATCACCTTTTTCCAACTCAAAAAGCTCTATACGAAAATCTGCCAATTCTGGTGGTTTTTGGGCAGCAAAGACAAATCAATGGTTTTGAACAAATGCTTTGAAATTTTACATGGTAAAAGTAGACATCCTGAGGATGATTTTGATATAATATTTCATGTCATTTGGACTTTCCAACTGAGAGTTCGTTAAGGTTGAAAATGACCTAAAAACATGGTTTTTCTCTTGGACCAGTGGCCAACGTTTGAGAGCCAGAAAAGGACTCAAACCCAGTGAGTTTTGGGAATTATTTTTCCTATAAAATAGACACCATAATGGTTCTAAGACCACTAATACCATGTTGAAATTATTTTTCTTGAATTTATTAAAAATCATTCAAGTTGGGTCAGAAATTCTGGAATTCTAATGCCATGCGAATTTTATGAAACTCGAAGTAAAGTTTGAATGTGTGATTGAAGGCATGATTTTTGGCTGAATCTAGGGTATTAACGCGTGTGCGACATACCTCCGGCTTGAAGAGAAGGGTTTACCGCTTTCAAGAAGTGCCAGGTAGTAACTGTTGACTTGCATACTCTATGTTGCTCTTGCATGTGTATATTATCATGATGTAGGAGTTGGGCTGTAGCACCTAGTGGACTGTGTGTCCTTGGGTTGCTGCTAAAGTCCAAGGAATACTTATCGGGCTGTGGTGCCTATTGGACTGTGTTTCCTTAGGTTTCCGTTACAGTACCGAGGGCATGTATATCAGTATATGAGGTAGGTAGGGCCTGTGTGACTATGTGTTCATAGGTGGCTACTGAGACCTCAGTAGGGGACTGCAGCCCTGACTACCGAGGCCTTTAGCGCTATGGTATCGGGGGCTTGTCTTGACCAGGCGGTCCTACAGTTTGTTGTGCCAGAGGCAGATGTGATTTACCCTTATTGTGCCAGAGGCAGATTCAGACATGCCAGTATTGTGCCTAAGGCAGATTTATTTCCTATTTGTGATTTTCATTACATGCATTGCGTACATATTGTATTTGAGTCTAACAGTTACTCTGGGGTTCAACCTTGAACTCCAGACCATTGTGAAGACACAGGGGTGAGACGGTAGCGGTCGAAGGCGTTAAGAAGGTAGGGCGTGAAGCTGTGAATTGAAGAAAGTAGGGGATGCCCTATCTCATTTTGTACTCTATGTTTTGGATAATTGTTGTTTTTAATCAGTACTTTATTTGGATGACTGTATTAACCCTTCGGGGACTTACAAGCTAGTTGGATTATATTTGTTTATCAGTATGTTAAACTTGTCCAACTAGATCCCATGCTCTGCTGTGCTAACTCTGAGATAAGTTAATTGGACTAAGTAATAAGGGGGGGTGATTAAATAAAAGGAATCCCTCTAACTCGCCACCCGAAAGGGTGAGGCCAATAGGGGTGTAACAGTTCCAATAGCACTATTATGGTACTTCTGGACCAAATAGTTTTTCTTCAACTTCTTTCTTTAAACAATTAATTGCCTTTTGAAGCTCTTGAAGTTCCAATGTTGTTAATATTATCAATATAAACAACAATTATAACAAATTTGCTTTTATATCTTGTCATAAACATGCATGGGCATATTAGGTCATTTTGTACTCTTCTTTTCCACGAGATATTCCTTGAAACGATTATATCACATGCGCTCGATTGCTTCAAGTCATACGAGGCTTATTTAATTCAATTAAGTATTGTTCTCGAGAACATGAATTAGATGCTTCGACATCTTGAGTCTTTTAGGGACTTATGCTTTCGGCACATTAAGTCCTTCGGGGACATATGCTTTTGGCACCTTAAGTCCTTCGAGGACATGTGCTTCGGCACCTTAAGTTCTTAGGACATCTACTTCTAGCACTCGCTGATAAATTGTGGCTCATGATCTTCATTTTCATTCATTACATCATATGCTATATTATAAGCAAAGATGTCGTCAACTTTGACTTCCTTTCAATCCCATCGATTCTATTCATAACATAATTTATTGAGATCTCATAAGTTTTACATATTTCAGTACTTCGTTCTCTTTTGGGACTATAACATTCTCTTCTAGAGATATTTCTACAAGAGATAATAACTCTTCAGGAGATGGCTCTTTTAGAGATACTAAATTTTCTTGATTATCCTTGACTTGACCATCTCCTTTTCTCTTTCGAGAAATTTTATCTTTGGAACCGGTGGGCTACCACGCTTCAAGCATGCTTTAAATTCATTTATAATAGGTTGTCCTTCAAGGACATCAATTCAAATAGGAGTATTAGTAGTTGGGATATGTGACTTTGTCATTTTTTTGGGGTTAGTAAATGCTTTTGGCATTTGATTTATTAAATTCTGAAAATGAATTATCTTTTGAACTTCCAGTTCACATTGTTTTGTACTAGGATCAAAATGAGCCAAAGAAATTTATTCAGCTAATCTCTTTACCCAACCGCTTATTTTCTCCCCTCATGTTAGGAAAACAATGTCAAATTACAATTGACTAACCATGCGATAAGTCTCCTAAATCCATTTATTTACTTTAGAAATATCATTTTGTTTCATTTAGAGACAAACAAGAAGAATGAGGTCCTTACACAATATTTATCCATCTCGTGTGCATTGTCGTGCACGTTCAAACCTTTTAAGATTGAATTTTTTTAGCTCCTGACCAAAAGCCAATTTTACAGGGAGAATTTTGTTGGCTTATATAAATGCTACAATGTATAAGATCAAATATCCCAACACAAAAATTTAGTTCTCATAAGCATTGATCTACCTATTTATGGTTGCTTTAATACATGATTTACGGATCGTATAATCTGGAAATAGCGTGCTTAATTTATTCAAACATTATTGCAAACTTCAGGTTGCAAACATTATTGCAAACTTCAAGTTATAAACATTCTTACAAACTTTAGGTTGCAAGCTAATAGTCTCACATGTAACCATCTTATAGATGCATCTTTCAAATTTATATGATTTACATGCTATTTCAATGGGTCCATATAATACTGTTTGATATATTTCCCGAAATACTGAGATCCATTACTAATCATGACCAATGATATTCACACATATAATTTGTTTTGAGAACAAGTAGCACATAATAATTCTTTGAATAATATGTTGGCTTTTAATGAAGAATCTTCTGGTTGTGACGCTCATCCTTTGAAAGCCCTTATTTATCAGAGTTATAGCGCACAAGCATCGAAATAATTTGGACGACTTAATTGTAGAATAAAACTTTCATAAAATAACTTAGTTTGAAAATATGAGAATAAATTTTTTTCACGATTTAAATCTATCCCATAATGGGAAATTAATATATTAATCCCAAAATAGACAAATGATAAACTAATTAGTACAGTCCAACTACTCATATTTTTCCAAAAAGTTCCATCTGCTGTAACCCTTATAATTGCATCTTTCCTCTCGATCCTGATCCACTACATGTTTCTTTCATGCGATCTAGAGTTCAAATGAATGAACCCCAGGGGTAACAATTGATCTCATAAGCAGGTATGAAGTATAAATGACAACATAATGCGTCTAGCATAGAATAATTCACGATAAACAAGTCACACGGTAACCACAATTAACGACCAAGGACCGACCCTTTAAGACACGCACCCTATTTTAGGACACGCAGTCCTATGGGACACGCAGCTCAAATCCATAGCTAGGATGCACATATGCAAATTATCTCGCAAACATAGTTAGTCATACATGAATACATACATACAAGCTAATAAGATAACAATTACCCACCTCAAGCTTAAATCCTCAATTCGTCCGAAGGTCTTGGGATCAGTAGAGGTGACAAGGTATGCCTATAAACGTTTATCATTATCATTAGTCACTACTTGCATTGCAAAGTATCTAACTACGTGAATTATTTTTAGAGGATTAAAAGTGGTTATTAACTCCTAATATTCCCTTAATAATAATACCCTTTTTATTTTGTATGGTACTATATTAAGTGTTATGTCCTTTAAAAATGTTAAGAAGGGTTGTCCTTGTCACTTTAGAGTATTTATAATTCTTATTAGACAAGTTATCCACACACACACACACAAAAAAAAAAAACCCTTACCTTGAAGGTTATGCACAATTAAGAGCTTGCGTGACTATTTTAAAACTTATTAAAAATTCAGCCTTTAACTTTTAAAGATTTTAGAAAATTCATAACTTGATTGATACAACTCCCAATGGAGTGACTCCAATTTCTTCTTAAACTTTGATAAGTCTATTTTCATAAATTAAAGTCACCAAGTTGATTTATGGCTAAGAAAATTCCCTACTTTCGAAAAACATAAACAATGTCCAAAATTTCCTAGATTTCTTGACCAATCTTTGAGGAACCATAACTCCTTAAATACTTATCGGAATTCGACAAATTACCTATCAAATTAAACCTTTATGTGTCTATCTGGAAAAGTTCACATTTTTTTATGTTGTTTACTTAGTCCGAAATCCAACGTCATTTTCATACTTGAAGTATACCAAAAATTTCCAGATTTTTAGCTCAACTTCCAAAAATCATAACGGGAGGTATAGACCTCCGTTTTAGGTGAAATTTCATAGAAAAACTTGAAGTTTCCCATTCCAAAATGGAACCCGAAACTGATCACTTTTGTTTCCTATATGCGGTGATGTGTAAAGCAACAAAGCAATATATATATTAGTAAAGCAAAAGCTTTGGTTTTTAATCACATCAAGAAAGCTTTTTTGGTTCAATATCCACCATTAAAATAGCAAGCTTGATTTATTTATTTGGAACCAACAATGTCAGCAAAGTCACATAGCACACACACACAAGAGCTTTGGGTTCCCAAAATATTTCTATATGCTTTCATATATAAGATAACAACTCTTTCCTATTCTCTTCCCTTCCATAAGCAAGGCATTATATATATATACATGATTAAATATGACACAAACTCTTCTCTTTATTATATATGCAGAGTATATATACATACATCATACATATATATATACACACACACATATAGTTACAGTAAACTTCTTTCTTTCGCTTTTCTCATGCAACAACCAACATATATCAATATATATAAGTATTTAACAGCACACACTAGATGTTTTTCCCTCCTTCTTTATATGCACAATAACGTTAACCTATAGGTATATATTTTTACATTTTGACAGTGTGTTTTCCCTCTCTATCTTATATGTATGCAGCAATACGCACACACGAATCTACATGACAAGCAAATTTCAGTTTTTCCTTTCTTTTTCTTATAAATATGCAGCGGTATACTGATATATCTAAGATAGTAGCTTCTTTTCTTTCTTTCCTATAAGCAATGACCAACATATATATATATATATATGTGTATGTGTGTATGTATGTATACCTCATGCAGCAATATACTTTCGTTATGCATAAATATATATATATTGTTTGCAGTGCAAAAACTCTGTTTTAGTTTTATTAGTCTTGGTTCCTAATATGTACACTATCCTCGCACAAATAAATAAATATATATACACACACACATCCAGCAACCACCTCTGTTTTTAATATTCATTTAGCAACCAACCCAAAGTTCATTCCTACAGCTAATACCCAGCCACTTGCGTTGGGGAAAATGACGGAAATCAAGAGGAAAAGGAACACCCGAAGACTCACCTCCAGTCCCTGGTTGAACGATGTGATTGCCATCAAAACTATTCGCCCCTGTTTCATAGTTTGTTTGTAGAGAGAGAGAGTATGGAGGCTTACGGTGTGGCTCTCTCTCTTCCTTTCTTGGTCCCTCACACTCAAAGACTTGGTTTCTGTTTTTTTTTTGTGAATAAAGGAAAGTCCAGAAGCTAGGAGCATGAGTCTATATACTGAACCAACGGTCCAGTCCGAAGTGAAGAACGTTGGTCCGATTGGGAATTGATGGTTAATTTTGCCTATTACATGACTTTCATGCAAAGTTTCATGAGGTTGAAAACAAAATTTTCGTGTAATTGTTGCGAAAACCCACAACTCCTTATGGTCCTCATGAATTATTAACCTTAACTCATTACACTGATTAGTTAATAATTATTAATCCGTAACTCTTTACGGTACTCATGAGAATTCATAACAATTTATAATATTCATGAGTTTTAGGATTACTCATCAAAACAGCTATTGGGGTTTAGGATAATTTGATGAAACGATTATTGGAGATTAGAATACCTTATATCACTCGAAGACTTCAAGGTTGTTGATGTCCTCTAACGTTGATCCACAGAGTTATCCACTATTGCAATAAGAACTCCTTCTCTTGAAACCTCCCACTCCTTGAATGCTTGCTAGGCGAAGACAAGGTTGAGTTGTGGTTTCCTTGGGTATCTTTTTAAGAAGATGATGGTTTCTTAGGATTAGGTTAAAGATAGGAGGAGAAAGATCATTGGAACCTTGTCTTTCTATGGATGGTGCCTTTTTCTCTCTGAACCTTTGGTAAAGACCGAAATTTAGAGAACATAAGGATCTTGTTTTTCTGTTAGAAAAACGTGCAGGCAAAAGGCACACTGAAAATCAGCACTTTATAAGAGTCTAACCCTAATTTAAGTGCTTACAAGAAAGGCTCAATCCAAGCTTGATTTGGAAAATCCAAATCACAATGAATCACATTCATATCTTGATTGATTGATTGAATTTAAGATGATGAATCACATTCATATCTTGATTGATTGATTGAATCAATCATTTAAGATGATGGATTATATTTATTTCTTTTTTTTTCAAAAAAGGTCCATAAAAAGGGCACATAAAAAATCAGCACTTTATAAAAGTCTAACCCTAATTTAAGTGCTCATAAGAAAGGCCCAATCCAAACTTGATTTGGAAAATCCAAATCATAATGAATTAAATTCATATCTTGATTGAATAATAATTTAAGATGATGAATCACATTCATCTCTTAAACTAAAATTCAAAATCATTTCAATCAATCCAAACTTATTATTTCTTCTATCTTCATCCAATCATTATTGGATCTTGATATATATATATATATATATTAGATAATTCAGAATTATCTTTTATAACCTAACCTTTTGAATTAAAATTAAAATTAAAATTTCAAACTTAAATTCAAAATTTGAATTCCAAATTCAACTTGCCCTAAGACCCCATTGGGTGTTCCAACACATTTAGGCCCTTTTGTGGAGAAACCGATTTCCCACTAGGGACACCATATGTGACGCCATTTTCTTTTCATTGGGCTTAGAGTCCCACTCCAACCCAAATACACCTTTAATATTGATAAATCCCAATAACAGTTATTAGCCCAAGTTTGCTAATTTTAAACAATCGAGAATAACATTTGTGTGTGACCCATTAGGTCCAATTAGTCACTAACATGAATAAACTTGGACCAATTAAAAACCCCTTTAATGGGACCAATCTATTTAATGACCTCATAAGACACTAGCAATGCTCTGCGACCCTGACTTAATTGAGTTGATCAAGTGATCTACCTTTCATATTTGGATACCGTATGGGCATCATCCCTCACATCATCATTCACATTTAGTCGATAGCAAAGATAGAGTATCATCTCTCTTAATTGACTAAATGTAGCTATTTCAGAAATCTTGGAATCTTCTTATATTAACTGTATAACAGATCATGACTCTTTATGATCACTTGCTGTGGGCACAGACTCCTAATTTAATTAGAAGCTATCCAAGCTCTACCGGTCTTATGAATGACTAATCCCTTATATGGGGACTGTGAGTCCTCTCAGAATGTCCATTTATACTCATTTATTCGAGTTACACCCAAAAGTACACTATTCTCCTATTTTCAAGTGGATAGAGTTGTACAGTCAAAGTGTAACCCTAGGACATAGTGTTTGATGACATCCTTAAGTCCAGGACGATCCGTACTACCAAACGATGAGAGACTTTACATTTCTAATGACACTCTCTACAATAAATCTTTGTGGAGTCTCTCGGCAGGTCTGTTCGTCACTATCTGTCCACGACATCAGCTAAGGCATCTCCATGCCGCATTCTATGAGGTCCCTACCTTGTATTTCTATACAAGTAGATGATATCGTACTAGTCTTATTGAGATCAGCAATACCCTTTCTTGGTCATTCAAGACTAGGAACAAGTTTTAGGTAATAGATATACAACAGTCCTCAATCATGAGTTAAAAACTCGTTTTATCACTGTGATTTTACGTTTTTACGATTTTTTTCATTAAAATGATTTTACTAATTTTCCAAGCGCTTTTAAGTTTTTACGATTTTTTTTACGATTTTACTACGTTACGATTTTACGATTTTTCATTCTCCTTCCGATAAAATCTATGTTTTCACTATGCATTCATGATCCTATCATTGATCCTTGAGATTAACACATATTCTATTCATAGGGCTTTTATCTTCAAACACATATTTACTTTCAAATAAAGGTGAGACATAAATATGATAAAGATAAAATCTGTTCATTTATTAATAATGAAATACTACAACGTAGAAATGGTGATGATCTGTTCTCACAAATTGTCTCTAGGACACCTAAATACTAATAGGAATGATACATGAGGGGCTCAAGATGTATGGCGTTTCTAGTTTGTGTACAGTCACAAGCCGAGGAGCATGGGAGAGTCTAGATTCAATGACGTGGGAGGTATGGCGTGATCTGCTTATGCATAAATAACGTTGTGCTAATATTTTCCTTGACAACACTACATATTCGTGTGGAGAGAAGATAACGATATACGTAAAATAAAATAATGGGTTGGATCAAAATGATATGGGCTGGTGTTGTTTTATTTGGTTGAAGTATATGGGCCTATGGAGCAAATCAAAATGGGCTGAGTGTTTGAAGCCAAATGGATATTGAATAATAAGAACAAAAATGCCGCATGAAAGAGCACCATACTTGTATTATATACATAGGAGCACGTTAACTTAATGCTATTGAGAGGTAGTTTGTGGGCCTCATACCGAAATTATCCCACTTGATCCTCTTTTATCATTTATAAGGCTTTTATTTACACTTAAGTCTTTTGCTTATAAAATTTCCAATATTGAATAAATATTATATAAGTGCTGGAGATAAATCCTTAATTCCATGTAAGGATTTTTCTTTCCCAATTAATATTCTTAGGCCATAAAATATTAATTCCATAATTTTTAGGCCTAAATTGTTCCTTACTTGAATTTATTCTTTTTTCTAAAATAAATTAATTAAGGGGAAAATAAGCCTAAATTTTCAATAATTATTCTCATAATTATTTTAAGCCAAAATTTCATAATTAATTTCCATATAATATTCAAATTTTCAAATCCCAAAATTTGGGATGTTACACTGGTTCTTTAATGGATGTCAATACATAATCTTATTTGCATTATATATATGACTCATATAATCAAACAAATCATACCAACAATAAATTTGTTTGAATCAATGAACTTTCGGTTTCTTTGCAACATATATCTCAACCAATGATAAACTTTTCAATTTCATAAAATTATTATTTAAATCATAATCGACATCCATTTTGAGAGATCTATTAGACTTTATGTGAGAAGTATATAATTTTTCAAAAATTAGCTCATACTTGTATTCCAACTCACAGTTGTTTTCTAACAATCTCCCCCTCAAGTGTGAGTCATATAAACATATATTTTTTATATCTATATTTCAGAATCATTTTCAAACCTTTTAAAGTTCAAAAGGAAAATCTATGTTAGTTCTTCAGGAACTACCATATAATATTACATTCCTAAATTATCTCATTACTCATTAATAATATACTTTAATTTACTTATATATATATATATATATATGCAAAATATATATAGTCCACCACATATGAAGATATTTATTATTAAAATAACTTAGAATCAAACATATGGAAATTCTCTAGCAGAAAATTCTCATGGCAACAAATTTATGAGATGTGATCACAATAAATGTAAATAATAATAATTAAATATCATATTACCTTCTAGACTTATTCTTTCTTCCTCTTGGCTTCAAAATAAATCTAGACATATTTTTCGACAACTCTTTGCCTTTTTAATATGTCACTTTATTGGCATTGACAAACATTTGTTTTGTATTAGCAAACTTCTAATTGCATTTACAATCCCTTGCATTATTATTTGTAAATTTTCTATACGATATCCAATTCTGTAGATATATTTGAAACTCAACAAGTTTCTTAAAATAAAATGTATGATTAATGCATAATTTTATTCCTTCATCTAACAAAATATTAGCTCTTCTGGAGCCTTCGATAAAATTTATACTGTCATATATAGTCTGAACATTAGCCTCTAACATTATAAAGCTAGGAAAAATATGCTAATTAGTCCTCATGACTATTAGCCTTTAGACTTATTACCCTTGAGTAGCATAATTCTCTGCAAGTTATTTTCTTCAGGACAATAATTTTCTAAGGCTACCAAAATTTTTGTATGGTACCATATTTGAAACATTAGCCTTCAAGGTCTTAATATTTATAACAATCCAATACCATAAAATTTTTCTTGTTATGCCATTTCTTTCAACCAATAATGTTCTTGTACAAAAAAAAAAAAAAACCATTATAAAATTCATAAAACTTCTTACCATCAAATCATAAATTAAAAGTATTAATGAATAATGGCTATTCAATAAAATTAAAATATCAGTAGATATCTGAATCATAAATATATGTAAAACATAAACTATAAATGATAAAATCAAAAATATTAGGAAAACAAATTCTACATGTGGCTATATAGGAATTTTGACAAAAAGAAGGGCACCTTTGTGTAATATTTTCATCACTTTTAGAAAAGTGAAAATTACATAATTTATCCCTAAATTCATAAATGACATTTTAGTACCAAACAAAATTACAAAGTACTACCCTGAAATTCATAAATGTCAAATAGTCCATATTTCTGAAAAACACCATCATCTACTGTTGAAATCTGATTTAAAGCTGATTTATCATAATTCTTATCCTTATCGACATAATTTATTTCAATATTTTCCCTTTTACCAATGTGTCTTAACATACGACAAGCACGAGACTAATAATCTTGTCACCACAATAATAACAGGAATTTTTAACATATTTATTAAACCAAGTAGCTCCTTTTTGTGTTCTTATCAATAATCTTTCTTCACTTCAGGTGGGAATTTGAACCAACATTATTACAACAATGCATATACCCAAAACTATAGTCACGTTTATACACATGTCCATGGCCATAATTAAGTTCATTTGTTACTTCATTTATTTTTGGGAATGGAGTCGAGCTAGTTTGACAATATTCATAATTCTTGCAAGAAAAACTCATTGTCTTTTTTGGCTACGTGAAATCAAGAAATTAATTCAAAATATTTCTTAACGTCTCTTTCACCATATTACTACTGCAAGAGCAAATTTATATATTTATTTATAATGAACTTTTAGAAGAACAACCATCTTTTGATGGTTTATAATCCCTTTAATTTGTTCTAAAGAACAAGGGGGTCATTTAATACTAGATATTTAATTTTTTTGAGACTTCCATCTTTAGTTGTGTATGTTAATTTGTTCTGAACAAGTGTGCTAGATATTCAATTTTGAGACTTCCATACAAATAGTTGTGTGTGTGTGCGTGTGTGTGTGTGTGTGAGAGAGAGTAAATGAGTGAGTGAGTCATGTATAAGTCTTCTTAGCTTCAGGCCAATCTGTCTCCGGTACTTCAGCCAATTTGTGTCTCATATCTTCATGCCCATTTAATCTCATCATAAGAAATTAATCTATATGGCTTCTAGCTATTTATTTTCAGGATATGATCATATTAGAATATAGTACAAGACATGAATAAAGGTACATATGAGAAAACAAAATTTTGCTCACAAATGACTCGAGAGGGTATAAATAATACCTCCAAACTTACACTATCGGCGTGAATTGCGAGGCGGGGCTCTTTCCAGCTAATACATTTACATGTCATTATCACCGCCCTCATATACATATATCATTTAAAAATTCTAAAGCTCTTACAAAGCCCAAAAATTGCCCCAGCGCAAATGCAAATAAAAATACTATGCATAATATTTAATCAATTCAGTATACTACCCACGTTTGTCACTCATCATTTAATTAGGCATACACTTTTAAAGATGCCGTACAATAATTTAACAATTATTACTTTTTCGCATGTTTCATTTTGTCTTTTTCTAATTTTTTCTTGGGAAAATTACACTCGAGTCCCAAGGAACGGAGAGATATTTACAATTAGGTCCCATGAATTCATGAAATTACTCGAAGTCCCTAGGGACTTCGTAATTATTTGTGGAAAGCAAAATTACTTTTTTGCCCAAAGGAGAAATAGCCTCAAGACCTCGAATTAAAAAATCCAAGTTTTCAAAAGTTGTTGTTAAAATAAGAATTGTCTGCATTTTGTAAATATAGAATTTTTTGTTGCAAATGGCCTCTGGACCTCAGAATTGAAAAAATCCAGGTTTTCAAAAGTTGTTGTTAAAATAGGAATTGGCTGTTGTAAATATAGAATTTTTTGTTGCAAATGGCCTCTGGACCTCAGAATTGAAAAAATACAGGTTTTCAAAAGTTGTTGTTAAAATAGGAATTAGTTGTCGTAAATATAGAATTTCTTGTTGCAAATGACCTGCGGACCTCGAATGAAAAAAATCCACCTTTTCAAAAGTTGTTGTTAAAATAGGAATTGGCTGTTGTAAATATAGAATTTCTTGTTGCAAATGGCCTCGGACCTCGAATTGAAAAATCCAGGCTTTCAAAACTTGTTGTTAAAATAAGAATTTCTTTGTTGTAAATATAGAATTTTTGTTGTAAATCGGGATTTTTTCAATTATGAGGTCCGAGGCTATTTCTCCTTTGGGCAAAAAAGTAATTTTGCTTCCACAAATAATTACACACAAGTCCCTAAGGACTTGTGTGTAATTTCATGAATTCAAGGGACTTAATTGTAAATATCTCTGTTCCTTGGGACCTGAGTGTAATTTTCCCTTTTTTCTTCATAGGACCCCAAAATTTTCGGTGCAATGATCTGCATAAATAATTAGGAAGAGGCCCACTGACATTTATTTTCAACTCCCTCATACGTTCTAACACGTTTTCATCCTTTTCAATCAATCATTCATTGAATGACACAGCAAGAAGGAAACATACCTGAGAAAGGTATCAAAGAAGCGCCACCTCTGGCGTCCTCTCCTTTCAATTGGCTCAGATTGCTTTCCACGGAGAATCACTTCTGACTTCCCTACACTAGATTCCAACGAATCTCTTCGCTTAATCGCTGGAAGGACCGTCGAAGTAGACTGATCTAAATCTAACCACATCCTCTTCAACACGTCGAGGCAGGTCACTGATGGTGCTGAGTCCAGACTGTCTGTCTGGTCTCCGACTCGAGAAAGGATGCCATGATAGGAACGAAAGGTTTCTGCCGGAGATCACATGGTTGGATCCGATGAAGTGGCTATCATGCATTCGTGCATGCTATAAAATTGAAATAAAATATGAAGAAAGAAGAGCAAAGAACCTAGAGAAAGGGGGAGTAGTCATTTTTATTGATTGCACATTTGTGAGGGGAGGAGAGAATTTATAATGGTTGGAGAGTAGGGAAGTTTTATGTAGTTTCTACCCTTATTTATTCCGGAATTGGATTATTCTTCTCGCTTGTTTTTTTTTTCCCCAACAAGAAAACTCATTGAAAAGAAAAAAAAAAAGTACAATATCTGTAATAGAAGGAAAAACAAAATCTGACTATGTTAGTTGATCGATACATCATTAAGCACAAGAAGTCAACCGCTTTGCTTAAATTAAACTGAATGCGGCAATTTCTTCACCTACTGATGATATGCCCTAAATGCAACTGGAATTTTCTGCACTCCAGGATTATCTCTGCGTCTTCTAAAAGTTGAAACTACTATGTAAAACAAGAATCAATGGATCGGTGGGAGAATATCAACATAAACTTTGAATCGTGAACTTCAAGGAAGATCCCTTAAGAAAATAAACTTCTAATACATCAGCGATCCAAACAGTATACACACCCTTGGATGCAATACCACTTGCATAAACAAGTGTATTTAATTCATTCTCCACTAGAAATGACATGGAAAAGTAAGCAACTGGGGTTTCCTTCACTGTCCTTCCCTCTCACGATATAAAAACATTGTTATACCCATAATTCGTACACAAACTACTATATCGTCATATATCATGGAGAGGTGATAATTGAATATTTCATACACTACTTTTTGCCTCTTGTTTTATAATTTAGGACTCGTTAGCTAATAAATAATGGCTTTTATACTTATTTGGGCTTTGGGCCTTTGATTATATTTTAGCCATTATTTAATAATAAATTCCAGTTTTACATTACTTCACCATTTTTACCATAACTCTTGAACCCGGACATCGGATTTGCCTCATTTTTGTCTCATATTTCAGATGATTCAGAGATCTACAATTGTTATGAAGACATGAAGAGCAAAGTCGGACAAGAGGGCGGTCGATTTTGGAGCTGAAGTCATATGTATAATTTTGGGCTCGAATTTTGTAATTAAAGCCCATTTTTTATTCTTTTCCATTTTGGGCTGAATTGTGGATTGGATCCCATTTCGTTTTGTCATTTTAGGTTAAGTGAGGCGAGCCACAAACACATTCTAATTCACGTTTTTAGATTTTAGTGGATCAAAACAAGAGTTTTTAGATTCTCTCATCTGTTCTTCGTGTTCATCATGTTCATGATGAAATTTCTTCTCGATTTCATTCTACATAATCATGGCTAGCTAAGCTACTTGTGATTGACTCATGGGTAGAGGATTCCACTATCCAGGGGACTCACGCTTAATCGGTAACCGTCTAACTCGTTTCTGTATTCTTCAATCGGATTCGATTTTTGGATTTGGATTGAGTTTTTGATTAAAAACCCAGATTGACATTTCCCAAGGACGTAGTTCGAACTAGGTTAAAGTATCACTGTGCGATCGTACATTGATACGCCACGATTCGAACAAATTCGAACGATTGTTCATTGAGGGAATTTCACGGGCAAATGCGAGAGATTTCGGTTTGCTCGCATTTGATCATGAGTTCGGTTATAAATGTTTTTTCGAGGAAGGGAAGTGGTGGAATTCAAAGTCCTGGGTTAACTTTTAATCTTACTGTTTATCTCGTGTTAATTTCATTCGTCGTTTATTATTTCGATTTAATTGTTTGAACCAAAGAAAACCCCCATTTTTGTTACTATTTTATTGTTTTCGAATGGAACCGATTTGTGAATTCGTTGGGAAACGACCCAAGTTACATTATACTGCAAATCCTTTTCTAATCTGGTTATTTTGGGAGATTACGGCAAATCTCTGTCAAGAGGTCAAATAAAACCTGAAACATTTGATAGTCAAATATCTAAAATCGTCATTCTACATAACATCTCTGGAGGGCATCAAGCCTTATAAGGACATAATGAAAATATCCTTAGCAAAGTATATATGCAACATTCTTTTTAAGATATAGGCTCTTCATTGTGAATGTTGCCAATTGGTACAAGGCTTTCTACATAATCTAAAACATAACAAACACAACTGCGTACGTGAGGCGGTTAAAATCTTAGGTTCAAAAGTAGCGAGAGATTGGACAAAGATATAACAATTTTTGGTTCAGCTGTTGTAACAAAGCCAGGCCTTATACTCTCTTCCATCAACGCGTCAGCTTGTGCTTTTACAAACAAATGGGTGCTTTAGTAGTTCTTCAGCAGATGGCCGCTTGGCTGGGTTTAATTTGAAGCAGAGTTTGAGAAAATCTTTACCACTGTGGCATAACGCTCTTGGTATATGCGGATGTTGCTTTACAACAAAACCATTACAAATAAAAGAATTTTAGTGATATACTACATATGATCCTTAAAATAAGATCTACTTTGTTTTGAAAATAGTTCTTATACTAAAGGGTTAAGGGGCAATGTCGCTCTAAAAGTTTTTTAGGGGGCAAATTTGCCTTGAAAATGTCAAAAGAGAAGCAATTTTACCCTAACCATTATCCTATTTAATTTTGACTGTTAATTTACCAAATATACTGAGTTGACAGTCCACATGTCATCCGCGTCATTTTTGTTAAGTTGTAAATTTGCGCCAGAAATACATGTGTCATCTACTTAATCTTTTTTCAAAGTTAAATTTAAAACTTTCGAGGTAAATTTGTACCTTAACAAAAATAACGTAGATGTCATGTAAATTGTCAGCTCAACTTACTAGGTTAACTAACAATCAATATTAACCGAGATAACGGTCAAGGTAGTTTACACCTCCAAAGCAAAATTGTCCCCAAAAAAACTTCCAAGGGCAAAATTGTCCCTTACTGAAAACTTTAGGGCAAAAATGCTCCTTAACTGTGTATTAAAATCTAGAGGTAGAACTTAATAAATGAAAGCTATATATGTATATATATGTGATATAATGTCTCATAATTAAAAAATTATACCCAAATTTCATATTAGTCCTTCTATTTAACCAAGCCCTACTACATCATTAACGTTAGACCTAAATATTAAGCCTTAGAGTAAATTACATGCTTTGTCTATAACAACACTATGCACCAAGTTATATATATGTAGATAAGCCTACTTGTCTAAGATTAGAAGTGCTATGTTTGTTTTGGCTAAAGCATCAATAGAAGAGTGTGTTTGTGTGTGTTTTGAAGTGTAAAAGTGTTTACCGAATCAGAATCAGAATCAGAATCAGACTCAAACCAAGGTTTAATCCCTGAGAACATTTCGATAATTACACAGCCCACACTCCATATGTCAGCAGCAAGAGCATCATGCAACCTTCGATATTTTTTACTGTAAAGAACCTATATGAGAAACAAGTTTATTAAGAAAATACTTTGTAAAAAATAATGTAGAGTATGAAAATATATACCTCTGAGGCTGCATAAGGTGTAGTTCCCCCCACAGAATGCCTACCCACAGATTTTGCTAGCTATTCAACACAATAATTCAATTATGTCATTAATATTGCTGATTATCGGGACTATCATATCAATTTCAATTCCAAGGGTATTTAAAAGGGGAATTACATACAGTCCCAAGGAAAGAACAAGCAAATCCCTTGAAAACATCAAATTGTGTTGAAGTCCCATAGGACTTGATAAAGATTAATTCAACTTAGGAAAAGACCAATTTGCCCTTGTCGATTTGAGCAGCTAATGACAAGTCATTGAGCAACCAAAGAGAAGTTAGGGTGCCAGAATGACAGGTCAATGAGCAACCAATGAAAAGTCAGGGTATTACCAACGACTTGGGGACTTATCATTGGTTGCTCAATGAATTGTCATTTGCTGGGACAGTTGTCTTTTCTCATTCAAACTAATCTAACCTAGTTCCCAAAGGACTTCTATGCAATTTGATGATTTTGAGAAATCTGCTTGTTATTTTGATCTTATCAGGACTTGTCTGTAATTCCACTTGTTTAAAAGAAATAATTGTCAATATTATGGGACACACATACTCCATCCAAGGAATTTATGTGGATGCATGTTGTAGAAGTTTCCCAAGAACTTACCAACTTAGCCAAACCAAAGTCAACCAGCTTTACAATGTTCTTAGAATCGACAAGTAAATTGTCTGGCTTTAAGTCCCTATATAATCATATACATAAAAATAAAGCATGAGAGAATGTGATAGAATATAAGAATGATATATATTCTGAAGAAACCCCAATAGACAGAAATCTATTTTACTTCATCTAGCAAGCGGATTGTTTAACCATTACACATCAAATTCGCTAGCAAGTAGGTCTGTTTTTGTAATAATGACACAGCAAGTGAGTAATTACTTCATACAAAGGAAATGATAGAGCCAGTGGATATTTCTCTCATAAGAAGGAAACCTCAACCTATATACATACACACACATATACTGTGTCCCCCTTGTGTATTAGGATAACTTGCGAGGTAATGAAAATAGATTTTTCTATGGTTTAGCCATTCTATATCTTCCTCAAGTTCTTATTCCCCCTCCCTCTAATCTTATCTGTGCCTTTATTTCTCTGCCCAGTCCCCATCTTAAGGTCTGTCTCTCCTCTCCCCAATCATCACTATTTTGTTTCTCCCTATCTCTTCCTCCCTATTTCTGTGACCCTCCTCCAAATTATCTCTTTTTGCATTAGAACAAGTGTGTGTGAGTATTGTTTTCATCAGAGGAGGAAGGGAAGTAAATTACTTAAGATAATCCTAACTTATAAACACACATACATGACCGTTGGCTAGGACATATACTAAATAAGCTGAACTAAATTCAAATCTCAAGAAAAGATTTACTTATCATTTTGACAGCTTTAGTTTCAGTGTGATTTAGAAACATGTGTTAAAAAATCAATTATTGATTAGACCGCATCACCTTTTGCAATCAAAACTCCCAAAATAAGGCATAAAAGAGTGTGAAAAAGGCAGAAAAGGTGGAATACTGGTCTAGAAGAAAATACAATGGTTAAGGACCAGGCAAGACCCAAAAGTAGGGGAGTCAAACTAGGTAGTCATGATTGGAACAATAAAAATAAGAAACTATCAGAAAATTGGGAAGAACGAAAGACAAAGACAGAGATGGCTAGGCCCTTTGGGTGGAGAGTACAGTTCCTCTCGAAAGATTGGCAAGTTAGGTAGTTTTAGTGTCTGTGAGTTGTGACTTGTATTCATTGTTGTTTCTGTTGGGAGGTAATCTGGGGATGTATTCCACTTGTGTGTTTGTCTATGAATCAAAATGATGTTTTATTTTAGATTTTAACGTGTTTTAGTTCTTGTTTTCATCTTCAAGTGTAATTCTGTTCTTAATATAGTAAGGATTTGTGAGTCATTTGTTTGGGCCATAACAATCATCCTACATCATGCACAATTGTGCTACAATTGGGAACATACCCGTGAACTAGTCTGTTGCTATGCAGGTGAACCAGCCCAAAGAGAATTTGTGCAGTGAAATTTTGAATTAAAGGTCCATCTAATTTACCTCGTTTTGATTCCGAGATATATTTCTTCAATGAACCAGGTTGGATGTATTCCATGTATAGAGAAATTAGGCCTCCTTCCTAATTATTCACGAACCAAGTGATTAATTAATAGTGTGTATATTTCCCTCCACAGCTTAAATCAGAAGAATACGTACCTCTTTATGGCCATAATACTCTACAATGTTTGGATGTTTTTCCAGTTGGCATAAAAATTTGATTTCCTAAAAACACAGATACACTAATTTAGTCATGTTTGATACAAACTACTGTGTGAATTAATCATTGTTAGTTTCTTCTTCTGTTCGTGCAATCATCAACCAAACATTTTCTTTCTCCAGCTTTTTAAACTAGAGAAACGATTTATTGGCTTGCGATAACATCATAAGCACTGTGTTAGAAACTATGTATGGCATAATTTTGATTCTTTGAAGTTATAATGTATATTATTACTCCCTCCAGTCCTTACTATAAAACATATTTATCTAATTAGAATACAGAAATTAATGAAATTAGTTAATATCACATGTATTTCCTAAAATACCCTACTCATCATCCTTAATTCCTTCATTCCCTCTCCTCCTTGATTATTGTTGAGGGAGCATCAATATGGGGTAAATTAGGAAAATATTGAAAAACATGAAAAATGTCTTATATTTAAGACCAAGATCAACTTCTCAAATATACCCTATATCAAAGACTGGAGGGAGTAATAGAATAAATGGTAGGAAGAGAATTTGGATTCTTCTAAGGTATCATGTTTTTTAAGTAAAAAAGGATGAAAAGAGTAGAAAGTTTAATTACAATATTTCCTTTTTAACCCTAATCCGTAATTTATTCTTACTTTACTATATTCCACTCCCTCCATCTCTTAAAATAAGCTTTAAATTTATGAATGAATGTGTCTCAAAATATAAGATTCATTTTAGGTTTGCTTGACTATATTATTGCATTTATTCTCTCTCACTTATCTTCTTTAAAGACATAGCTGAAAAAAATATATATATATATATGGATTTGTTTTTAACTAATTTTAAAAGCACACAAGGTTCCAGTTATCAGGATTGTAATAATATCTAAAAGACGTACCTTTCGTATGTATTCACAAGCGTCAGCTTTGTAAATGTTAAGTTCCTTTAAAGCACCACATATGGCTCCGGTTTTCCTGTTGGCAAGGAAGAACACATCATGTTTTTTATGTCTATGAGCAAGTGTTTACGGCTTATTAGCCATGCTAGCAAGTTAGCAACACATACTTCTTAATATGAAATTAGAATAAGACAATAAGATCAGAGCTTCAGTTCACTCGTACCAGTGTCGGGCAACATAAACATTCCCATGTGCACCAGACCCAATCTCATCTCCTTTATCCCAGACCCAAGATTTGACTTTTTCATTCATCGAAGCAGTAACTCGTTTAATGTTCGCTCCACTACACTCATCTGTATTCATAGTCCTGACCAATTTATGAGTTCACGTTAGTCAAACTAAACATTTAACTATCTCAATTTTAGGTTTAAATAAGGGTGTGTTGTGGCATTATTTGAAATTCAATACTAATTATTCCGTTGCTGTTTCTCTGTTTTTAGGAAAACTAAATTAAAAACACGTTTTTGGATGAGTTGTCAAAGAAATAATCAGCATATTTCTCAAAAATACCACAAAAATGGAAACAAACTGGCTAAACCTTCAAAGAGCATTTGTATGCTGTTGTAAGAAAGAAATTGTAATCAACTGTACTTATAGTTTCAAGTGTTATAGAGGCAAACTAACAAATAAAAGCAACCCCAAATACTGGACAGCACAAAATCAAATCTCTCTTTTTCCGCCTCAAAAAAGAAGTTTGGGAAAAGGAACTATTATAAATATAAAAAAATATAATAGAACAAAACCAAGTATAGACTTTTGCTTTCGGAAAAAAATATAAAATCATCAAACATGATATGAGACATGAAAAAATAGGAACAAAGGCAGAGTAAAAGCAAATTGGATGAACTTGAGAAATCATTTAGACAAACTCACACTGTCACAGCATTGAGTACTCTGTAGCCAGCAACAAGAAAGGACCTTGTCTCCTCGACATCAAGAGTGGAATGAGATAAATCATCATATGAAACTGAGAATCTTGAGTAATAAATGTGGCGTTTATTCATGTTAGTACCCGGCCTATCCCATAGGAGGCAGAACTTATTCTTAGAAAGGACCATGAGCTGCACAGGACCATCAAGACTGAACCAAAAGTTTTTCGGAAGGTCAACCGCATGAAGTTCCTTCTTGTTGCGAATATCAAAGGAAATCAATCGCAAGTTAAGAGAAAGATAAATGTAAAGAATCCCATCATCATCCACAGCAAAGGAGGAACCACCCAGTTCTTGAGAACTATAAGGTAAAAAATCCTTGTGATACACAGTCCAAGCGCTATTCTTGCAATCTAGTTGATACAGAGTGTTTTCCTCTGTCCTATAGGCAACAAGTGTTCCTGGGGATAAACAAGTACAAAAAGACGGGGGAAGAGAGCAATTATCAGGTTGGGGAAGTTTTCGGACTGATTTGCCGTCTTTAACATTAAAACCATACCACCAAGGTTCTTCAGAAGGAAAAAGATAAAACCAATCACCGTCGACAACAGCAGAACCAGCTACATATGATCTGAATGGTAGAGTAAAGCAAGTCCTCCAACCATCTTCTGGGTTACGAGTGTCTAGACATCGAATCGCTGTCGAACCTAAATACTGGCAATTATAACTTCCTGAGTGACACATGAAACAGTCCCCACCGATCACATAAAGGCGGGAACGAACCACTACACAGTCGGTATCCAGAAGAGCGAAATCTGGGTAATTCAATTGACCGGCATCTTCAAAAACTCGCGACATTATAACACTATCGTCTCCGCCTTCGCTTCTTTGTTTGATCACATACCAATCGTTTGTTGCATCATCGCACCCTGAGAACATACCTCTTTTACGATGTAAAGAATCTCCCAACCTAGCAACGTCTGTTGCATCATCGTACCCTGAGAACATACCTCTTTTACGATGTAAAGAATCTCCCAACCTAGCAACGTGAACATAGATCAACCTCCCCATCGTTTCTCTTCGCTCGCTGGTGATTGCAAGCGCGGCTAGGGTTTTCAGGGGAATTGGCTCCCATCGGATGTGGCTTGTATCCCCTCCATCCTTTACTTTCCATTATTTTCTCTATTTTCCGGTTTGAATTTAATATTTTTTAAATATTTTTAAATAATTTAATATTTTTATAAAAAATTAAATGTAAACCGTTCATAATTTGTTCTCATCATTTTATTTATTTTGATTGAAATCTAAAAAGTTAAATTCAATTTTTTATAAAAATATTAAAAAAATATTAAATTATTAAAAAATATTTAAAAATAATATTTTTATAAAAGATTGAATTTGAATCGTTTAGATTTCAATCCAACAACCGAAATAAAAAAATGGATGGATGGAAAGGGAAGATAGGAGCCAAATCCAGTAATAGGAAAGGAAGAAGGCATTAGAGGTTGCAAACACACCTTATGGCCAACAAATTTGAGTTGCCAAGGATGAAATCAACATTTGATTCTTCTTAACTCAAATGAATTGTTGCAATCAGAGCAACAGCAGTTGCAATGAAGATCTTGGCTTTAGGAATGGTCCTGCTTGTTATATATGTATCTTCTCATACTAAAGTTAAGATGGATAAGTAAATAATTTACAAAAGAATTTTGAATAAAACAGCAAATGGTCAACGAATTCTTATGGAAGGAGAGGTAGTGATGAAGAGGGGCACTAAGATAAAGTTATTAAATTTTGAAATCTCATTTAATTTAAGATTTAAGATTTGTTAAATTTAATAAACCAATTTTAAAAATCGTGTAATTCAACCATTTGTTATATAACTAACATAAAGTTGATCTAACGTTGTAAAACTCTACTAAATCCCCGTAGTTATGCAGTTCGATTCTTATAAGAGATACTTGTAGCGAGAGGGGCAACCATTAACTTCATATCGGATACGAGAAGATAATATTTAAAAAAGGAGACGTATACTGTACAATAACTACCCTAAGATATTTTTCAAAATAATAATGCCGGTTAATTACAAAAGTATAACCCTATGTGAACTATGACTTGAGCAACCTTGGAATTCTGATCTATTGAAAAAATACAAGGCTACAAAATATCATCTCTACTAAATCCCATTGATATATGCTAATTACAAATTAATCAAGGCCATGACAGAAATTTAAGGCATTCTTCAAATAAGATCACTTCAGATTCACTTTTCAACAAAACTCGGAAAATGAATTTCGTAATCTTTAACAATTTTCAATCCTGAAAATATACAAACAAAAAATAATAATAAAAAACGCAACATTCAAAAAATGAGCTAACAATGAATAAGTTACACCAAGACATAAATCAGATTATTCAAGCACATAAACTGCACACTAATGTTAAAATCACCACTTCATGAACAGATAACACACCCTCAATAAATAATAAAATCAATCAACTAACTCATTTTCATTATACAATTTACTAATAAAAAATTTATAAAAACAAGTTTATTACCAAAAAATGCCCTTCACTTTCACATTGCGGGCATATCTCGGAAATACACACGCACAAAAAATAGTATATTAGGCATAAATTAAAGGTAGAAACTTTCAAGAAATGCATTTCTTATCGACTATCATTAACTTATCCTCTCCATTAGATCTTATTGTGAAAAATGAAATTGTAAAATTGATGTTAGATTGTAAAATATTTGAGAAATGAAAGGAAAGGGAAAAAAAAAACTTACCTCTCAAATATCGTTCCACAAGGAAGAAAATTAATGTTAGCTTGTAATAAGGATAAAAAAACAAATTAAAGCTACGAGTGACAAACTACTCACCTATCTCGAGTCTTGATATAATAACTTTTAGTGAATTTACATACAGCTTAGAATACACAGTCCAATATACAGAATTTCTTATTTAGCCATTGTTGATTTCTTCCACGATTCTCTAGAATCAATGAGTAATGGCCATATAATTAAATTAACTAAATACATTGATTAAATGACTAAATTTATATAGGAAAAATGCTCAACCCCATCCATGTTTAGACCAAATGACAAGAACAAAGTTTTCCTTATTACATTTGAAATGGGTGTATGCATTTGTGGAACGCACTTCACCTGTCGAAAACATGAAATCACAAATTAAATAGTGTTCTTCTGAATCATTATTTTGTATCACAGTTGAGAAGGCAACAAAGTATTTTCTTCATCAATATTTCTATTTTCAGTAATGTTGATATGGCCAATAGCAATTTGTTAGAATGCTTGAGATTGTGATATTTTCTTCACCTTTTGAGAGCATATGCATTCAAATGTGACCACGGGGTTATTACTATGACTACATTCATTCTCATATTGAAAATGTCAACCAATGTTTTGTGCCCGAGTGGTCTTAATTTGTGTACAAGTGAAATGGTAATGGGGCTAGTTCTATGCTACTAAGCTTGGCTATGGGTATTTGGTTTCTTTATTTTATAATGTAACCTTAAATATTGCGTTCATGGAAAACTTTGTTCCTGGAATTTGGTCTAAAACATGGATAGTGTTGAAAATTTCTCTTATATGAATTTAGTCATTTAACAATGTATTTGGTTAATTTAATTTTATGGCCATTGCTCATTGATTCTAGAGAACCATGGAAGAAATTAACATTGAGCTAAATGAGACATTTTGTATATTAGACCGTAAGCTATATGTAAATTCATTAAAAGTTATAATGAAGAGACTCAAAACAGGTGATCAGTGATTTGTCACTTGTAGATTTTTTTTTTGGCCAAAACAATCTAATTTTATTAATCAAATCAAAAGTTACAATCACTAATAGCCGACCAAGAAACACTCAAAAGAACTAACGATTATAACCTATCACTCATCATACCACAAAGCAATCCTATACAATAAAACCTATATCAGCATATTATCAGCAAAGAACTTAAAAATAAACCAGCTAGTCTATATCTATACTAAGAGCAAAACAGCAATAACCAGTAACATCTAACATCAAGCATCAGACACGGGGGCCAAAAAATCAGCCAATACCTTCCCTGTCCCTTGTTACACTACTATTGCTATCAGCGAACCCGATCGCATCGATCACGACCCAAAATCTTGTCTAAAGAGGATGGCATACGGTCCGGCCATAGATCTTTGGTACATCCTCTTTTGAAGCAACATGTTATACAATCGCGACACAATTACCTTGTCGAGAAACCAAGGAGATCTTTATTCACCGCACTTGTCTTGACAATCCGAGCACCTCTCGGCCAAATCCCAGCTCTTCCACTCACAACCGACCACGAGCCCTTCTTTAATAGCACATGTACAAAGACTCACAACTCTGTCTCAACAATAATATGGTTAGTTCGAAATCTATGTCTACACATTAGGGCCTCACGAAATGCTATACACTCAGCCATGAAAGGGGATTGCGCCTGTACAACACTCCCCATTCCTCCTACATATCTTCCTCGATAGTCTCTACACACTAACCCAATGCTTGCCTCATCAGTCGCAGCCTTGTAGGATGCATCCACATTTATCTTGATCATCCCCCGTTGGCACAACCCATTTTGCATTACGCCAATGCCATCATCAAAGACTGCGGAGCCAACCACAGACGACTTTCCTCTTGAATTCCGGGATTCACCACACAGGCATTAACCAAATGGACTACCTCTTTGGCCACGAGCTTCTCTTCTCTAAATACCCAATTGCAGCGTTTCTTCCAAATCCACCAACACATGGTTGCAAACAGCGCCTTACCATATTCATCTAGATAGTTTTTGCCCTGCAACATATCGCATAATACCTCCTCACAGCGCTTCATACTCCATTTGCTAAATTTAAGGCATAGTGGGCTGCCAAACCAACAGTGGCGAGTCTAGGGACACAGAAAAAGCATATGCTCAATAGTTTCAGGTACACACAAACACACGGGAGGAGGGGTTAGCGGCATTTACGCTTGAATAAGGCCTCTTTCGTTGCAATAGCTCCTGCACCAATTCTCCACAGAAAGTGCTGAATTTTTGGTGGAACTATAACTTTCCAAACACATTTCCACAATTCTTTGGGAACATTAAATGACATACCTGGATCTTTAATTTTTACACCTTCACTTTGCTACTCTTCTCTACTTTGCATATCCAGATTTTCCGAATAAGACCCATCCCTATTATGCATCCGAGACTACACGATCTTCACATAAATTGATGGGGATCGACATCTTTAAGATCTGTTCCTTTTCCGCCTCAGTAATTTTCGACTGAATTAGGCTGAGATTCCATCTGCCTTGGCATATCAGATCTACCACTTTCAACTTCTTCTCTTCATCAGATAAATTCTCCTTATCCAGCTTATAGTGTTTCAACCCAAGGATCCATTGGTCCTCCCAAACGCTGATGAGCTTTCCATTTCCTACTTTCCAACATAATTCCTTCATCAGTAAATCACGTCCTGCCAAGAGGCTAGTCCAGCCCCATGACGCGTGGCTTCCCTTAGTTGCATTGAGAAAGCTGCCCTTAGGGAAATAGATTCCCTTTAAAATTCTACACCATAGATCCCTTGGTTGAGTAATGATGCGCCACGCCGTCTTTGCCAATAGCGCTTTGTTGAAGCATAATAGATCTCTAAACCCCAAACCACCTTCATTCTTCTTCATGGTCATACTTTTCGATTGCGCCAATGAATAGCTCACGATTCACCTTCTTGCCCCCACCAAAATCCGATATAAGGCTATCAATTTCCATGCGGGATTTTTTTGGAAAAAGAAAGCACGTCATAGGATATGTGGGAATTGAGTTTGCAACGACTTTAATTAAGATTTCCCTTCCAGCAAACGATAATAGCTTCTGTTTCCACCCCTGCATCTTCAGGCCAATCCTATCTCTTACATATGCTAATGAGGCAGCTTTGGAGCGTCCCCAAACGACTGGTAAGCCCAAATATTTACCAGCACTATCTGAATGTTTAATACCCAAACACGCTGAAACTGAGTTCCTGATTTCCGGCGGTGTATTCACAGAAAAGAATATACTGGACTTTTCCAGATTCACAACCTGGCCTGATGCTTCACAGTAGGTATCCAGTATTCTTTTAATGACCTTACAATTAATTTCATCAGCCCTCATGAACAAAATCGCGTCATCGGCGAAGAAACAATGTGATAACACGGGGCCTTATTAGCCAACTTCACACCGGTCGAGATCCTTCCTCTGCGTGTGTGTGCAGCATGAGAGATAGTACCTCCAAAGCCAATATGAACATATATGGTGACAATGGTTCACCTTGCCTCACACCTCTTTTAGGGGTAAACGTGTCAACTCTGCGCCCATCTACTTTCAGCGTGAAGCGCACTGAAGAGATACACTTCATGGTCCACTTAACCCAGCCCCTACAGAATCCCATCCGTAACATCACCTCTTCAAGGAAATCCCACTCAATTCTATCGTAGGCCTTATTCATGTCAACCTTTACAGCACATTCCCATTTTCTACTTGTCTTCTTGTGCTTCAAGTAGTGAAAAGCCTCATGAGTAATAATAATGTTGTCTTGTATCATCCTATTTGCTATGAAAGCACGCTGGTTAGGTGATATAATTCTGCACATCAGTGATCTCATTCTATTTGTCATAATTTTTGCAATGATCTTGTAGGATACATTACAAAGACCAATAGGCCGAAAATGACTTACCCCCTCTGGCTTATCCACCTTTGGAATCAATATTATGTTAGTAACATTAATCTGTTGCAGATCTGCCTTATCATTAAAAAATTGCTGCACCATTTCACAAACCTCTTTGTTCACTTCCTTCCAAGCCGCTTGATAAAACAAGGCGGAGTACCCATCAGGTCCGGGGGCCTTATTTGCACCTAATTGGAACACAGCCCTCTCAATTTCCTCGTTAGACACCTCCCCCATCAGCTGGGAGTTGTCATCATCACTGACTACCTTCTTAACATACGACAGAGCTTGCTCCATTGGCCCGGTTACCACCGGTGCAGAAACAGTTTTGAGTAAAAATCACCAAAAGCTTTGTTGATATCTGCACTCTCCTCCCGGCCATAACCCATTATCATCTTTTAGTCTTAGGATTTTATTCCGTTGTCTTCTTTGTAGGACGATCTTGTGGAAAAATCGTGTGTTCCTATCACCACATTTCAGCCATGACACCCTGGATCTCTGCCACCAGTAGGACTCTTCCCTATTCCATGCCTCTTCAATCTGCCTGACTATCTCCTCTGTCTTCACTAGACGTGTTGCTGTCATAACGCCAGAATAACAAATACTTAGCTCCTTTTTCAGATGCTCAATCACCTTTCTGAAATTCGGGAACTCCCTCTTGCTCCATACTACAAGTTTCTTTTGGCAGGCTTGTAGGCATCTTACCAAATCAGCTACACGATCCTCCATCACACCATCTACCTCATTCCATCCTTCATGGACAGCAAGCAAAAAATTTCATCTTTGAACCCAATTAGCTTCAAATTGAAAGGTTCTCGTCCTTTTCTCCTCACTATAGCAGCAATCTACAACCAAGGCGTGATGATCCGAGCCAATGGGTTCCTCATGAAGCACCAAAGCATGGTCAAATTCCTCTCTAAATTCCACATTGCCAAGAGCTCTGTCCAGCCTTTCCCTTACGAGACTACCGCCATGCTTATTGCACCAGGTGAAACGAGCCCCTTTAAATTCTAAGTCCAACGTAGCATTACAATCGATACAAGGCTTTGGAAGTTAATAATTTTTCGCATCGACCTCGGGTTACCTCCTTCTTTTTCGGGATGGGACAGACAAATCATTGAAGTCACCCACCGCAAGCCAGGAACCCTCATACTTGCTTTTGCTAATGCGCAATGTGTTCCGAACAACCCGCCGCTCGCCCTCCTTGGGTGGCCCATACACAAAGGAAAAGAATTTAGGCAAATTTAAGGCTGCTTGATTCAGCCATAACATGAATAATGTTCTTAGATTGATACAAGACGAACGTTATTGAGTCACGCCACTGGACAACCGGACCACCGGCCAAACCTCTTGGTTCTACTACAAGCTCCTGCCCAAACCCACACTTTCTTTTGATTCTTTTTAATTTTCCACTACACATTTTGGTCTTCATCAGGAAGAGTATTGAGGGTTGAAATTTATTTACTAATTCCCTCAGATTTTTAACTGTCAAGGCTCTCCCTAGACCTTGACAGTTCCAAGATAACAACCTCATGGCTCCCCGGTGGCTGTTGAAGGCCAGCCACCTACACCCTCAGCATTACATTTTGTTCTTCTACCACCTCTCGCTTTGAATACAAATCCGGAATCGCGACGGCTCCTCCAAAGAGAATTTCATCTCACTTGCCATATCCATTCTATCTCCTTTCATCATCCTTGGATCCCCTTACCCTTCCTTTTCACATTTCTTCGTTCGGCCTTCTCTTTTTTCAACTTATCGGCATACTGGCGATATCCTTGGCTTGGGATCAGGAATTATTGCCACTGATTTTATTCTCTTTGCCTCCGATGTCTCCCATTCCTCAGCTGCATTACGTTTCAGCCCAAGGTCTTCAATTCTGTTGATTATATCACCTAGAACCTTTCCTTGATACACTACCATTGCCATAGAATTCTCCTTATGGTTGTTGCAGACCTTCTCTGTCTTATTGAGGTTTTCATCACCAGTAGCCCTGTCAATGTCCTCCGAGTTCAAGTGAGTAGCCGTCTCTGCTACTTCTTCACTGCTAATGGCTTGCTTGTCCATTCTACCACTTCTTGGTTGAGGTATGATTGAGTACGTACCGTCTTTGCCTATATTGATTGCTTCCTCGCCTTTCGGAGATCTTCCCCCTGATTTCCCCCTTTGTGCACTTCTAGTATTCGCCACCAAGTGATTATGTATTTTAATGACGAATAACTCCTCATCCTCTGCCATTGAGGTTGACTCAGATTTCCGATTAGCTTCAGCGTTCCTTCTCCTTATTGCTTTCTCTTTCTTCTTCCTCACATGCTCAGCTTCACACCAGTCACTGCGAATCACTACCAACACCTCATCCCGGTTGCGACACGCGACAAGTGAGCCAAGCCCCAAACCGAGGCACCTCGGATTAACAATCGACATCGGCTTAGCAGATTTGCAACTTCTATTATCATGTCCGATCTTTCCACAATTATAACAAAAACACTGTAGTTTCTCATATTTGATGGATATCCATACCTGTTTACCATCTGGCCGAGGCATCCAGAAGCCATACGCAAGTGCTTTCCTTAAATCAAGCAAGATTCTAGCACGAAGAAAGCCACGAAGATACCTTCCATTTTGACAAGGATCCTCAGCCATCAATACCTCGCCAACATATCCACCTATCGTAACTGCGTTTTCCAGACATAGCGCCTCCATAGGCACGTTGTGCATCTGAATCCACACTGGACAGACGGCTGAAATCATACTCTTCGCATGCCTTAAACTTTGACTTTTCCAAGAGATTCAGTAAGGATCCATTGATCAGCCATGGTCGACCTCTTAATACTCTGCTAAGCTCCTCCTTCTCTGTGAATCTGAACATAAACGCGTTGCCATTGACTTCAATGACTTCAAATCCCTCAGGCAGATTCCAAGCCTTCCTCAGGATTGCTTCCACAGCCGCTCGCGTGTAGGATTTGTTAGAGAGCACCTTGCCGATCGTAAATTGTTCCGTCTGTTTCACGCCGGACCAACGGAGATGAGATTTGGCACTCTGCCATCTGCGACTGAAGTTAATTTCGCTCTACTTCAACCACAATCACCGCATTGATTTGCGTACAGCACCGGTAGTCCCTCCGATCTGCCTTGCACCACTCCGATAGCCCCTCCAATCCGCCCTGCACCGCTCCGATAGCCCCTCCGATCCGCCTTACACCGCTCCGATCACCCTCCGTAGCACCACCCGTAACCCTCTCACGCTTGGCGGAGAGACCTAGGCTCCCACACGAGTGCGTGGGGAGAGCAAGTTGATACTGTCACTTGTAGCTTGAATTTGTTCTTTTATCCTTATTACAGACTGAAATTAATTTTCTTCCTTGTAGAGCGATATTTGAGAGATTAGTTACATTAAAAGGTAAGTTTAATCCCTTCCCTTTCATTTCTCATCTAATTTACAATCTAACCTCGGTTTTACAATTTCAATTTTCACAATATGATCTAATGGAGAGAATAAGTTAGTGATAATCGATAACAAATACATCTCTCGGAAAGTGTCTACCTTTAATTTATGCCTACTATACTCTCTCTCTCTCTCTCTCTTTTTTCCAGATATGTCTGCAATGTGAAAGTGAATGCCATTTTTTGGTAACAAACTTTTTTAGTAGTAAATTGTGTAATGAAAATGAGTTGAGGGTGTGTTGTATCTCGTTAAGGGACTTTTATCTTCCTACTTTCACAAATAGTGAGACTCAAGGACCTTCCTCCTTTAAATGATTTTAGGTCACATCTGACAAAATTCTTAAATAGGGATTTATGGGCAACTTTCCCCAATTTAACACAATGGAGAGATAGGACAAAAAAAATATCTTGTTCAATTTTAACCAAATTTTCCCCAGTTAATGGGCAAATAGATCTTACCTTCAAAATGTCCTTTTACCTCAAAATAATCACTCAGGCAAAAGATAAGACAAACAAAGTATCTTGTGCATGTGTTTAGACTCTAACATGAGAAAGAAATGCAATTAAACCTTAATAATATAGGGATTGTTTATCAACAAGTATTAGAATAATCCTTACTTGAAAATTGACTTGAATTGTAGATACCATCAGATTTTGTACAACATATTTCCAGAAGACCTTTTGAAGTTCTTTCTTTCGCACTGGTTTGGCTTGATGTTGGATCTGCAATGAATTAAGTAGGCAATGGTCAACCGAAAGAGCAATGGTTATCTAGAGTCATGAAAATCATTTAAAGCATTATTCTTTCCATCAGTTTGAGTTTGAATTTAGATAACAACAAGTATATCTAACTGGAGTATTTTCTCTTCCTCAAAGGTAAACTTGATAATTAATAAAAGGGGCAAAGAGACCTCACCAACAGCACTAGAGAAGGTACACAACAAGAAGGCCCCACTTCTTTAATTCAGTTCCCGCACTTCCTCCCAGTTAATTACCACTAAGAGTAGAAACAACTGCATCCTTCAATTCACCAAAAAATATTTGTGACATCAATCAATTAATATAGAAGATCCTGTAATTAATATTATAAGTGTAGGCTGTGTAGCATAATGTCTATTACTTTGGGAGACAATAATTTTTATTATAAATATATTTGGTTGGTCATACAAGGTAAAAAAATGTACCATCCATGCTAAAATGTTGTCTCTTCTTTTTCTTTAGGCAAATCTCCCATCACATCTTGTGACGGTCAATCTTAGATTGTGGAATATTGCATACATTTCACTGTAATAATTTTGAGCATTTCAGAGATTTTATTTTTTTCCTCATATATTTTGTATCTACAAAACCTTTTATACAGCAAAAGAAATAAAAGATCCTTCATAAAGTCATGAGTTTAGTTTATGTGCTATTTGTAAGAATTTTCTAGGAAAATTACATGACATTAGAACACCAAAATCGTGCCTCTTTTTCGGTTAAAACACTCTTCCATATCCTTGATTTTAACTAAGGAAGAGTCTGTTTTATCCTAGAAGCATCCGAGCAATTGGAATAAACCTTAAAGACAACATCCAAGTTCCAATATCATCATGGTTAGTTCAGTTTATGAATAGAATTGTGAAAATCATAAGCCTAATTCCATTCTTCTCAAAATCACAATAAATACGTGAATATGTATACTTAATTTTACAGAGAAAATCCTAGCTTAAAATACTTTTAGGAAAGCTAAATCACTAGCAGAGACAATGATGTGCCAAAGAGGCTGTCTCTGTTGTGTTATACACAAGGTAATGAACATCTAAAAGAAGGGAGGAGCATATAAAAAAGGTTAAGGTGTAGATTAGCCCACGAAGTGTTACGCAAAAAGCACCTAACAAAAAACTGTTTTAGAGGGATCAAAAATACAAATGAACAATTGAAATAGAAAAAAATACCAATAAACAATTTAAAATAGGAAAATAACACAATGCCGTTAATTTTAACTTAACATCGTCGCTCAATCTGCCGTTGGTCAATGGATCTGTCTTGAATTCAAGCTCATCCACAGTGGTCATGGAGGAGAGGGACAAACGAGCTAACAACATTGTCGCCAGCACCACCAGCACAGCCTTTCCTCGATCCCACTGGGTAGAAAATCAAAGTGGAAGGAAAATAAAATTAAAGAACGAACGAGCTTGTGCTTTACAAGGAATCGGATGATGAACAGTGAAGTCACTCTATATCTAAGATCTTTCCACCGTTCCAGCATTCATTAGCTTCCAGAAAAATGTTGTGCGCCTCTGTTCTACTTCCGCTCTCCCTCTCCAAAAACGATTAATGATGATGAATTGTGGCTCTAATTCTAGTGATGAAGGCAAGAGTACCATGCGACAGAAGTGGAGAAGGAAGCTAATGAAGTGTTGGTGTAAGCCCGCTGTCTTGATTTAGTCGTCGGTGTCGTGCCTTTGTTTCGTGCTTACTGTAGCTTCCTCCTTCCAGTTGTGCCTCCCTCTTTTTCCAATCGTCCTCCTGTAGCTTTTAGGTCTTGCCTTACTTTTCCATTTGTCCCAAGCCCATCACGCATAAACTTTCGGCGATGGGACCACACGAGCAAGTGCCGCAACGACAAGGGAAGCTGCCTGTGGCATTTTCCCATTCCACAAAGAAGTTCAAGGGAGAGAGATAACATCGTTAAGTTGAAATTAACAGCATTGTATTATTTTCCTATTTTTAAATTGTTCATTGGTATTATTTTTTTTTTCAATTGTTCATTTGTATTTTTAGCCCCTCTAAAACATTTTTGTGCTAGGTGCTCTTTGCATAACACTTCGTTGACCAATTTGCACCTTAACCCTATAAAAAAATTAATAAAAGAAAAGTATGGCACATGCAGTACAGTGGGGGATAACAAGTCAAGAAGATATAAAGACGTATCCTAGCCCATCCATTCAGATGGATTTGAATCTTGCATATAACGATGATACATATCATGGCTTCTTAGGCATTAGGATAATACATATCATATATGTTTATGATCGTTGCCAGATGAAGGCAATTGGCAGTGTAGTGACAATATTTTCATGATTGAAGTATTATAAGAGAATATTGCTTTATAATGCTATCTGTCATAGAAATACACTATAACTATTCTTTCTGAAGATAACAAGAAGCATGTGATGATTGATTCAGATGACCTTTGAAATGCAGCAGTAAATAGCTCAACAAGCAATCATACAATTCAAAAAAGATCTAGTTTTAAAGAAGAGCAATGTATCAGCTGGTTTAGCTTGAAATTTTAAACCATCCAATAAAAAGACTGAAAGAAAGTCTTCCCTCTTGATCTTAATTAAGCAGGCAATGGTCCCCCAAAAGAGCAATGACTATCTGAAGTCAAGGAAATCATTTACAACACAATTCTTTCTATCAATTTAAGTTCGAATTTAGATAACAACGAACATATCTAACTTGAGTATTTTCTCTTCCTCAGATGTAAACTTGGTAATTAATAAAAGGGGCAGAGGGACCTCACCAGCAGCAATAGCGAAGATACACAGCAAGAAAGCTCCACTTCTTTAATTCAGCTCTCACTCTTTTTTCCAAATATCTGTGACATCAATCAATTCTTTTAAAAGATCCTGTAATTAATATCATAAGTGTAGCATAATGTCCATAATTTTGGGAGATAATAATTTTTTACGATAAATACATCTTGTTGGTCATTAAAGGAGAAAATGATCAGGAAGGAATTTAAACAAAATGGTTCAAGCTCACTATTATTTCTGCATACAATGATGCAAATTGCATCCCATTGACCTCTAAAACCAGCAAAATGGATGATAGTCCCACATCACAATGCAACCTAATATGCAAACATAAATTCAAAATAACTAATTTTCCAGAATGTGCTCTAGGTGATGGCTTCGTGTAGATTGATTTATAACATCATTTTCAATAATAAAAGCACTCATCATTATCAGTTGCTTTTACAGCTGCAAACAAAATAATTATTTTTTCTATATCCTAATCTTTCTTTATGATGATATCTTCCAGTAATCTAATGCATCTACCGAGACTAACGTACCTTTTACATTGATAGGGAATATTTAGAGGACCCATTTTTAAGTACTATAACGCATAATTTAGATTTGGATACTCATGATTCATGAGTATACACGATGATTAGTCATCAGTAACTCAAAAAATATATTCTGAATAAAAACCAATTTTTAATTAGCTCAAGCAATGCCCTTCAACACATTATTAATTGCATTGTAATCCCGGTCCTTAATATGGGACATTTTGGGAAAGTTTATATTATTCATAAATATATGATGTATTTGTCAATCTTTTTCTAATTTGTCCTTATTGATATTCCTTCAATAATAATCAAAGAGGAAAAGGAATGAGGGAATTAAGGAAGATAACAATGGTGTTTCAGAAAACACATGCCATTAATTAATTTACCTAATTTACTTAGTCTAAATGTCTAATCAAATTAGATCAATATGTCTTAGATTAGGCAATAGAAGGAGTAATTTTTACTTCGTGATCCCGACCGGTTCTGAAAAAATACTTTATGATCTTGAAAAAATATTTTAGGATCTTGAAAAAATATTTCAGGTGCCGACGGTACTAAAACGATACTTGAAGATACTTACCGATACTAAAAAATAATTCGTGATCTTAACAAATTATTTTATGATCTTGAAAAGATATTTCAAGTTGAGTAATACAAAAAATATATTTCAGGATATTTTTTTGAAGATCCTAAAATAATTTTTCAAAAGTATTTTTTCGCATCGTTCAACATCCCGAGATATCTTTTAAGTATCAGTCAATGCCCTAAAATATTTATTTTTTTTTTTTTAAAAGAAGGAACCAACTCAGTTTTGCGAGCCTGGGATGGCAACGAACGGGAATCAGGACCAAAGCCGCGTCCATTATATTATACTAGTAGCAAGAAGGAAATCTACAAAGAAATGGAGAGCACCAATGACTCAGAATATTTAAAAAATATTTTTATATGAAACGACAGAAAATAAAATGAAAAATTTTCAATGATCCTCCACTAAACCACACCTAATAATAGGAAAAATTCTAGTGGCACAAAAATCACAGTAGGGATATTAAACCAAATTCCAGAAATATACCACTTATGGATCTTTGTAACCTAATACAAGAGAAATTCCTAAAATAATACTCCGTCTGGTCTTTAATATAAGAAAATTTGTGAGTTAACTTTGGCCCTAAATATAAAATATAGTTTTCTTTTTTGTAAATGTTTTCCTAATTTTACCCTATTAAAACTCTTTCAACGATAATCAAGGAGGAGAGGAAATGGTGGAATTAAAGAAAATTACTAGAAAGTTTTTGAACATACATGTCATATTAACTAACTCAACTAACTTCCTTAATCTAATCAAATTAGATAAATATGTCTTATATTAAAGATTGAAGGAGTAGGATGAAGAATTCTTCCGGCACAAACATTGCATTACAAAACTGAACAAAATTAAACGTACAAGTTACCAACCAAATTCCAAACAAAACATGTAGGAAGAATTGCTGGAAGCACAACCTTTAAAAAGTTAAACACATAAATTACCAGCAAAAATATTGAATCAGATTGCTAAAGTATATTATCTCCACTCTCTTTTGTATTTTATCGAGTTTTGGAATTTTTCTCCCTTTGTTGACGTGGGGACGGTTTGAAACTTGAAACTACACATTTTCTGAAACTGCTCCTGAGTTCATTGTCCATTAGGTTTTGCTTTTCACTATTTTAATTGAACCTCAATTATTTCATTATTAAACGGATGATAACCCTGACAACATAACGTAGCTAATGCTCAGCCCATTATCTGTTATTTATATTTTATTTCAGCTCGCAGGTTCAAAGGATGGAGCTCAAGGCTGAAGGCTCAATATATGCAACAGAAGGTGTAGGATATCGAATTAATTGATGAATAAATGATTCCTAATAATTGTATATTTATTTGCATTATATGAGTATATCGGTTAGGGATTTAACTTCAATCACATTTCTGTTGGAATATTTGCTAGCACCTGTTGGTGCTCTTATCGATTTCGTTTACTGGATTTAATTGGTATCAAATTGATGTCATGTACCCTCCCCCATTAAACAATTTTGCGCTCTCAAACATTATTTTCACATTTAATATCCCTAATAAAAGACCTGATTTAGAAATGAATTTTGGCTTTAAGTATATGATCATTTTTCACTTTATCTCTTATATTTATCATTTTTTAACTAATTTGTCTGACTTATAAACAAATATATAATCTAATAATATACAAAAATATTTTAAAGACATCATGTCATGCATACTATAATTAAATAATTTATATAGATTTTTTAATCTCCCTGAATTTAATAAACATGTTTTATATATTTATGTGCTCTCTTTCATTTGCCTGAGATACATTGCCCATTCGGTACTTATTTTACTAACTTAATACTTCCACCACCACACCATTATATCTGAGTTTTTGGCGGCTAAAATACTACTCCTTACTAAATGGATAATTTCTTAACTAACTTAAATAGAATAAGAAAATTAGTTAATACAGTATGTCATATTTTTCTAGAAACCCTAACCATCCTCCTTAATTCCTTTCTCCTCTCTTACTCACTTTATTATCGGTGAGAATCAATAAACAAAATGTGGGAAACAATAGATAAAAATGAGAGAGAAATATTACATTTAGAACCAAGATTAAAGTGTTGTGTGTAGCTCTAAATGGGTGTGCCTATTTGTGAAACACAACTCACCTGCAGAAAACATGAAACCACAAATTAAATATTGTTATTCTAAATCATTATTTTGTACCACAGTACAGTACAGTTGAGAAGGCAATAAAGAAATTCACTGCATTGACAACCTAGCTGGGGATCATAAGCATCCCAAAGAGTAGTAATCTACTATCATAGTGGGGGCGGACACACCCCTAAAATTATAGAATCAAACCCAAAATTTTAGTAAATTATATCTCAAACCTATAAAAATTTTAATATTTTCACTTCAGTCCCCACACTAAAAGTTTCATGAAGGGACTAAAATGAAAATATTGAAATTTTTATGAGGCTAAAATGTACTTTCATGAAAACATGGTTCCATTATGTAATTTTCGCCCCTCCTTATTACATTTCTGGTTCCGCCTCTGTGTCATAGTTGTCTGAAAGAACAAAATTTACAAAAACAAGAAGGTCCAGCTTATTATCAATGCTTTATTTCATGTCTGTGCCTTTTTTTTTTTTTTTGGTGTGGATATTACAGGGCTATAATTCGATTCCAGTTGAAAATATTACAAGGTTATAATTTTTCTTTTAAAATTTGAAAGAGCTGAAAGAATCGGGGATAAAATTGAAAAGAAACCAGTCAGCTAAAACTCCCATCGACATCATTTTCTCCCCGGTTGGAAAAAATCAAATTCAATATTGAAAAGACCCATTCACAGCTAAACTGCAGCAGATCCACCTAAGCCATGAGGAAAGAAACAGAAAAGTTGGATCTACCGTATTATTGTAATATATCAACATCTCACAAATTTCAAATGCTTATCATGGATATTTTTTTTCCACGAACTGAGCAAGAACTGAAAGCAGAATGAAAAAGCTGACAACATTAGGAAGTAAGCAACTAAGATGTGTTACTTAGGGTTACATTATTATATATTTTTTTTTGTTAAAAGATGTGTTACTATTATTATTATTTTTTTTTTTTTTGCTCCTTTTTATAAGAAAAATTATTTGTTTTGTCTACCCATAATTAAGGAGGATAGTGTGTGAGAGTAATAATTAATATAATATTAGAGTTTAGTGTAATTAATAGGGATAATATTGGAAGTTATTTAAATTGTAGGGTAACTTTATTGACTTTAACTGTTTTTATTGATTTATGAAAAAAGTTAGTTGGTGCACTTATAATAAGGATAAAAAACGGACTCAGGATTTGCAGTCAGAATAAAGCCCTAGACTCCCAAATCTGGGCCTGTGGGATCAAGTGATTGGCCCATATTATAAACTATAAAATTGTGGGTAAATAATTCTTGAGATGCAACAAAAGAGTTGGGTCCAGCCAAACAAACCATTCTCTCCGCAAACTAATGCTCGAATTCTACTTAAGACAGATGTTTACGTTTGGTATCTGATAGTGACTCAAACATGATTGTCTCTCGTAAGAGGGTACATGTGCTTAGCAAAAACCATAAAAACAAAAAAAATCTTGAGATGCTTATACTAGTTTCCATCATTTTTTTTTTTTGTTTTGTAAATAGGTTGCTTCAATTTTAAATATGTTATTTGCGTACGTTTTTCTTATTAAAGCTTTTAATTTTGGGACCTTGGGATTAGAATTAGCTTGGGACCTTGGCTGCAAAAAGCTCATTGTGGAGTCAGATGCGCAGGTTGTCATTTCCTCCATATCGAATCTACATACTCATTTTGGGAGCTTACAGGTTTTGAGGATTAGAGAGTATCTTTTGAAGGATTGGCATGTGTCTTTAAGGTGTATTCCTTGTATAGCAAATACAATTGCCGACGATTTAGCCAAATTTGGCCTTTCTCAGTTTGATATATTAGTTTATTGTCCCAGTTCATTAAGAATTTGGGTTCAACATGAGTCTTTGGGAGTTAATTCTCTTTCAGTGTAATTTTTGTTTTGCAAATGTAGCCTTTTAGGCACCTCTTTTATATCCCAAAAAAAAAAAAAAAAAAACTTTAATTTTACTCTTTTGACACAGCTACCTCTTTGATTTGTTTACATTGTTAGTTCATATACCAGAGGCTAATTGTGTTCATGGAGTAAATTAAAAAACTTAATGAATAGAGAAAAATAAAAAGGTACGAAATTAAAAATTAAAGGAAATTATACATATCAAGAATGACATTTTCTGAAAATTAACTTTATTTGGTACAAAAAAATTAATTTTGAATACAAATTGTATAAACTTCAATATTAAATTTCATGTAAGGGGGCAAAGTTGAAAATTGATCATGGATGGAGATAAAAATATAATATTCATTGAGCAAGGTTTTAAAAATCCAGTTCCCAACTGAGATGTCTCCCCAGCTTCGATACACAGCATGCATCAAAGCAAAGTTGGCGTTGCATGCCAATGATTCGTCATAATAATTTATTATCGAGAATGCCTTTACCAATTCAAAAATGATCAAATACGACCAATTTCCCCAAGTTCCTTTAATATTGTTGTGGTCGTAAAAATCCTGAACAAGAAAGACTTGCCTTATTTTATTTTTTTTAAAAAAAATCTTTCAAAAATAAAAGTTTTTAACTTGGAAAAAAGACAAAAAAACTTTAAAATTGAAAAATCTCAAATCATGTTAATTACCAAAAGTTGATAAGGAAATGACGAAATTTAATAAGAAATTTATAACTCATTTTTTGGTAAATACTTAGTTTAAAATTCTGCAAATTCAAAGTTCTTTATTTTAGTTTTTTTCCTCCTTTTTATTGTGATTTTGTACCATATTATTTATTTTCCAAATGTTTCTTTTTTAAGCCTGTCATATTGTATCTCCTTGAAATCATATGAAAATGATTTTAAATTTAGGGTGTGCATGGTAACGCTCATAGAATGAGTTTTTTCTTAATTTCGCTCCCCCAGGAACAAAATTAGATGGGAATTGTGTTTGGTAAATCCGGTTTTTTTCTATTCCGGGGGATGAACCAGTTTATTTTTTATGCTTTGAGGAATAAAAAAAGAAGCAAAAATTTTCTACTTCTCTTCCAAGCCACAAAATGAGAATCATTTTTCTCAAAAAAAAAAAAAAAAAAAAAAAAAAAAGACTCATTCCTCTTCGGCGTAAATTTATCCTCGTTCACCACCACCGCCCGCCACCACCACCACCACACCGCCACCACCCCACTACCGCCGCCGCCATCGCCACCACCGCCGCCGCCGCCACGACCACCGTCATCGTCGCCGCCACATAAATAATTTTTTTAATATAAAAATTACATAAATAATTTGTTTAGGAAATTTAAATTTAAGTTTATTTGTAAAGTATAATAATTATATTAATTATTAAAGAAAAGGACAAAATGGTAAAAATAACTCATTAATCCTCCATCTTTCTCCTTTATTATTTTTTTAACTCCCAAACAAGGGGAGGAAAAATGTGTTACCAAACATAATTACGGTCCTCGGAATAAAAATAAAATGAGTTAACAAACGTAATTATGATTCCCGAACTCTTCTAAAGCACAAAATCGAAAAAAAAAAAAAAAAAAAAAAAAAAAACTTTTCATTTTAGAAACAGTCTTTAAGTAACATGAAATGGTTGCCATGCACACCCTTAGCAATTAAAATCACATAGCACAGTGAAATCATAAAATATATAGAATCGGTCAATTACTTCTAATCTTTAATAATCCCTGGTCCTAAAGAAACTAAATAAATGATTTAATTATAATATATATTACATATCATTAAATTATATATTAATTTATAAGTCACATAAATTAGTTTGGAAAAAAATAATAAATATAAATACTCTAAATCAATATATTTTACATCTTTAATCTTTAAAAAAAAAAAAAAAAAAACAATGTGAGTTTGTCTAAATGATTTCTCAAGTTCATCCAATTTGCTTTTACTCTGCCTTTGTTCCTATTTTTTCATGTCTCATGTCATGTTTGATGATTTTATATTTTTTTCCGAAAGCAAAAGTCTATACTTGATTTTGTTCTATTATATTCTTTATAATAGTTCCTTTTCCCAAACTTTTCTTTTTTGAGGCGGAAAAAGAGAGATTTGATTTTGTGCTGTCCAATATTTGGGGTTGCTTGTATTTGTTAGTTTGCCTCTATAACACTTGAAACTATAAGTACAATTGATTACAATTTCTTTCTTACAACAGCATACACATGCTCTTTGAAGGTTTAGCCGTTTGTTTCCATTTTTGTGGTATTTTTGAGAAATATGCTGATTATTTCTTTGACAACTCATCCAAAAACGTGTTTTTAATTTAGTTTTCCTAAAAACAGAGAAACAGCAACGGAATAATTAGTATTGAATTTCAAATAATGCCACAACACACCCTTATTTTAAACCTAAAATTGAGATAGTTAAATGTTTAGTTTGACTAACGTGAACTAATAAATTGGTCGACTATGAATACGAGATGAGTGTATTGGAGTGAATGTTAAACGAGTTCTTGCTTCGATGAATGAAAAAGTCAAATCTTGGGTCTGGATAAAGGAGATGAGATTGGGTCCGTGCACATGGGAATGTTTATGTTGCCCGACATCGGTACGAGTGAACTCGAAGTTCTGATCTTATTGTCTTATTCTAATTGCATTCTAAGAAGTATGTGTTGCTAGCTTGGCTAATAAGCCGTGAACACTTGCTCATAGACATAAAAAGCATGATGTGTTCTTCCTTGCTGACAGGAAAACCGGAGCCATATGTGGTGCAGTAAAGGAACTTAACATTTACAAAGCTGATACTTGTGAATACATACGAAAGGTATGTCTTTTAGATATTATTACAATCCTGATCACTGGAGCCTTGTGTGCTTTTAAAATTAGTTAAAAACAAATACACATATATTTTTTTTCCCAGCTATGTCTTTAAAGAAGATAAGTGAGAGAGAATAAATGCAATAATATAGTCAAGCAAACCTAAAATGAATCTTATATTTTGAGATACATTCATTTTAAAGCTTATTTTAAGAGACGGAGGGAGTGGAATATAGTCAAGTAAGAATAAATTACGGATTAGAGTTAAAAAGGAAATATTGTAATTAAACTTTCTACTCTTTTCATCCTTTTTTACTTAAAAAACATGATACCTTAGAAGAATCCAAATTCTCTTCCTACCATTTATTCTATTACTCCTCCTCTTTGATATAGGGCATATTTAAGAAGTTGATCTTGGTCCTAAATATAAGACATTTTTCATCTTTTTCAATATTTTCCTAATTTACCCCATATTGATGCTCCCTCAACAATAATCAAGGGGAGAGGGAATGAAGGGATTAAGGATGATGAGTAGGATATTTTAGGAAATACATGTGATATTAACTAACTTCATTAATTTCTTTATTTTAACTAAATTAGATAAATTTGTTTTATATTAAGGACTTGGAGGAGTAATAATATACATTATAACTTCAAAGAATCGCCATACATAGTTTCTAACACAGTGCTTATGATGTTATCGCAAGCCAATAAATCCTTTCTCCAGTTTAAAAAGCTGGAGAAAGAAAATGTCACTAGTGCAAAAAAGGGTATTAAGATCACCTCATTTAGATCGGATTATAGAGGATTCGGTCTAAAAAGTATGACCGGTGGCAGTTTCGTAAATATAAGGAACTTTTTGGACCAGATTATAAAGGATCCGGTGTTAAAAGTATGACTGGTGGCAATTTCGTAAATATATAAAAAACTTTTAATACCGGATTATAAAGGATCCAGTCTTGAAAGTATGACCGGTGGCAATTTCGTAAATATATAGAACACTTTTAAGACTTGGTTGTTTCAAACAACTGGTCTTAAAAGTGTTAAAAAAAATATGACTGGTGGCAATTTTGTAAATATATAGAATACTTTTAAGACCGGTTGTTCCAAAAAATAGGTCTTAAAAGTGTAAAAATATATATATATGACCGATGGGAATTTCGTAAATATATACAATACTTTTAAGACCGTTGTTTCAAAAAATAGGTCTTAAAAGTATACTTTTAAGACCGTTTGTTTCAAAAAATCGGTCTTAAAAGTGTTACATGACCGGTGGCAATTTCGTAAATATATAGAATACTTTTAAGACCGGTTGTTTCAAAAAACATGTCTTAAAAGTATACTTTTAAGACCGGTTTTTTTCAAAAAATTGGTCTTTAAAGTGTTTTTTTAAAAAAAGCTAAATTTGCTATACCTGTTAAGTCCGAGAGTCTGCTTTATCTTCTTGGTGATATAACTTTTACTTAGTTATAGATTCATCGAGTGTCCCAAAAACCTCACGAGTTAAATCCTCAGCAAGAATGCCATCCTCTTCCTCCAACCTACTTGCAATCTTCGTAAGTCATTCGAAGAGCCACGAGAATCAAATCCTTAGCAACGTTGGTGGTCAGATGCTTCAAGGGTTTTACGATGGCGTCAACTCCAATCCTCGGCAACGGTGAAAGCGTACTACTTCGAGGATTATGGACGACGACTGCTCCGTCCTCTTCGATCTATGGCTCCTCTCACGCCTTCTTCGCACGGACCCGACTTAAAATAAACCCAGATCTCTTCTTGCGTAAGTCTGTTTATTCCTATCTTGACTACTCCTGCTCAGATCTGGACTTCGATTTTGGTTGCTTGAAGTTTTGCTAGCATCGACAAGAGAATCCTGCTCAGATTTAGTTGCTTTAAGCTTGTGATTTTTTTGTAGATTTGGACTTCAATTTCACCTCTGATTTTATATTGATTTAAATTCGATTTCTATAGTGAATGATTTCTATTTCTTGTTATTTTTTCTTATTTCTGGACTTTGTAATAATCCTTTTTGTTTTTCTTGTTGTTGTTGCTTCCAATTAGGGATGTCCAAAAAACCCGACAGTCCAGGTGGTCCGGTCCGACCCGACCCGGTCCGTTTGGGAAAAAAATAGTCTGGGACAATTTCTTCAGACCAGACCAGACCACTTTGCTCGGGCTGGACCAGACCTCGGGCCAGGGGCTGAGACCAATTGTCTAGCCCGGTCTGGCCCGAGATATATATATATATATATATATTTAAAAAAATTAACTTAACCTCTTTAGTCTTCAGTTTCAGCGACATCTCGACTCAGCGTCTCAGACTCCTTTCAGCCTCAGGTCTTCATCACTCAATGGGTCTTCTTCTTCAGTGAGTCTTTTTCACTCAATTCGTCTCGTATCGGTGCATCCCCATCCTCATCTTCCGTCTCCGACTCTCTGTCTCTCGTCCCTCGACCTGCAGAGCAATATATTGTCAAAAGTCGGACCGTCTCTCGTCTCTCGTCTCTCGTCCGTCTCTCAGTCTAGGACATTCTCAGACCGTAGACTAGGAGAATCTCAGTCCATCTCTCGTCCCTCGACCTCAGTCCTCCGTAAGTTTTCTTCTTTCGATTTAAATATCAGAAACCCTAAGTCATTTTGCCTTCTGTCTTGCTTCGATTTTTTGGATTTAGTGGATTTAAATCTCTCCATCTCTCGTCCCTTGCTTCGATTTACTGGATACTAATTTTATTTGTGGGGATTAGTGTGAATGTTGTGGTTAGAATGTTATGTACAGAATATTGATGAACAGAGTATTATGCTTTGATAATCTGAGAAGATTGCCTCCACTGATTCATTCTCATTAACAGAGTATTATGTTCTTTATCAAGGACCTTGCAGCTTAGGTATTGTTTCCGTCTGGCCCTTGTTATGGATGATTGGAAATTTTAAGGCGAAGGTTTTTCACTTTGCCATACTCATATGACCTGTTGCATGCTGATTTTGCAATTTACTTCTGAAATCTGACCTATTTATGCGGAATTTTTGGATCTTATTCACAACTCACTTGTGTACTAGTTAACTACGTTTCTTTTGTTGCCACTTGAGTAAGCCCTCTCCCAGGTTTTGGTTTAGATTTTTGGATTGTTAATTGTGTTTTACTGAGCATAATATAAGGTAATTTCTAATCATGACACTCCAAGGACATCCACATGCCTGAATGATAAGTTGTCTGTGCACATCTATATCTATAATTTGGAATTGATAAGAGCATATTCTTTCTACCATTTAGACCTAAACCATAGCCATCATGCTACTTGAACACTTATATCTGTAATTTGTTTATGCGATATGCAAATTCATTAAAGGTTGTTATTCACTTATATCTGTTCATTGTATTTTTCCTTATTATCTAAATAAGCATGAATTGCTGTTGAGTACAGAAATGTATACTCTTGTGCACCAAGTTGAAATCTCGTGGCTGCCTGTATACTCTTGTGCTCCTATAAACATGAGGCACCTAATATGGGGATATAGCATATGGTCATGCTTATGCTGCTGCAATTCTGTGATGTTAAATTGTTTACTCATTACATACAAATTCTGCATTTTGGAAGTGTTCCGCTTATATATCTATGTTCATGTTTGAGATTAAAATATTTTTTAATTTGGTGGTACAGATAACTTAAGTCATGATTCTCCTGGAGGGAACCTTTTTAGAGTCCCTATTATTGCCATAAGTGTATTTCCTAAAATACTTTTTTTAGTCAGTAGAAGCTTCTTTTCTTTTGAGTACAGATTTTTTTGTCTTTGACATTCAAAAGAACAATCTCTATGTCAGTTGCACCAGTTGAGAGTATTGCGATTGCCTCGCTAAGCAGTGATCTATTCTATGACATCTTAGAATTAACCCATTCTCATTATCATGTTGGTTATTTTTGTTTAGATATATTATTAATTTTCTATTTGAAATTTAATTAGATTCATATACTCTATTATTAATAATATATCTGTTTAATTTTCCATTTCCAGTTATATTATTTCTGGCCAAAGAAGTAACTTCAATGTTGGGCTGTTGCAGATTTGATGAGTGTTTTGGTGGTTGTTGCAGATTCAGGGAAGCAAAAGATGTAACTTGAATGTTGTTATTTTATTTTGTATTCTTGTTCAATGACATGTTGTTTGAGATTATTATGGATTTAGGATTGGATTTAAGATATTTGCATGTTTATTTATTGGCCCGCAAGTGGTTCATCGATTTCATTATTGTTCTGGAATGGAAAAAAAAAAAAAATTGGTCTGGGACTGGGACCGGTCCAAGCGATCCCTGGACCCGATGCGGTCCAGGCCAGAGCTCCGGCCCAGAGCTAGACCGGACCGGACCTCGAGGCTGGATTGTCGGCCCGGGTCCCTCTGGACCGGACCATGGGTTGACCCCCACCCGGCGATGCAGTGCGGTCCATGGACATCCCTACTTCCAATCTTCTCTTGGTTCTTCGTCGGCGATGACGTAAGGACATTCAAAATGTTGCCGATCTGGTGATTTGGGACCGATTGTTTCATTTGGGTTTTATTATTATTATTATTATTCTGAAACACTTTTAAGACCGGATATTTCAAAAGTTCGGTCTAGAAATGATTTTTTTAAGACCGGTCGTTTACCATATTTTTAATACCGCCTGGAACGAGATCGATTCCGGATCCGGTCTTACAAGGTGTCTTTTGTCCAGTCTTAAAAGGCTTTTTTGTACTAGTGTGTTTGGTTGATGATTGCACGAATAATAGAAGAAACTAACAATGATTAATTCACACAGTTCTTTGTATCAAACATGACTAAATTAGTGTATCTGTGTTTTTAGGAAATCAAATTTTCATGCCACCTGGAAAAACATCCAAACATTGTAGAGTATTATGGCCATAAAGAGGTACGTATTCTTCTGATTTAAGCTGTGGAGGGAAATATACACACTATTAATTAATCACTTGGTTTGTGAATAATTAGGAAGGAGGCCTCATTTCTCTATACATGGAATACATCCAACCTAGTTCATTGAAGAAATATATCTCAGAATCAAAACGAGGTAAATTAGATGGACCTTTAATTCAAAATTTCACTGCACAAATTCTCTTTGGGCTGGTTCACCTGCATAGCAACAGACTAGTTCACATGTATGTTCCCATACCTATATATATTACTGCATGAATTTTGGATATTGTAGCACAACTGTGCATGATGTAGGATGATTGTTATGGCCCAAACAAATAACTTACAAATCCTTACTATATTAAGAACATAATTACACTTGAAGATGAAAACAAGAACTAAAACACGTTACAATCTAAAATAAAACATCATTTTGATTCATAGACGAACACACAAGTGGAATACATCCCCAGATTACCTCCCACAACAATGAATACAAGTCACAACTCACAGACACTAAAACTACCTAACTTGCCAATCTTTCGAGAGGAACGGTACTCTCCACCCAAAGGAATTCAAATTCTTCTCTGTCTTTGTCTTTCGTTCTTCCCAATTTTCTGATAGTTTCTCATTTTTATTCTTCTAATCATGACTACCTAATTTGACTCCCCTACTTTTGGGTCTTGCTTGGTCCTTAGCCATTGTATTTTCTACTAGACCAGTAGTTCCACCTTTTCTGCCTTTTTCACACTCTTTTATGCCTTATTTTGGCAGTTTTGATTGCAAAAGGTGATGGGGTCTAATCAATAATTGATTTTTTAACACATGTTTCAAAATCACACTGAAACTAAAGCTGTCAAAATGATAAGTAAATCTTTTCTTGAGATTTGAACTTAGTTTAGCTTATTTAGTATATGTCCTAGCCAACGGTCATGTAATCATATGTGTGTTTATAAGTTGGGATTATCTTAAGTAATTTACTCCCCTTCCTCCTTGATGAAAACATACTCACACACGCTTGTTCTAATGCAAAAAGAGATAATTTAGAGGAGGGTCACGAAACGGGGAGGAAGAGACAAGGAGAAACGAAACGGTGATGATTGGGGAAAGGAGAGACGACCTTAAGATGGGGACTTGGCGAGAGAAATAAAGGGACGAGATAAGATTAGAGGGAGGGGGAATAAGAACTTAAGGAAGATATAGAATGGCTAAACCATAGAAAAATCTATTTTCATTACCTCACAAGTTATCCTAATACACAAGGGGGACACAGTATATGTGTGTGTATGTATATAGGTTGAGGTTTCCTTCTCAGAAAAGAAATATCCACTTGCTCTATCATTTCCTTTGTATGAAGTAATTACTCACTTGCTGTGTCATTATTACAAAAACAAACCTACTTGCTAGCGAATTTGATGTGTAATGGTTAAACAATCCACTTGCTAGATAAAGTAAAATCAAAAAGTAAAATAGATTTCTGTCTATTAGGGTTTCTTCAGAATATATATCATTCTTATATTCTATCACCTTCTCTCATGCTTTATTTATATGCATATGATTATATAGGGACTTAAAGCCAGACAATCTACTTGTCGATTCTAAGAACATTGTAAAGCTGGTTGACTTTGGTTTGGCTAAGTTGGTAAGTTCTTGGGTAACTTCTCCAACATGCATCTACATAAATTCCTTGGATGGAGTATGTGTGTGCCATAATATTGGCAGTTATTTGTGACCTTTTAAACAAGCAGAATTGCAGACAAGTCCCGATAAGATCAAAATAACAAGTAGATTTCTCAGAATCATCAAATTACATAGAAGTCCTTTGGGAACTGGGACTTTAGCCCCAACTACCTTAAATGCATCTCAGGCTTGGTAGCGAACTAAGGACACACAGTCCACTAGGCCCTACAACCCTGCATCCTCAATCATGGAACACATACATACAACAACAACATAGAATACGTGAGTTAACAGTTACTACTTGGCACTCCTCGAATATAGTAAAGTCTTCCCTTAGTGTTGGAAAGATATCCCCACACATGCTAACACCCAAGATACATCAAAATACCATGCTTTCTATCACATATACAAACTTTATTTCAAGTTCCATAAATTTTGCCTAACACCAGAATTTTCCAGAAACTTTGATCTGAATTTGATGATTTTTACTAAATTCTAGAAAAATCATATTGATGTGAAATTAGTGGTAAATAAACCCTTAGAATGTCTATTTTACCATAAAAATAATTCCCAAAGTCATCTAGGTTTGAGTCCTTCCCTTATTCCCAAACTTAAGCCACTGGTTCGAGACAAAGTCCATGTTTTTGGGTCATTTTCAACAACAAATAAATCTTGGTTGGAAAATCAAAATGACACGAAATATTATATAAAAATCATCCTCAGGATGTATAATTTATCCATGTAAAATTTCAAAGCATTTGAACTTCATTTCATATTTCAAAAACATCGATTTCCATTCGCTGCCCAAAAATCATAAGAGTGGGCAGATTTACGTAGTTTGAAGAGTTAGGCTTTTCAGGTTTGGAAAAAGGTGATCCTATTTGTCGCCACTCAAAATCACGTTTTGGACTCAATGAGAACCTCAAAAATATCAAAATCCTACTGCAACTTTACGTTACATATCATTGGGCAGAAACAAGAATCATTGAGTTGTCGGTTAGGGGCTTACCTTGAATTTTCAGTTGCGTATGACCTTCTCTTCTTCTTGAACTGTTAGAATCCTTCTCATTAATCACCATAATTATTACCTGATTCATAGGGATCTACGCGTCTACTTTACGCGTCTACTTTATTGTTATTTATTTCACGCGTCTTCACGCGTCTACACTCTGCCTATATATATTGTACTTCTTTCATCTAAATAAGATATCAATATAGAGTGTTTTCTCTACATCTTCTCTTCTACATTCCGCAATATGGTATCAGAGCTAAGGACATCCGTCCGAGGCCTGAGAAAGCTAGAGAAACAGTGACGGAGAGGCAAACCAGGTTCAGTAGCGTGACGTTTTCCGGTGAGTGGGACTACACCACCCGGCCCGGAAGGACCTAAGGCTCCGATCGGCGTACCCCTGAAGTCCGGTGACCATCCGAAGTCTCCACGGCGGCGCGTGGGAGACACGCGCTCGGACGGCAGCAAGACGTTGGCGGCGCGTGACGGCGCGTGACGGCGGTTCTTGAACAGCGACTTTCTGTTTTGCTCTTTCCCTCTGATTTCCGGCCAAACCCAGTCATTTTCACATTTTTCCGGTGAGTTTTCCAGTTCGGCGACATCTCCGTGGAGTTTTCCAGATTCGGCGACCATTTCCATCCGAGAATCATGGATCCTTCTCAACTTCCACCTCGGTTCGGATCAATACCCGAAATCGGAAATATTCCATCCGCTCTTATGTCGGGTTCCAATTCTCAAACTCACAACTCCTCATCTTCATCCTCCTCTACCACAATGCCTATAGCTAAAGAATCCGCAATGGTGATTACCCATAAGTTCAATGGGCACAACTACCTTCGGTGGTCACAAGGCGTGCTACGGTATGTTCGTGGTAAGAGGAAAGAGAAGTATATCAATGGTGCTGCACCTCAACCACCAACCAGACCCCAACTTTGATACGTGGTTTGCTGAAAATAATCAAGTTATGACTTGGTTATGCGGCTCAATGACTATGGAAATCTGTGAAGGTTATATGCTTGCCAACACAGGCCAAAGAGATGCGGGATGCTGCTCGGAGAACCTACTCCTCCCTGGAGAATCTTTGCTGCCTTGATTCACCTGAAGCGACAACTTCGAGAGTTAAAACAAGGTAACATGTCGGTGACCCGGTATTATAATGCATTGATCGGGTTGTGGCAACAACGGGACTTGTTTGAGGCTCATTCTTGGCATTGCATGGATGATTCCCAAATATACAAAAAGATTATGGAAGATGGAAGGGTACATGACTTTCTCCTCGGGCTCAATGACACATTCGAAGAGGTACGAGGCGGAATCATGGGACTCAAACCTCTCCCTCATCTGTTTGATATAGTCAACTCTGTGCAATTTGAGGAGAGCCGAAAATTGTTGAATCAAAGAGGCCCAAGTCCAAATGAAGGCTCCGCCCTAATCATCCGGGGACCACACGGAGAACGGAAAAACAACAAATTTTGCAATTATTGCAAAAAGAAGGGCCACAACAAAGACGAATCTTGGAAACTTCATGGGAAACCCTCCGGTGGAAGAACAGGCTCTCAAAGCCACTTAACATCGATCGCACCCGAGATGAACCAGATACCCACCGAACCAGGAAGAAGCACAGATGCTTCGCATACTCCTTGCCAAACAGAATAAGTCATCTTCTGTCCCTGCAGTGAATCTGGTTCAGTCAGGTAATTCTATTGTTGCCCTTAATGCTATGACAACCAGTGGTGATACTTGGATTGTTGATTCGGGCGCCACGAGATCATATGACCATAACCAAAATTTACTTCACAACCTTAAATTTTGTCATAAGCACCTCAAAGTTAAAGTCGCTAATGGTGTATTCACAAGAGTTGAGGGGATTGGTACCGTTACATTATCTCGATCAATTGATCGTGCATAATGTTGTTTGTACGAACTCACTTGTAATATGATCTCTTGTCGATGAACCGACTAAAGGACATATATGTAGAGTGATATTTAATGATGATTTGTGTGTTTTTCGGATTTAAGAACGAGGAAGACGATTGGGACTTCTAGAGAATGGGATGGATTGTTCTACTTCGAAGGTACAACCTCAAAGAACAAAGAACCGTGGATGGCACGACGAGCTGCAGTTGCTCGAATTCACGAGAATAATGATTTATTGTTGTGGCACTTTATCGATCGAGTCGTCACCCTAGCTTTAATTATATGAAACATGTATTTCCCGGTTGTTCAATAAAAATTCTGTTCCTTTTCATTGTGAAACATGCCAATTTGCAAAGCAAACACGAACCAACTATCCTAAACAACCATATACTTCCTCTTCTCCATTTACGATTCACAAAATATTTGGGGTCTGCCCGCATAACAAACCTCACTCATACCAGGTGGTTTGTCACTTTTATTGATGACCATACTCGTACCACATGGGTGTACTTGATGAAAGATAAGTCGATATTGCCAAAGTATTTCAAAACTTCTATAACTTTGTGCATACTCAATTTCACACATCCATTAAAGTACTCCGTAGTGATAATGCAAAAGAATATATGAGTGTTTGTCTTCAAAACCTTTCTTGATCAAAAAGGAATCCATCACCAAACTTCCCGTCCTTACACCCCACAACAGAATGGAGTGGCCGAGCGAAAAAACCGACACCTATTGGAAGTCACTGCGTGCCTTACTAATGGAACGCAATGTTCCTACCATTTTCCTCGGAGATGCCCTCCTTACCGCTTATCTCATTAACGGGATGCCTTCCAAAGTTCTCAAATATGCCACTCCTGTTCAAACACTTCTTGACCATTTTCCTAATTGCCATCTCATTAACTCCTTACCTCCAAAAATATTTGGGTGTCTTGTTTACGTTCATAAAACGGATGGCAACAAATTTGGTGCGAGAGCTGAAAAATGTATCTTTCTAGGCTACTCACCAACCCAAAAAGGGTACAAATGCTACGCCCCACTTCCAAGAAACTTATTATCTCTCGAGATATCTTTGTGTTCTCCCGGCTGAGGCTTATTATCCTAAATTACCCATTCGGGGGAGAATTCAGATATTGAATGGCTAAATCTGGAAACATTAATCATACCAGCCCCGACCCACCAAATCTCATAGTCACCGACTTACTTGACTCGAGATGATGACCCACCACCAGTTCTTCACCTAGCCCTAATGAACTGGAAACACATGTTGAAATCAATTCAAGGGTGATGGCCGATATGACCGATCCACAACGAGAAATAGCAACCAGCTCACAAGGTCAACTCGAATGGGACACCGGTAGAACAATCTCTCCCATTCAAAGGAACGACTATGACTCCAACTCGAAATTAAATCTGAGGAACAAGGATGGCCCATTGCATTAAGAAAAGGGGTAAGATCTTGTACTCGATCCTATTCAAAGGTTTGTCTCGTATGATAGTCATGCGCAAAGATGCAAAGTTTTGTTGTAAAAGTGCACGAGATACAAATTCCAAAAACATTCCAACAAGCTATGGCAGATCCAAATTGGAAACAAGCCGCGAAGAAGAACTGAATGCTCTCAAAGAAAATGAGACGTGGAGGATTACAACTCTTCCCAACGGGAAGAAACCAAATGTGGGATGCGAGGTGGCTCTTTGTTCCGAAATTCAATCCGGATGGTACGATCAACAAATACAAGGCAAGACTTGTTGCAAAAGGATATACTCGGACGTATGGAATTGACTATCAAGAGACGTTTGCTCTGTAGTCAAGTTCAACACCATTCAAGTACTATTGTCAATTGCAAGAAACTTGGATTGGTCGCTACACCAACTTGGATGTAAAGAATGCATTTCTCAATGGAAACTTGGAGGAAGAGGTATACATGGAAGTTCCGATGGAGTAATAGCTCCTAAAAACTCGTGTGTAAACTCAACGGTCATTGTATGGTCGAAGCAATCTCCAAGAGCGTGGTTTAGCGGGTTCGCCAAAGCGAAAAGGGCTTGGATATACACAAGGACAAGCGAGATGACACATTATTCACCAAACGTGTCAATGACAAAGTCACCATACTAATTGTGTATGTTGATGACATAATTATTACGGAGATGACGAAGAGTCCATTTCTCATTTAAAGCGGGATTTGTCAACTGAATTCCGGGTAAAAGACCTTGGTCAAATGAGGTACTTCCTAGGAATGGAAGTGGCAAGAACTAAGAAGGGTATCCAGTATCTCAACGCAAGTATACACTTGACCTGTTACACGAGACAGGGAATGTTGGGAACTCAACCGAAGGGACACCAATGGAGGAGGGATGCCACTTAGAGATCAAACCTAAAGGTGTTCCAGGTGACTCGAAAGATACGAAAGATTGGTGGGAAAGTTGATATACTTAACTCACACTCGTCCCGATATTAGTTATCTTTGGCATAGTGAGCCAGTTTATGCATCAGCCACAAGAAGAACACATGGCGGCAGCATACCAAATTCTGAGTTACCTGAAGCAAAACCCTGGAAGAGGAATATTCTTTAAGAAAGGAAGCACCAGAAACATAGAGATCTACACTGATGCGAGACCATGCAAGGGATAAAGAGACCGGGAGGTCAATCTCGGCGACCGTACATACGTGTGGGGAAATCTGGTTACATGGAGAAGCAAGAAACAAACAGTGGTGTCACCAAGCAGTGCAGAGGCAGAACTTAGAGCTGTCCAAAAAGGCGTGTGTGAAGGACTCTGGGTCATCAGATTACTAAAAGAGTTGGGGATTCAACATGAGGGCCCAATGCAAATCTGGTGTGATAACAAGGCCGATATTGAAATGGTCAAGAACCCGATATCACGATAGAACTAAACATGTGGAAATAGATCGACACTTCATTAAAGAAAAGATTGAAGTGGGGATAATAATTGTCTCACATAGGATCTCGCACCAAATCGCGATATTTTGACTAAACCCTTGGCGAACAAAATTTGAAGGATTTCGAGACAAGCTGGAATGGTTGACATATATGCTCCGGCTTGAGGGGGAGTGTTAGAATCCTTCTCATTAATCACCATAATTATTACCTCGATTCATAGGGATCTACGCGTCTACTTTACGCGTCTACTTTATTGTTATTTATTTCACGCGTCTTCACGCGTCTACACTCGCCTATATATATTGTACTTCTTTCATCTAAATAAGATATCAATATAGAGTGTTTTCTCTACATCTTCTCTTCTACATTCCGCAATATGAACCAAGACCTTCAGATGGACACTCTCCTCCTACTCCTTGAGCTCGTCCTTGGAAGATGGAAAATGGCCAAGGGATGTCCTTATATAGACCTTCTTGGTTAGGCTATTGTCCAAATGTGGTTATTACCCATTGGTCAGAAGAATGCTTCGGATTAAAATATAATTCCTTGACTTGTTTTCCAAGAAATTATAGAGAATTCTTGGCTGATGGGTGGCACCTCCTAGCCCTAAAAAATCAAATTCCCAGATTACCTTTGATGATGGTTTTTGGAGTTACTAGGTGTGTAAGACCTGGCTATCACCCAAGAGGGGGGTGAATTTGGTGTCTGATAAAAAACTTTGGAACTTTGAAAATCTTTTTGCAACTTACTGAAAGTAGTTCGAATGAAAGAATTAGTTTATAAAGCAATAGTCATTCAAACATATATGCCAGAAACGTAAGATTTTAGGGAAGAAAATGTGCAAACTAAGATTTATACTGGTTCGGCCCAATCCCTGACCTACGTCCAATCCCCATGCTCCACTTGAGATTTTCAATCTACTTTCTCCTTGTTTAATCGAGCACAAGGGAAAAGCCTCTACAACCTCACAAGTTTAGTTGGGCACTTGTGTAGCCTTTACAATCTCTTACTGAGATACTCCCCCTTACACGGTAAGGATACAATTACACACTCTATAAACAAAGGATGATCCTTTCACTCTCGGACTCATTCCCCCTTACAAGTTGTAATGGATACACCCATACTTAAGGTTCCTTAACCTTAAGATTTAATATCTAAATGAGATAAATAAGTGTTTAATAACTCCTCACGAGTAGATAACTGATGAACACTGAAGTACAAAATCGATCATCACAGTCTCTACTGAAAAACTATATAACCATTATGAAAACAGAGAGTATATGGGTTGAGCATTGGATTCATGATGTTGGCATTTCAACAGTGTAAGCTCTTGTCTCTAACCCCTTATATCTTGAAGGCTTCTCCTTTTATAGTTGATGAAGAACATTGAACAATTCTTCCAGGTTTGAATATGATATGTCTCTTGGAACTATTTGACCGTTGGAGAAATATTATCGTTGAAGCTTCTGACATCATCATCTGCTTTTTGATAATCTGATGTTAATCCTTCATTTGATTATCTAAAACTTGCTAACAAACATGATTAATAGCATTGAGAAGTATAGCAAGTAGAAATCAATTGATAACAATCATTTTTGAATTCTTGGAGACATTATGGGATTGAGCTCTGCTGTCTGACTAGTTGTGTGCTTGAATCCTTCATATAATCATCTGAAACTTATACATAAATGATATAAATAATGTTAAGAAGTAGTATAAGTCGTTTTGGTAATCATCTGGATGTTCTTGAAGAAAATCCAAGATTTCAGACACGGTGATTTATAATCAGAGGAACAGTGGCTCGAGTTAAATTAGATTCTGGCTCGAGTCCGGAGTACTTTGAAGATGTAGAAATGAAGTCTGAAGAATATTGACTCAAGGCATATAAACACTTGGCTCGAGTTTATCCCCAACCTCGAGGCATCCAAAATCCTGGCTCGAGTCAATCCATCGTTTAAAGCATAGAGAAGTTTAACACATACATACTAACTCAAGGTAGCAATATTCTTGGCTCGAGTCTATGCCCAAACTCGAGGTGAACAAAGTCCTTGCTCGAGTTAATCTTCAATTGATCCATTAGCTTCAGAAACATTTGACTCGAGGCACAAAATACCTTGGCTCGAGTCTGTGCCCAAACTCGAGGTTGCATTTGAGGAGGCTGAGTTTATTTTTCAATTGTGCTTTATCAGATGCGTTGGCTCGAGTCATTACTTACCGGCTCGAGTCAGAAACTATTCTCCATTCTTCAAACTCTCGGGTTGTCCATTGGACTCGAGGCACACTTGTTGGCTCGAGGTAAAAACTTCTCTTAAAGTGTCTATCTTTCTGTCCTCACTTACACTCGAGGTGCATTGTCGCTCGAGTCAAATTGCTCTTTTTCGTTTTCTTTGATCTTTGATTTAAAATTTTTTGCTTCCAAATTCTATGAAACACTTGTTAAGTCTAGATTCATATGGAATTGGTTTCACTTCATTTGGTTGAGTATAGTGTGAGATATAGACAAAAAACCGAGCATATCTTTGAACTGAATCTAGGATTTCGAGTGTCAACTTTCAAAGGCCATATCGCCCTAGTCTGAGATCCCTTTTGGTTGGTTCAAGTCTTGATGGAACAAATTTTGAGTCTACTTTCCAATGGCACCGATTTCAGCTAAATTGGATTTGTATGTTGTGAGATATACTCAAAACACCGAAGCTTGGTCTGCTGTGTGGCGTGAATTGATGTCCCAACTTGTAAAATTCATAGCTCCTTGATCTGAACTTCTTTGGGCTTGAATGTTATATCACAATGACGTATTGAGAGACTAGTTTCATATGCCACTGGTTTCACCTTAATCCGATCTCTGGTTTGAGAGATATCATCGAATAACCAGTCGTTGCCCGAGCTGAATGTGAAACAGAGTGCAACAGAGTTGTTGAAAGTCACCTTGACTCGAGGTAAATGAAGCCTGACTCGAGTCATGCCCATCCAGAGAGCAAAAATCACTTGGAAATCACTATTGACTTGAGTCAGAAGAATGTATGCCTCGAGTTTTGACCCAGACTCGAGGTAGTGATGTTCTTGACTCGAGTTAACCATCCTAGATGCCCAAAACACTGTAGATAAATGTTCTAACTCGAGTTAAGCTTCCTAGCTCAAGTTAGCTCATTGATTTTTCTTATTTTAACTCCGATTTGAGCCGTTCCAACTTCCGTATCATCGTGGGACTTCTAGAATCAATCTAAGAATTTGTATAATGATTTTATCATTCCATTGAGCAAGTTCTTCCTTCTTCAAGCTCCTTTCTTGAATATTCTTCATTATTAAACTCCATATCTACATTAAATATAAGAATTAGGCAAAGTAAAACATAAATGTAGTATGCAAGCTTTTTGCTCTGGATAATGGCATCTATATAAGACATCATCAAAACTAATCATAACCAACAAGGTGTAGGTTTTTGTCCAGTAGTTAAATTAACACTTCAGGGGTAAAATGGTCATTTTGCTCTGCTTTTCCTCCAAGTCAGTGGGACCCACCATATCTACCCATAAATGCGCCATTTATGACCATGTGGGGTTATTATTACATGTCATCCTCTTGTCTTGTCAGATTCAAATTGTGTAGTCCAAATTAATCTTGATTATTTTATTTTTCTCTCTCCTCATTATTACCTGATGTGACCTTCTACTTGCTCACCAAGTTACCTTTCTCTCTCTTCTAGCCCACAAAGTAGCACCGTCTTCCTGTGTCGAGGAGTTTGGGCCCCGCTCCAGAGAACCTTAACCTGTCTCGCTTAGCTACTTTTTGCCGGTTACACTTTTCCTCGGGACTTATGCTACTCAGTTGGCTTGTGTGGGGCCGGATCAACAGTATCTTCTCCTTGACCATAGGTAATATAGTGCCTTGGGGAGCAAGAAATCGATATTTCAATATCTCATAACTACCCGTACTTCATGCTACCAAAAATTCAGCTTTTGACCCCGAAATGCCACGTGTCCTGCAAATCATCATTACCACTGACTTTTCTTCTGCACATGGTCTGAATACTCATTCCCTCTTATTTCTTCCCAAAAATGTTGGACATCCATGACAGCCCTGAAAATGCCATATACTTACTTATACTGGCATATTTTCGCTCAACTAATTGCCCGACACCTCAGAACATAGTTAGGTGGCATCTTTTCCACCAGATTTACACCATATAGGTCTTTTGTGCCCCTTTTTCATTGGCACTTTAATTCTACGGCTTATACTTACTAGGTCTACTGACCCGTATAGCCAAGTTACTTAGTCCCAGAGAGGCTTCCTAACTCTCAACATTATTGGGACTCTTCCCGAACTAGGCTTAGTCGTCCGCCTATTTTAGGCTTATTCTCAATTCTCAGGGTCCAAAATTTGGGATGTTACAGTGGGCCTTGCTTCCCCAACTGCTAATATTTTGAAAACAGACGTGGGCATTAGGTTAATACTTGCTCCGAAGTCACATAAGGCTTTCCCTGAGTATTGAGGTCCAATTGCACAGTGGATTGTGAAGCTGCCAGGGTCTTTTAATCTCAGTGGTAGACAATTTGTCAGCAAGGCACTACAGTCCTAGATCAATGCTATCGTCTTGAATTCTTCTAGTCTTCTCTTCTTCAACAAAATGTCTTTCATGAACTTCACATAGCTAGGCATCTGTTCCAATGCTTCCACTAAAGGGATATTGATATGCAATTAGCGTAGCATGTCGAGAAATTTCTGAAATTGCTTCTCTTGGCTCTGCTTTTGTAGTCTTTGTAGGAAAGGAGGGGGTTGCTGTGGCACTCAAGATGATCCTAGATCACGGTTCTGTTTTGATGGTACTATAGTATCCCTTTTTGAATGTTGCACATGACTCTCTAGTGCGACAAATGGAGGCAATGCCATAGCATCGATATCTTGCTCAGTTCACAATGGCATTGAGTGTTGCTGCCCTTCTTCAAGGAGTTGTTCGGCACTCTCCTTCCCCTTCTTTGATTGCCTAAATTTCGGATCAGCATCTTCAATAGGTCGTTGGGTTACCCTTATGGGCTCCAGGCTCTTGCTGCTTCTGAGCTCTATTAGCTTGACTTCCTCCTTTTCGTGGATCCTGGGGACTTTAGTGTCACTCGGCAGGGATCATGAGGGCCTATTGTTGAGAGCAGTTGCTAGTTGTCCAACTTGGTTTTCAAGGTTTCGAAGGGTTACCTGCTGACTTTGAATGATTGCATCATTCTTTGCCATGTACTCCTTCATAAGGGTTAGCAAAGAGTGTTGTGATTCTGAATCACTGCCCTACTGCTGTGCTTACTGGGTAAACCTTGGGAGGTTTGATGGTTTGTTTGAGTATGGTGGGCCAGATGATTGTCCTGCTATTTGTTGACCTTGGGAGCTCCATGAGAAATTGGGATGTTGCCTCCATTCGGGGTTGTACGTGTTAGAGTATGGGTTGTTGGTGTTACTACCCCTGTTAAAGTTGTTGACGTAGTTGACTGATTTGGGGTTGGCAGAGCACTGAGAGTTGGGGTGCTCTCCTCCACAATATACGCAAGCTACCTGAGATGGTAGCAGTGATGTGTTGCTTGAAGGAAGGGTTATTCCTTTTACCATGTTGGTAAGAGATGATACCTGAGCTGTGAGAGTAGTCATAACATCCAATTCATGTATTCCGGCAATAGTTCTGGAGGGTGTAGCTCTATCTACTTGCCACTGATGGCTGTTCATAGCCATGCGCTCTAATAACTCATGATCCTCTTCATGAGACTTCCTGAAAATGGACCCGCCGGATGAAGCATCTAAATTGATTGTGTTTGTCCATTGAGGCCTTTGTAGAATGTTTCTAGCTAGAAGCCATTCACACAGTCCGTGCTATGGGCACCTTCTGAGGAGGTCTTTGAACCTATCCCAAGCTTCATATGTGGATTCACCTGACTTTTGTTGGAAATTGGTGATATTCCCTCTGAGTTAGGCATTGTTAGTAGGTGGGAAGAATTTCAGCAGGAATTTACTCCCTAGATCGTTTCAGGAGGTGATTGAATTGGCTGGTAAGTTGTTAAGCCATGTTCAAGTCTTGTCCTAAAGAGAGAATGGGAATAATTTAATCCGAAAGTCATTGGGCGTAACTCCTAGAATGACGAATGAGTCGCACACCTCCATGTAAGCCTTGAGGTGAAAATAAGGGTCTTCAAACGGCAGTCCTCCAAAGTGACCAGCTGCATTCAGCATTTGAATCATGACACCTTTAATCTTAAAGTGCCCTGCATTAAAGGTCGGGAGTGTGATAGCCAAATTCAACTTGTTTAAGTCTGGAATCTCGAATTCCATGATAGCTTTGTTCAGATGTGGATTTGGAGGTGGAGGGACTTGATTGTCTTTGTTTAGTGCTTGCATCTCCCTTTGCTCCTGATCATGATTAACCTGCATATCCTCCATGTCTGCGGAGTCAAAAAGTTGACTTCTTCGCTTCTGCTTCCTGCGCCTTTGCTTGTAAGTGCGTTCGATTTCAGGATCATAGGGCTCTAGGTTGATCGAAGGCAAGTAACACATACACTACAGAATGTACCTGAAAATCAAGAAAAGGGAAAGAGTGAGCTTTATTGGATAAATCACAACTATTGAGCGATAAGTGCGTCGTCACTAAAGGTATCTACAGTCTCCAGCAACGGTGCCAAAAACTTCTTGGTCGATTTCCTTGATGGCAAGTGAACCAGTCGAACAAGTAATAAAGAGTAAGTAGAGTATTGTCCCATAGAGACTGAGATACCGAATGATGACGCTAAATTACAGAATTGGTTGTGTATTAAAAAAAAAAAAAGTATAATTGTTTTGGGAGTTTTTATAGGTATCCTAATAAACAATAAAGTAAACAAATGATCGTAGTCGTAAGAAGATATCAGTAAAAAGATAGGCTGAGCTCAGAATCCTTCTTAAGCATATCAATCCCCCAGTTGCCAATACGCATTGCTATAGCATTTATGCTGTACAGCTCTCCCAATGCTACAGCACAAACACCTTTTACAATGTTATTTAGTTAACCCACCACTCTAATCTACCGAAGCTCTTGTGTCCGATACGTACAATCCTAACTTACTTCTCCCATATGTTTATGGCGATTTTATAGTTAGGTTATCATTACAAATCAAGGTGTTATGGTTATGAGCGGTAGACCCATTCCTAAAGCCTACAATAATAGGTCAAGCCTTGCACCAGCCTGCCTAGCAATCACTGTTTTTCAGATGTCTAACCTCGACTCCCTCTCAGTAAGCCAAGGCCACTGATCTAGCCCTTAGCTCTCACTAATTGACAAGAAATTAAATTACTAATAAGCAAAATAAATATATTGATTTAAGATCTAGCAACAAGGTTTATTCTAAACTTAGGAAATCATCCTTGCTCAGCCACATGAGGTTTAGTTCATGATTGACGAGGGAATCACTAAACAGATCATAACAGAATAGCCCATGACCAAAAGATTAACTAAAATTAAGTAAAGAAAAACAGAAAGCTTGATGGAGGTTCCAATGGCGTGGAAGAAGCCCTGTCACATCACAACTCTATGTCTTCTTGTCTCCATCTCACTGTAAGGAAGGATGCTGGGTTTTCTTGGAGTTTTCGTGCCTGGTAACTTCTCTCACTCTTCTTTTGAGTCTAGCCGTATAGGAATGGTCTTTGACTCTCAATGACTTCGACCCCCTTTAGGGTTGGCTATTGTTTCCTTTTATAATCAGGTCTACTTGCAGCGTACGTCCAAGAAATTGGGCCTTTTCAAATCTAACGAGGTCCAATCGTGATCTTTCTTTCTAATCTCGGTAGATTGATTTTGCTGATCCTGCAGGATTCTTCAAATCTTAGTTTTGATTCTCTACATCTTCTATTCCAATATGTTAGCAATCTAACTGTTATTCTCGTCCACTTAACGACCTACACTATATTTCCTGAAACAACCTTGACAAAAGATCAGAACAGATGCTGCAAAACATTGCCTCACTTACTCTGCTATAGCCTCAGGGATACATTGTATTGCACTTCGATAAAGCTATCCTGATGCTATAACATTGTATCGGCTATGTTATGTGCCTTTCTCATAAAACCTCAAAACTTGTTCTTTTCTCAGCACATGTTTAGGATGGATGTGAGGTTTATCCTTAAGTTCCCTATATAATGAATTAATGTCTTTTTGCTTAGATTTAATGCAGCTAAGCTCATATTCACCATACAATACAGTCATATAATATGGGGAAAACATGACATAAATAGCACTCATCAATATACAGCCATAAATTCTAGTCACAAGTGAAACACATCCCTTAGAATCTAAAGTCCGCAACTGCTCATTCTCGTCAATTTCCTTTAGAACAACTTCGAACAATTTTTTAATGCCCAACACATTGTATACTTGCTCAGAGAGGTCAGAAATAGGTACACCTGCAATCCAATTTGAAGATCGTGCCAATTGGTAGGGCTTTGTACTCATCGTCATTAGTTTCCACAACTTCTCCATCTATCCAAGCTACCTCGGGTCCTCAACAAAGACTTGCGTTCCAACTCTAGAAAATCGTCATTGCACAAGGGGCTTTGCCGTGGCCGGGCTTTAACGATAATAATATGAAACCCCTTATCTTCTTTCTCTTCTTCCTTCAATTCCTCCCTCTCGCTCCTGACAGAACCTTACTCAAGTGCCTGTCCAATTGTTTAACCCAGTCCTTGAAGTCAATCTTATCAGGTCTCACACATATTCCTCAATTGGCGAAGATTACACTCTTCTCCTTCTCATTCAAATCAGATTTTTCCATCGCATCGTCTTTCCCGGCTGCCATGACACTCATGGCCTAAGAAATCAACCTCATCAAAGGCCCACAAGCGAGTGAGAGAGTTGAAGTAAGCTAGAGGTATGAATCAAAGTTCCGAGATGTACTCAAAGAAACTCTGAACATTCGTAACGAACGACACCATCCGCGATCGGAGCAGTTGACCTAATGTCTGTTAAATCTTTCGATTCTATCAAAGGAAAGTAGTAAAGTACTTTATGGAAGAAAGGTGGGCACTGTGCTGCTAAGGGTTTAGTGGTGGAGTCTTCGTTAGACTTGGCCTTGTTATTCTAATGGTTATCTTCATCTTGTTCATCTTCCAGTTCTTCGGAATCACCATTTTCTTCATCTTCTTCAGTTAACCATCATTGGTCACGGGAATCGAAATTTAACGTTCCCCACGGACGGCGCCAATGTTCTGTTCAAGAATAGGATCTGTCTAGCCCTAATAGACTAGTATGTTGATATTGATTGTATTGGACTTGACCTAGGAACAATGTTTAGGGCCTACGTACCCTCTAGAAGGATCAAAGTCCACGTAGTTTGATGCATAAATATGCCATGTAGATTGCCCTTTGTTGGGCCTTATATTGAATATAGGCCTTATACAGGTTCGTAACACTGATCTAAATAATTTTCTCACATTAGATTCGATATGTTTCCATCCCTTACCTTTTCTTTTTGTTTCTTCTTGATAACTTTTATAGATGGTTGAATACCAATATAAAAATTTAGAATTAATTTCTTCTAAGACCACAAAGCATCAATTTACCATATGTACTTTCACTACTGCTACTCCAAATATATCTGATATATAGTGGTGATGTCTTGCAGTATTTTCATCGTCTACTTTCAACACACCGCAACCGGACTCTTTTTCTTTCCATTTGTTCTGCTTTGTGGTTACGGTTCACTTTATGGACCATTTATAAACTCAAAATCCATCATTTGTTTTATAAATTTGACCACCTTTTTAAATTCGGTACTCCAAAAACGCAATTTTCTTCTTTAAAAAAATAGAAAGGAAATATGTTAGAACATTTAGAATTCAAGGTTTAAAAAATTTAACATATATGACAAATAATGTATACTTGAACATCACCAAATTAAGATTTAAGAATTTCACATTCGATGATTCAATGTGAGAATAACAGGTTGTTGAAGAACTGGGATTTTTATACAAATACTAGACAAAGTCGATATTCTTGTTGAAACAAAAGAATTCTTAAATTAAAAACAAACTTGGTAGGCCACAGGATCGTCTAGGGTGAGACTTCTTGATTATGCTTGTCGTGGTTTTTTCCCTACCTTTTGGTATATCTTTGCTGGTTCAGAGGTTTCAATCTTGGTTTTTGGCTGGGAGTATGGTGATTTTATGGTGTTTCAGGCATTTGGTAGCATATTTAGTTTCGACAGGATGGTTTTGTGGGCGATTATTACAAGAGTTTGTCATGATTCCAACCTTCAGGGCTGCAAATGAGTAATTAAGTCTTTTCATGAGTTATTATCTTATTTCGTGGAGCCGTGTGAAAATTTATTCATCTAGCAATCTTCATTTATGAAGTATGATTTTCTCCTATGGGGTTTGTAAGTGGAGCTATATACCCAAGAGGGGGTGAATTGGGTATTTTAAAACTTTTCGAGAAATTGCTCTGTTTTGAAGCTATGAAAACAGAGATGAACAGTGAGGGAAGAAGAAGCTGGACACAAGGATTTATACTTTGGTTCGGTCCAACTCTTTGACCTACGTCTAGTCCCCGAAACACTATGGGATTTTCCACTATCACTCAATTACAATTACACACTCGTACTCGGGATGATCCTCTCCCTAGGACTCACTCCCCCTTACAAGCCAGTAATTGTAAACAATCGATACACACTCGTACTCAAGAGTTATCCTCTCCCTAGGACTAACTCCCCTTACAAGTTGTACTCGATTTTCCCAATCTCCAAGTCACCCGACTTGAGATTGTTACAATGAATGATATACACAAAATAAACTCTCTCTAAGAGTATTTATGATAAGCACCGAAGCTCAATGTATCACAAGATACTATACGAGATAAAACCGAAGAAATAAATATGAGACTCGAATGATTTTCATCTTCAACGCAGTGTGTCTGTTGGAAAGGCTTGAATGCAACTCTATTTATACTTAGAGATCATTAAATGACCGTTGCTTTCCAAATAGATCCGTTGGAGAAGTTCTCCCGGTGTTAGGAGGTGGCTTAGGCACTTTCTCTCTCCAATATTCTCTTAAACCACTGGCCAAGTAATCTGTGTTGACCTTCGCGAATTAATCCATTGGAGATGCAGTTGCTTGTTGTAGAAAGCATTCTTAAATGCTTTGCAGACGTGTGCAGGTGGATTAGCCAAAGTTGTGCAACTTTCTGATGAGTGCATTTAAGGTTCTCAACCACTTTTTTCTTTTTGCTTTATCACTTCAAAATCATTCTCTAAACCATCTGAAATTCACTAATAAAGTCATTAAACATAGCTAAGAATAGTAGAGAATAATCCTAGAAAGTATTAAGATTAAACAAGAATGATTTGAAAAATCATGTAAATCAAATTTCAAAATCAATGACCAAAACTCGAGTTTTGTTCTTCAAAACTTGAGTTTTCAACTCGTGCACAAGACCAAACTTGAGTTTCAAGATCCAAACTCGAGTTTGCTTCTTCCGAGAGCAATATCGCGATTTATGCTTCAAACCAGGTTTTCGATGAAAAACTCAAAACTCGAGTTTTGCCCAAAACTCGAGTTTTGGACTATTGATATGAAAATGTAGTTTTAGTCCAAAACATCAAAACCGGAGGTTTTCATCCAAAACTGGAGGTTTTCAAATCAAGAGAATACTGATGCTCTCGGGTTGCTCAAAACTCGAGTTTGTCTTCCCAAACTCGAGTTTTCACTTATAATATGAAAACTCGAAAACTCCGTGAACATATCAAAACCGGCGGTTTTGCAATTGTGAAAACTTGAGTGTTCTCTCGCTAGACCAAAACTCGAGTTTTCATATATTTGATGAAAACTTAATGAAAACCCGAGAAAACTGAAAACCGGAGGTTTTGGCTCAAAACTCGCGGTTTTCATATGTTGCAAATCAGTGCACGAGTAACATATCAAAACTCGAGTTTTGACCCCAAAACTCGAGTTTTGAACTATTTCACAAAATATGAGAAATTCTTGGAATAGTTCAAAATCAAGGCGGTGCTCTTTGAAACCCGGAGGTTTTGAGACTTGGAAAATTCAAAGGCTCTCGGCCAAACCAAAACTCGAGTTTTGCTTCCAAAACTCGAGTTTTCATGTTTTTCATGAAAACCGAAAACCGGCGACTTTAACGAAAAGTGGCGGTTTTGCTTTGTTCGAGATTTTCTCGAAAAACTCAAAACTGGAGTTTTACTTCAAAACTGGAGTTTTCCTTGACAAAGAAAGTTCTTCGATTTGCAAGAGAAAACTTCTCATTTTGTTTACAATTGTTAAAACATCATCAAAACACATATAGAACTAACATTCTCCCCCTTTTTGATGATGACAATACTTGTAAACAATCAATTGTTTTCAAAATTGAATTTGATCATTTGAACAATGAGAAAGCAAGTTTGGTTAAAAATTTTGCAAACTTTTGATATTTTATTAAACACAATTCATTTCATCAAAGTTAAGCAAATAAAAAATCTCATGACAACTTCATTTTATCAATTAATATCAGTCATGATAGCCAGATACCAAAATAATAATATAACTATTGATATACTCATAAACATTGAAAATTAATCCATAGAGTTCAGATGAGCATATATCAGAGTTCAGCAGATACCAAAATGTAATAAACTGCATAACTTAAACATTCATCAGATATGAATCAAGTAGAAACAGAATGTATGTTAAGTAGAGTTTCGAAAGCATTTATGCAGCTAACTGAAATGATCAAATTTAAAACATTGATTGATCTTTTTCATTCTTCTCCCCCTTTGTCATCAGCAAACAAGGGTGGATCAATTGGGATATTTGAAGGTGTAGGGATAGGATAAGATCCTTTTCACTCTTCTCCTTCAAATGAAAGTGTAGGAATAAGATCCTGTTGCTGAGATGGAGGGTTAATCTGAGTGGTAGGAATGGATGGCTCAGGTTTAATGGAGGAAGCTTGATCGAGAGATGATGGCGGTTCGAAGCCGAGTTAAGCATATCGAGCTTGGTCCAAAGAAGTAGATGCACCAACTAGTACCGAAGCAGCTATGGACTGATTTTGCAGAAGTTTGTCCATTTTATCACTTAGGCTCATCATGACGATCAAGAGAGTTGAAATGCTAGCTGAGTGATCTTCAATCTGATTTCTCATTGCTTCCTCTCAATTCTGAATCCTTCCTAAATGTTTATCACATTGTCATGTCCTTTAGTAACGCCAGTCACTAATCTCCCAACTTCTTCTTCTACCTTATCAAATAACTCAGAAAATTGCTTTGTCAACAATTTCCTTGATCCTTGCATCAAAATCATAAGGTATAGAAACATGAGGAAGAGGGAGAGCATTCTCGAGCTTCCCGGCCTTGAGAGTAGCCGGTCTTTGATCTTGGCCGGCCTTGAAGGAGGAGGAGCTCTTTGACCGATCCGATCCTTCTTCCGCATTAATTCTCATTAAGTTGAGGATTGGATTGGATTTGTTCTTGGTCGGATTCTGGAGTTTTGGTGGATGCACAACGTTTGGAGGTTATTTACTCGAATCTCGTCAAGGAGGATGAGAGAATTTAGGGGTAGACTCGAGGGAAGAGAGAAGTGAAGAGAATCAATCAGGTTTTCAAAAATATTTCAATTGCAACAAGCTTGTACTAACCTGGACTTCAAGAGTGTAAGGTGAACTCTTGAATTTCACTTGTGAATTCGAAGTGCATACTTACAAGCTCAAATTCGTGAGGCCTCTGAGCTTGGTTGCCCTCTGTCTGATGGAAACTCGAGTTTCCAGACTTACAAACTCGAGTTTTCATTTTCTTCAAAATTCGAGATTGCTCTCTGGCCCCAACAACCCAGAGCAAAACTCGAGTTTTAACCCCAAAACTCGAGTTTTCATCTGTTTGAAAATTTTGCTCATTCTCTCGTCCCGAGATGAAACTCCAAAACTTGAGTTCTTACTCCAAAACTCGAGTTTTCTTCCTTTGACAAAAAAATCAGCAAAGAAACTTCAGCGGATTTCGAGAATTTAAACAAGATAAATGATAATTGAATATTTCATACACTACTTTTTGTCTCTTGATTTATAATTTAGGACTCTTTAACTAATAAATAATGGCTTTTATACTTATTTGGGCCTTGGGCCTTTTATTATATTTTAGCCATTATTTAATAGTAAATTCCAATTTTACATTGCTTCACCATTTTTACCATAACTCTTGAACCAGACATCGGATTTGCCTCATTTTTGTCTCATATTTCAGATGATTCAAAAAGCTACAATTGTTATGAAGACATGAAGAGCAAATTCGGACAAGAGGGCAGTTGATTTTGGAGCCGAAGTCATATGTATTTTTGGGCTCGAATTTTGTAATTAAAGACCATTTTATTTTATTTTCATTCTCGGGCGACTTGTGGATTGGAGCCCCATTTCGTTTTGCCATTTTAGGTTAAGTGAGGCAGCAGCCACAAACACATTCTCATTCATGTTTTTAGATAGTTTTGAATCAAATACAAAAGTTTTATTTTCTCTCATCCTGTTCTTCCTCTCGTTCATCGTGTTCTTCGTGTTCATGATGAACTTCTTCATTTCATTCGATTTTCGTTCTGCATAACCATGACTAGCTAAGCTACCGTGATTGACCCATGGATTGAGGATTCCACTATCCAGAGGACTCGTTCTTAATGGTAACGAATTCATTTCTGTTTTGTAATTTCAGATTCGATTTACTTTCGGATTGGGTGTTAGATTTAACACCCGGATCGACATTTCCCAAGGACGTAGTTCGAACTAGGTTAAAGTATCACCGTACGATCGTACGCAGATACGCCACGATTCGAATAAATTCTGGACGATTGTTCAATTGAGGGAATTTCTGGGCAAATACAGAGATTTCGGTTTGCCCAGAGTCGATCACGAGTTTGGTTATAATCTGTTTTCGTCTGAGGAAGGGAAGTGGTGGAATTCGAAATCCTGGGTTAATCTTCTGTCTATCTCTGTTTAATCTGTGTTTACTTCGTTCGTTTATGTGATTTCAATTTTATTCTCTTTGAATCAAAACCCCCATTTTTTTACTTGTTTTATTGTTTGTTCGAATTGAACCGATCATGAATCGTTGGGAAACGACCCAGGTTACATTATACGCAAATCCTTTTCTAATCTGGTTATTTTGGGAGATTACGGCAAATCTCTGTCAATAAACATCCTGCATAAAACCACATCTAGATTCTCCAATGCTTAAGTTAGTATTCGTTAATCATCAAAACACATAACTAACATTAAGTGGAGGCAATTCTCAATTCATTGGGATTGGCCATACCCGAGAAAAAAATTTCTTTATAAAGCTGAATTGTTACTAGATGAGTATGTTATCTCTAAGTAAGATGTAAATCACAGTTAATGGTATCCATTAATTCATAACTCTGAACATACATGAAAGCAAATAGATGATACCAAGAAAATCATTTTACAATGACAATTTGTAAATACATTCATGTAGGAAAGTATGTCATTGATATGAGTTTTCCTCAAACTATGCAAATTGTTTCAAATCTCAAATTTTCTTTCAAATCATGATAATGTTCTATGAAATTGAGATGTTGATGATATGAAAACTCATCTTTGAGAATATGCTCAGAAAATCAATGCATCCACTAAATATGGTGGAAATTAAGTTCCAATTTGAAATATCATATGAGTGCAATCAAATCATGCATATTTTCAAAACATTGGAATGCATTTTCCAAACACAGAATGAATTATAATTCAAAAGAAGTTTTTGAATTGTGCATTTCAGAAATCTTAGACTTAGAAAATTATGCACAAATTCACTTGTGATCCATTAGCAATCTGAAAAACATTTTGAAAGTCATAAATGATTGATTGCTTAATGGAATGTATTATTGGACAAGTATTCAATACCCAAATATGAATTCTACATAAGCACAATATAGGGTAAAATTAGGTATCACCGTAATTCCCCTTGTCCTTGTTGAAGCTTGCTGGGAAGAATTGATGCAGATATCTTTTGCTTTGACATTTATCATCAAGCATTGCTTCTTCAGCTTCCTCAAGAGTCAAAATGCTCTTTTGGGAAGCTTTCCTTGATCCTACAATGCTGTATACAACCTTTTTCTCTTTTGGTATCCAATCTTGTTTGGATCCAATCATTGTTAGCTTGTAGGAACAAAATTCATATGCTCCAAGAATATAATCAGATTATGATAATTGAGCATAATGAATTAACCATAGCTTTATGCATAAAAGATACATTTTTTCTTTTCAAAATGTCATGTATGCATAATGAATTAAGCTTTTTGAACAATGCAAAAACTAATGAATGAATTTTAAAAAATAATTTCAAAATGATTTGCAGTGTTCATTCCTAAAATCCAATGTATAAAACCTCAATAAATATTCTAGATAATAGAGTAGGAGGTTTTACCAACAAGTACCATTGCCTTAGGTACTTGGAGGATTGGCTTTGCACACCCATTGTCTCTTAGGTGTCGCAAAGTTCTCACAAAAGGTACGGCTTCAAGTATCTACTCTTTGATACTTGAGTGGTTCTCCTTTTTAGTGCATAAGGGATTCTTTGATTCTTAACCCCTTTATGTCCATTTCTCTTAGAATCAACCTGCACAAACAAACCAACAGATGGACATTTTGGTACCCATTGGGTTAGTTTGGACCTTAGGGAAAACATAAGTTCCCTTTGGTACCCATTGATAATTGCCGGCGGTTTATCTCTCCTATCTTTCCTATGAAAGCATGATGAAGTATTGTGACCTTTACGGTTACAATAGTTACAATGTGCAAAGGGATTTGAAGTATGAACAGATTTTTGAAAATAATTCAAATAAGATTTTTGTCCATGTTTCTTCTTCCCTTTCTTCTTATCAAAATCGGGTTTATAACCAATCCCCGATTTGTCATTTGTAAACCTTTGTTTGTTTTAAAATCACTTTGAGCATTTCACTACCTCTAGTGAGTTTCTCAAGAGTTTTTGTAAGATATAAATTTCTTTTATCTAAAACACAAAGCAATTGTCACAAATCTTTTCTACGAAATCTTTTCGCAATCATTTTCGGAATATTTTCGAAATATTTTCGAAGTATTTTCGAAACGAAAACGAAGAAGAAACATTCTGAACTTTTTCTTCCAACAATTTAATTTTCTTCTTGGATGCAATGAACTCTTTTACAAGCTTTTCATATTCAGAATATAGTTCATTGTATTCAAAAATAATTCATCATAGGAAGGTTCAAAAACATTTACCTTATTGTTATTTTCGGGTTGTTCTTCGGCAACTAGGCAAAAATTTGCTACTCCTTCCTCATCACTTTCTTCATCGAAGAATCATTTCCCCGTATATAAGCTTTCTTCTTGAGGTGGTTGAATCTTGCCTTTATCTCCTTTTCTTGACTTTCACCGAGGACATTCGAGCTTGATATGACCATGCTTTCCACACTCGTAGCAAATGATTTGATCTTGTTCGTTGCTTGAAGTTCTTCTCTCGAAATCTGTCTCTAGAGCCTTGATCTCTCTTATAGAATTTCTTGAATTTTCGTACAAGCATAGTCATCTCTTCATCATCTTCATCTTCCTCATTGGGTTTCTCTTTCACAAAGATTCAAAACAATACCAAACTTTCTATCATCTTTGATTTTATCTAAGCCCTTCTTGAATTTGAGCTTGCCTTCATATTCGATAAGCTTCCAAATAGAGCAGCTACGATTGCATTGATTCTCCACGGGCTTCCTCGATTGCTATGACTTTGGCTTCCCATTCTTTAGTAAGGATATTCAGGATTTTCCTTACTTGAACGATTGATCATACTCCTTTCCCGGGGCAGCAAGTTGATTAATCGATGGGTAAACCTCAACTGAAATTCGTCAATAGATTCATCGGGCTTCATGCGCATAAGATCGTATTCGGTCATAAGAGTATTGACCCGATTTTGCTTGACTCATTTGTTCCCTCATGAGCTATCTCCGAGCATCCCACATATGTTTTGCGAAGGTAGAGTGCAAATACGAAAGTATTCTTGTTGACTTAGAGCACTTTGAAGCAGTAGGACAGCCTTGCTGTTGAGTGTGACATTTCTTCTGTCATTCTCATCATATTCTTCTTCTAGCTTAGGAACTCTAACACCATCTTCAACGGTTGATGGCTCATAATCTCCTCTTTCAAATACTCTCCACAGCCCATACTCTGTAGCATTCACAAAGACTTTGAACTTTGCTTTCCAGAAGGAGTAATGCTCTCCATTGAAGCCGGGTGGTCTGTGATAGAAGCTCCATCGAGTAAGATACCATCCATACTTGATCCTTCTCGAGATGTTAAGCTCTTTTGAGAAGACCTTGCTCGATACCAAATGTAAGTGGAGCTATATACCCAAGAGGGGGTGAATTGGGTATTTTAAAACTTTTCGAAAATTGCTCTGTTTTGAAGCTATGAAAACGAGAGATGAACAGTGAGGGAAGAAGAAGCTGGACACAAGGATTTATACTTTTTCGGTCCAACTCTTTGACCTACGTCCGATCCCCGAAACACTGGGGATTTTCCACTATCACTCAATTACAATTACACACTCGTACTCGGGATGATCCTCTCCCTAGGACTCACTCCCCCTTACAAGCCGTAATTGTAAACAATCGATACACACTCGTACTCAAGAGTTATCCTCTCCCTAGGACTAACTCCCCCTTACACGCTGTACTCGATTACAATCGATACCCACTCGTAAACGAAGGATGCTCCTCAACCTAGGACACACTCCCCTTACAAGTTGTGCTCGATTTTCCCAATCTCCAAGTCACCGACTTGAGATTGTTACAATGAATGATATACACGAAATAAACTCTCTCTAAGAGTAGATATGATAAGCACTGAAGCTCAATGTATCACAAGATACTACACAGATAAAACTGAAGAAATAAATATGAGACTCGAATGATTTTCGTCTTCAGCAGGTATGTCTGTTGGAAAGGCTTGAATGCAACTCTATTTATACTCAGAGATCATTAAATGACCGTTGCTTTCCAAATAGATCCGTTGGAGAAGTTCTCCCAGTGTTAGGAGGTGGCTTAGGCACTTTCTCTCTCCAATATTCTCTTAAACCAGCTAGCCAAGTAATCTGTGTTGACCTTCTGTGAATTAATCCGTTGGAGATGTAGTTGCTTGTTGTAGAAAACATTCTTAAATGCTTTGCAGACGTGTGCAGGTGGATTAGCCAAAGTTGTGCAACTTTCTGATCAGTGCATTTAATGTTCTCAACCACTTTTTTCTTTTTGCTTTATCACTTCAAAATCATTCTCTAATCCATCTGAAATTCACTAATAAAGTCATTAAACATAGCTAAGAATAGTAGAGAATAATCCTGGAAAGTATTAAGATTAAACAAGAATGATTTGAAAAATCATGTAAATCAAATTTCAAAATCGGCGACCAAAACTCGAGTTTTGTTCTTCAAAACTTGAGTTTTCAACAGCACAAGACCAAACTTGATTTTCAAGATCCAAACTCGAGTTTGCTTCTTCCGAGAGAGCAATATCACGATTTATGCTTCAAACCAGGTTTTCGATGAAAAACTCAAAACTCGAAGTTTTGCCCAAAACTCGAGTTTTGGACTATTGATATGAAAATTTAGTTTTAGTCCAAAACATCAAAACATCAAAACCGAGGTTTTCATCCAAAACTGGAGGTTTTCAAATCAAGAGAATACTGATGCTCTCGGGTTGCTCAAAACTCGAGTTTGTCTTCCCAAACTCGAGTTTTCACTTATAATATGAAAACTCGAAAACTGTGAACATATCAAAACTGGCGGTTTTGCTTCAAAACTCGCGGTTTTGCAATTGTGAAAACTTGAGTGTTCTTCGCGGACCAAAACTCGAGTTTTGCTTCCAAAACTCGAGTTTTCATATATTTGATGAAAACTTAATGAAAACCTGAGAAAACTGAAAACCGGGGTTTTGGCTCAAAAACCCATGCGCGGTTCATATGTTGCAAATCGGGTGCACGAGTAACATATCAAAACTCGAGTTTTGAACTATTTCACAAAATATGAGAAATTCTTGGAATAGTTCAAAACTGGCGGTGCTCTTTGAAACCTGAAGGTTTTGAGACTTGGAAAATTCAAAGGCTCTCGGCCAAACCAAAACTTGAGTTTTGCTTCCAAAACTCGAGTTTTCATGTTTTTCATGAAAACCGAAAACGGCGATTTTAATGAAAAACCGACGGTTTGCTTTGTTCGATTTTCTCGAAAAACTCAAAACTGAGTTTTGCTTCAAAACTGGAGTTTTCCCTTGACATCAAAGTTCTTCGATTTGCAAGAGAAAACTTCTCATTTTGTTTACAATTGTTAAAACATCATCAAAACACATATAGAACTAACAGGGTTTTTCTATTTATAGTTGTGGTTTCTTTGTGATGCTCGTGACTTGGTGAATGGTTTTCCATATTTTTTATTAGGCTATTTCGGTGTTTCTTTTTTCGGCAGCTTGTGGGGGGGGGGGGGGTTTCTTGGGGTTCCATTGGTCTTACGATTTATTTTTGTTCGAGTGTGTACTCATTCTTCTCTTTGTTGGTACAAGTTAGACTATTTTATGCTGATTCACATCTATGAAAATATAATAATCATTTGGACGGTAGTATTATGGAAGCAAAGTGCTGGCCAAATTGAACTTTTTCCGAGATGTTCTCCTGTTTGTTGCACAATCAAGTTTTTTATATCAAGAATGTCTGCTATATTATCGTTGCTTGTGAAATCCAAAACTTAGTACAAAGGATTCAAGAGATTACCTCGGCTATAGGGTGCGTGATTGATGACCTACATATCGTTCAAACTTATTTTAGAGTTTCCTGTGATGTTATTAGTTTTAGTTTTTACAATATTTTAATGTTTCCGTTGTCTACTATGGTTTCTTTTCATATGTAGGAACTTGTTGTTGTGACACACACACACACATATCATATATATACATATACATCTATATATATACATCTATGTATATATATAGTATCTTAAATATGAAAATAATAACACCACATGATATTAGACTTCAAACATAACCTTAAGATAATTTATGTTACACATAATGGTTTCTCAAGCAACAAGTACTAAAATTATAAAACATTCATGCCTAATTGCTAATTTCTATTGCAAAACTTACACAAGAAAGAAAAGATGAAAGGAGAGGAAGGATTTGGCGAGAAAAGAGGGGAGGAAACAGCAAAAACAATGGCCAACTTAGGAGGGCAATATAGTGTTAGGCAAGGGTGAGAGAGAGGCAACTATGAATTGAGAGTTCTAACCTCTTGAATGCTAGATGCTTTGGGTTATTTGGGGTTTCCTTTTATCCTTGTGCATTTGAGTCTTAATTTCTTAGGGTTTAGTTTCTATACCAGATTGTTATACCCCTTGTGATTACGACATTTATCAGAGTAAAATAGCAAATTTTAGTGAGCAACACATATATAGAATAGTACACTGATAACTAAAACATTATTGGTAATGTACAAGAATAAAATTTAGAGTTCTCAATATAATGATCCATAATATCAATACTAGAACATTACAATTTCAGTATAAAACTAACTAAGCAACCAAAATCCTATGGTCCTAACTAATGTCTGAACAGTAGCCTCAGTAATCTGCACTCTCTACCTTTCCTCTGGAGCTTTGTCTCGCTACTATGACCATATCTAGATCTTGAACCCTTAGAAATAATTGAATCCCAGAGTAACAATTAATCTCATATACAATATATATACAATGTATGATGGTTAACTGCAATTATAACGACTCAACTATCATAGATCAGTCATCATAAAGTGTACGAGCAACAATAGGTAACACAAGACTACACGCAATATTGTTTACAAACGCAGGACTTAACATGTCCTGAACTTAGTTATGTGCAGAACTTAACATGTCTCGGGCAGTATTAACTGCAAAAGCGAATCGTAGGACTTTACATGTCTTGGGTATGGTAGCAGACAATGGTGATAACATATGTAGGACTTAATATGTCCAGGGCATGGTACATGTAATGTTCACAATGTTCGTAGGACTTAACATGTCCCAGGCAGTATTAACTACAAATTGCAAGACTCAACATGTCCTGGGCCTTAGCGCTGGGCAACAACTGGATAAAAACCCATAATAACTAAATACATTACAGACTTCGTGATCCAAGGACTACTGATCCTCAAGGTTCTATGGCCTAACGCGTGTTCACAACACGGTTTACAATTAGGTTACAAACATGCATAAACAATCATACAAAGTCTGTGAGATTAGAGTTAGTACCTAATTGCTTTATCAAAATCAATTTCACGAACTCTGATTGCTCCCGACAATTACAAGTCCCTATACGAATACATTATGGACTATGGTCAATACTTACTCCAACTATTGACATTTCAAATGTCATATAGTACAATATAACTAATATAGAACTATTAGACCTAAACCATGATCATCAAGTTCCTTGGCTTGCATCATTTTCGCACATTTGAAGTTTTCCTAGAATTTGTACTGAAATTTTGAAAAGTCATATATCTTAGCACGAATGTCCAAATGAGGTGATTCCAAAGCCTATAGACTCCTTATTAAGTCTAGTTTTAAGGAAAAATGGTTCCAGTAGCTAAGAACATGCATACTATTCCTAGATCAATAAAACAATGCATTCTGTCTAAATTTCATTCCAGAATTGTAGTTCATTTTAAAAAATTCATAACTCAGTGTACACAAATCCAAATTCTGCAAATGACCTGTCAAATTAAAAATCATTATGTTTACTTTAAACTTGAAAATTTTCGTCAAAATTGAACATCATTTTTGGCCCCAAAAACGCATTGTAAAATGATTGCCCATACAGGATTTTCAAGACAGATATTTGACTTCGACAAAATTCAATCCTAGAGCTTCTAAAATTACTACCGAACCTTACCCTACACAATTCCACATGTTTAACACAATGGAATCATCCATTTGGCCAAATTCCAACTCCTCATGTCTATCCTTTACCCAACCGAAATTAGGGTTCAATGTGGCCAACGATCAATTTGCCAATTTCACTTCACAAACACCCTAATCTTGGTTCCTATCTGCATTTTATCTTATTATTTGAACCATAAATACATGTTAGCACACTATGAAATTTTGAAGAGAACCTAGTCCTGGGATTCTAATAAGCCAAAATTCAATAAAAGCAAAGAAACCACCAATAAACTCCAAAGATACCACTAGTAGGCTTAAGAATCACTTACCGTAATCGTTGTTCGGTAAATTTCGCAAGATTTCTCTCTTCCCTTGGCTGTATGAATTTCGACCAGATCCCTAACACCACTAAGAATAAGAAATTTCCATGATTTGGGAGTAGGAGAAGAGAAGGACTAGGGACTACAAGCCCGTAGAGCAAGAAATTACCTCGATTTCGCCTCGTCTTCTTCTCCTTGTAATTTTTGACTTGAGAGAGGTTGAGAATTGATGAGAAACGTTTGGGATCAGAAACAAAGAAGATGATGGCTGATTAATAGGGTCCAAGTCGGTATAGAGGGAAAAATACCAAATTTCCCTTCAACTTCCACGTAATTACCAAAATGCCATTAGTTGCTTTTTAGTTGGATTTCAACTTCTCTTTTTCTATCCAATTTGGCCAAAAATTTTAGGCCATTCATAGGAGGATTTTGATCCATTTTAATGGCTTATAACACATGTTCATGTGTCCATAAATTTTAAATAATCATGAGATTACGGCACAATTTCATAAAAGTTGCAATTTTAACCTTCAATTTTTCTCATAATTCCTAATAAATTCCACGCAACTTCTTTTCATTCCTTTTGCGCATGTTAGAAGTATATGGGATTAGTTGATTAGTTGTTAGTTAGTTAGGCCTAATCTATATATAGAGGGTCTTAACTATTGAAATTGTAGTGTTGGATGTGGAGTCCTCACCATGTATAGAGAGGGAGTTAACTTGGTCTCCCTCCAAAAGAGAGTTAACTAAGTCTCTCTCCTTGAGGCAGTAAACTTGGTCTAATTCTAGGTTTTAGAGTTAACCCAGGTGGGTTACTCATTGTATGAGCATATTGCTCTTGTGGTTAATACAATATGATTCTTTAAGAAATCCTCCCGACTCGACTAGATCATCCAATCAAGTTGAAACCTTAGATTCTGTAGAACCAACTTTTTTCTTCATCTTGACCATGAAATTCCAAAGTCATAGAATCTATTCATGCCACCACCCTCAAACACGACGCCACTCCTCCAACGCTCGTTGTAGCCAGCCTTCTTGAATAACATCGGCCTTCTAAGTGGGCATTTGCTCGCCGTCGAATCTTTTCTTGAATGATGGTCATCATCGATCAAGGTCTTTGATCTGTGAATTGCCTTGGTACTGCGGTTGTCTACATGAAGGAGCACCTTTGTTCTTCGGTTCAGAGTGTCATTAGTCGGTGCATCTTCAGTTAGGCTGAACGAAGGTGAGAGTGTGCGGTTGAAATGGTAATAGCTTGGTGAAACAGATCAACGATGTCGGGGGAGAAAGGTTCAGGTCGTTCCATTATTTTGGTATCTCGTTAAGATCGTCTATTATCTCTTGGTGTTGGATATGAGCTGTCTTTTAATCGTGTCAATCATAACTGTCAGGATCCGTACACGCAAATGATTAAAAACTTTATGGATCCCGTGCAAGGATCACTCAATAGCATTTAAATTAAGGCTAAGGGAATCTGAAAATTACCTACGTGCCGAAACTGTATGAGTCTCCTTCGATTTGAACTGGTGGGCTACCTTCTCGATCAGCAGAAGTCGACTCTTAGAATCGGCTTCCTCTACCGGTATCCACACGAATAATCCCCAAACCCGATTGCGGTAGCGTGCTAGCGCCTTTAGAATTTTGCGTCTCTCTCAATTTTTACTCTAGGGTTTCTCGCATTTATGTAATACGCTCGACAAAAATCCTGTAGGTTTTCTAAACCCGTTCAGCGTATTATATAAAATTAATCCTCATTAATTTTGACATTTGAATTTGAAATCTGGATTAAAATATGTTAATTAAATCTATCTAATAGATCTAATCTAATACATTTATTTAATCCGAATTAAAAGCCAGATCTAAAATTCGAATTTTGAATCTTGATTAAAAATACATTAATTAAATCTATCTAATAGATCTAATATAATATATTTATTTAATCCAAATCAAAAGCCTTCGATTTAATTTATCTCTATAAATTAAATCCGAGAATTGATATCTATCTATCTAATTAATTCGAGATACTATATCTCAATTTAAATTAAGTAGATATATGATATCTTTATTCAAAAATTAAATGAGATACAATATCTCTATTTGTTTTAGATATTTAATTTATTAAATAAATTAAATACAAAGCAAATGTTATATATATTAATATTATAATCTCTATTAATAATATTAATATATATTAATTTTGAATTTAATATATATATATATATATATGTATTCACCCCAAATTAATTTACTATTCATTAAATCTCAGATTAATCTAAGATTCAATGAATCTGGACACTTTTGCTCGTGTTGGGTTATTCTTGTGTGCGACCCTGCTGGCCCATATGAGATTGGCAGTGAGCCAATACTGTACCAGCCCACAAGTCGCAAGCGGCCTTTAGCAAGACATTGCGACTACCCAATTCACATGGGGATCGATGACACGGTACAACCTATCATACAACCATGTCACGTCCCTTTTGTCACCCGATAATTTGGTTAAGGATGAGGCATGGATAATGTCAACTACCTTTTCTTGACCATTACTTTCTCGATTCTCGAGTAGTCTAATAAATGAATTGGAAACTCCTTTCCATCACAGTATGGCCATACATTTCTTAGACTCACTCATCGAGGGGCCAAGTATGATCTCTCTACAAATGTGAGGGACAAATTCCATCTTGACCATTCACATTCCTCTGCATGAAAACTACTGATCGCGATCCAAGCCTTTATCATCACCCGGTCAAAGGTGACTTTTGACCAAGTCAAAGACCAGTGACTCATCATGTAGGAATCCATGATGATCTCAGGTCATAGGGCATCGTGATGCTGTTATACATGAGATAAGCTTATGACTAAATCCATGCAGCTTTCTCATAGTGGGTCGGTCCAGTAACTTGTACTCTTACAAGTGCCCATGACTTTGATTCGTATCTACATACCTCATCAAAGTCATACTGGTCTTATCTCATCTTCGCTCCCGCGTAGATGACCGACTGGACATTTAGGATAATCTATAAGATATATCCAGGGATGCAGTTATCACTATAAACATGCGAATGAAGTGATAACTTAATGGGGAACAATGACTTGCCCCTAGGACATAATTTCCAACAATAACCACATGGTGGAGCTCAAAGATATAATTAAGAAGGAACAAAGTGAATATCATGAATCTAATCTTTCTGATATGATAGATTTTGCCTTGACTGGAAAAAATCAGTCTCCTTTAAAAGTTGAACCTTCTCATGTGTTTCAGCAGATGATATCTATGCTGATAGTACCAGGCAGTCCAATTTAAATTGTACTCCCCCTTCTAGAAGGTTGACCCAATCATGGAGAGTTCATTCCTTTTATTCAGCATTAAGAGTTTGAGAAAGAAATGGAGTGCACAATGAGGGAAAAGCAATGTATATTTTGCCAAGTCTTTGGATGATAGGTTTATCATTAAACAGGTTATAAAGACAAAAGTGGATTCCTTTGAAGAATTTGCTTCTCAGTACTTTACATACTTGATAGATTCCCTTAATTCAGGAAGTCCAACATTCATTGCCAAAGTTCTTGGTTCTTATCATTGCTTTCCAAATACTACTGATAAGTTTGAAGTGGCTTCATGCATGCGATATTGTAGTCGATTATGGTGCTCTGTTATGTTGTGCTTAGAGGATGGTTACAAAATATATTTCGATTATAGAAGAAGACGATCTTGTGCAAATTTGGAACATTATGTGTGTTGCTGTATGAGGTGGTGTACAATCACTTTTAGATCTGGAGGTTGTTGCATTAAGGGCTAAGTTTGAAGACAAGAAGGACATGGAGAAGAATGTTGTGAATTGAAGAAGTCTTTGTATTACTTTTGTGATTGGAAAATTGGTCAATTTATTCACCTTATCCCCTTATTTTTGTATTGTTCACGTTGAACACCTTATTAAGTAGTGTTCAACTTGAGGAGGCGTGTTAGAAGTATAAGGGATTAGTTGATTAGTTATTAGTTAGTTAGGCCTAGTTTATACATAGAGGGTCTTAACTATTGAGATTGTAGTGTTGGACGTGGAGTCCTCATCATGTGTAGAGAGGGAGTTAACTGGATCTCCCTCCAAGATAGAGTTAACTTGGTCTCTCTCTAAGAAGGTGTTAACTTGGTCTTCTTCTAGGTTTTAAAGTTAATCCAAGTGGGTTACTCATTTTATGAGCATATTGCTCTTTGTGGTTAATACAATATAATTCTTTATCTTCTCCATCTTAATTCTTCTTCAATTACATTTGTTAACAGGGCATATTTAACACTCTAAAATGGAGCAAAGAAATATTAATTTCATGTGTCACATTAGTGCCAACATATACATCAAAATTTTCAGTTTCGGTAAAATCGAGTATTTCAGGTAATATTAACCTTTTTTTTTTCTTCCAAATTTCACCGTTTCATTCCACCAAATAGATGTACATTATATATGGAATTTGTCAGAGAAAATTTGGGGATATTACAACGATGATGTACATAAGTTTGTAACTTAGCATTTGTGGATAAATAATAAAGAAATTCAGTTGAGTCCCATCACATTCATAGACAAGAAGTATGCAAAGCAAGAAGGAAGAAATAATTAGAAATAGGTAACCTACTACTTGATAACAAAGGAACAAAAGGCCAGCGAAATCCAAACCTGCAGTAGTCGATTCATAGGGATTGGTCTTTTCTGATCCCAAATAATTTCAGAAACACCACGAAGTTGACTAGATGTAAGAGTATATGGAAGTGCCTCTAGAAATCGTGCCTGCTTTTTTGGTTAAAACACTCTCTCCTCCTATCCTTGATTTTAACTAAGGAAGAGTACGTTTTATCCAAGAAGCATACCAACAATTGGAATAACAAGTGCCAATATCATCACGGTTAGGTCAATTTATGAATAGAATTGTGACAAATCATAAGCCTAATTCTATTCTTCTCAAAATCACAATAAATACGTGAACATGGATATTTAATTTTATAGAGAAAAACCTAGCTTAAAATATTTTTAGGAAAGCTAAATCACTAGTAGAGACAATGATGTACCAAAGAGGTTGCCTCCATTGTGTTAATAAGTTAGAAACAATAAGGTAATGAACATCTATGAGGAAGAAGAATACTCAAGTTAGATATTTTTCAAATGATTTTCCTAAAGGGCTAGGAGAAACCAGTATAAGTGGAGTTGAAGGAGCGATAAATTACATTGATTTAAGAAAGTATTCATAATGTAATGAAAGACAAAAGATAGATCAACACGATGAGGCACAAAGTAAGTATGGTAGTGGACAAAACTTCTATTAAAAAAAAAAAAAAAAAAAAGGAAAGTCGCATTTGAAATATCAAAACCAACACTTAAGGCTCTGCAGAATCACCTGAAACGTGAGTAGGAACAGGTAGCTGAGAAAGTCTCTCCTCAGTGGTAAACAAGATTCCGGATCTATTCAAAATAAATGACGTCGATCAGAGAGAGTATTCATAATGTATTGAAAGACAATAGATAGGGCAACAATAAGGAGCAGAAATGTCGTATTGAAAAATTGAAACCACAAATCAAGAATCAACGAAACTTAGGGAGTTGCGATTTGCCTAAAATGTTTCAAAGTCGGTGGCACGAAACAAAGGGGAGAGTAAGCCGTTGAGGGCATCGGGAAGTGGAAATGGGGTTTAAAGAGAGAGGATTTTGGGTGAAACTTGGAGAGGAAGTTCCCAACTTCTCCCCTGCTCTAATATGGGTCCGGATCTTCTCAGAAGTGTTATTCTCAGTGTCTTAATCTTATCCATCCAGATGATCCAAGCACTGAGAAATTGACACATCATGAGCTTTAAAAATGCATCTCAACCATTCGTTAGGTTATAATATTAAGGGTTGAGGTGCAAAAAGTAACAAAAGTGGAGCAAAAATACCCATTGACTGTTAGTTTGAATTTTTTTATATTTTTAAGGCTGACATAGATGATGATTCAGTTAAATTGCATCCCAGCTGACAGTAAAGAATTGGAGAAAATTACAAAAAATGGCATAGATATTTTGAAAATTATAGTTTAGTTCTTCTCTCTCCAATTTCCATTCTCACTCTTAATCTCAATCTTACACATCGGACCACCCATCTCTACCTCCTCACCGCTGTTGCTGCCTTTATGTAATTTTCAAAATTATCTGGGTCATTTTATGTAATTTTCTCAAGTTCTCCATTGCCAGCTATAATGGAATTTAGCTGAATCATCATTTATATCAGCCTTAAAAATACAGAAAAGTCAAACTAACAGTCAATGGGTATTTTTACTCCACTTTTGTAACAATATAGTCACTTTTGTCGAAAAAAGAAGAACACTTGGTATTAAGTATACTTTTACAAAAACCACGTGTATTTTTGCACCTTAAACCTAATATTAACTGTCAATTTAACTCCCAGGTCAGCCAAGTCCCTCATGAACCTCAGGTCCGTGCTAACTTCTTACACACTCGACCATTGAATGCCGCTGAATAGGGTGCTCATTGTCGTCATCCACCGTTGAACGTTGCCAAACACCATCAGTTTGGAAAAAAAGGATGGATACTCTAGACAGGTTTGTGGATTAGAATCTCTCGTCAGTGAGTCACAAAAGTGGTTTGAAGTTGTACAAATGGGAATAGATGCAACATAACATAGAAAGAAAAAAATGCAAAATACTGTTGTTACGGACCTACATTAGGCTCAATAGCAGTACAACCCAACAATAGATACGGTATATATCAGGATCTATCTACAACTAAGTATCCTAACTGACACATGATAAAGGAATATTTCTAGATATGATATAACTGTCAAGATGCTCGGGCCAGAGATCACGCGAGGCCTGAGATATCCTACCTAAGGTACACCACTCTATAAATACAGAGATCAAGCCTTAAGGTAGACACGTTCTAAACCCTGAAGTATTTACATTATGTCTCACTGTACACACACATCACTCCCTTTGGCAAAAGCCTTGTGTATAATGATCCCACGCTCTCCTGGATATCTTCCTCATAGGTATTCAAGCAAGGCCCATCGATCCAAGATTAAAGCACTAGCCAATCAGGCTAGACATCTGTGTTCTTCACCAGAACAATGGCGCTGATCGTGGGGACGTTAAATTTTGATCCCCGTGACTAACGATGGCTAACACCAGAAGGTGCAGTCGGAACCCTTATCCTGGAAATCCAGCACAGGTCGAGGCAAGTCAACACAGCCAACTCAAGACCCACCGCAGCCTGAGGACGTCCCCGAAGATAATGCTACGAATGAGGGGAATGACGTCTCGGACACAACATCCTCCCTCCAGTGATCGCTAAACCTCAGGACGCGGCGGCACAAGAAACCCCAACAATGAATCCAGATTTCCTTCTCTTACAGAAAGCCCAGGAATCAATGCTGAGGCGAATGGAGAACATGGAAAAGCGCATTAACCTCCAATGCTAAGAAGATTTCAGAGTAATACAGCAGATCATGGAGGACCATTTCAAATAGTTTGAAATGTTGGTTCGAGGAGAAGACCATGATGACACATGAGGGAGGAAGGGAAGGATGACACATGATGTCAATAATCCTTCTTGCAGTGAGGAACCGGGTCAACACGGCGGGATACTGAGACAGCTACTCAAGGGACGAGCTCAGGATGAGCTCGCATTCAGAACCCAACCTCAACCCTGAAAAAATTGTGCATGAAAATATCTCAGACGATGAAGACCGAGATATTGAGAGAATAGCCCGGCCTATAAACTCTCCCAGAGAGTATAAAATGAAGTACATAACGGGACGCAATAGCAGTCCCTTCTCCGAGGAAATGATGAACGTCTTTGTATCCGAAGGATTTTGATTTGGCAGACCTGCCAAAGTATGATGGGACCCAAGACCCGCACTATTACCTTGATACGTTCGAGCTACTTATGTTCGTTCGGCATATTTTGGGACCGGTTATCCCACAGCTTTTTGCAGCAACGCTGATCGGACCTGCCCAAAAGTGGCTTCATACTCTGCCAATCAATTCCATATAAATTTTGAAGACCTCGGGCGTAAGTTCAAATTGAACTTCGCAACTAGTAAGAAGCAGCCGAAGTCCTAATTCGCTCTCAGTAAAATTAAACAACAAAGTGGGGAGACACTCCAAAAGTATTTGGACCGATTCAAGGAAGTAGCCTTACAAGTATGTTCACTCCTGGAGGATGTGCACGTACACTGTCTCATTGATGGTCTGAAACCCTCATCCCGGTTGGCGAAGTCAATCTTCAAGAACCGGGTTTACACCCTCACTGAGTTCAACATCCGGTCAAAGCAATATTTAGAGGTGGAACAAATGGAAATAGCCAATGTTGTCGGAAGCGAGAAGCGGAGAAATACACCTCCAAATAGCAAAGGCCAGCTTGACAGTCGAAAAGAAGACTCTCACAGACGAAACCGAGATAACAGATCCCGGGGGGAAAGATTTGAAGGGAAAGCGAAGTATGACAAGTACACCCCTCTAAACGTTGCACGATCGCAGATCTGGAAGGAGGTAGTGCATTGACCAAGATGAAAAAAGTCGATCGACCTCGGCCTCCCCGAAACCAAGCTACTACAAACCAGTCTAAGTTTTGTGCACTCCATGATGGTCCGGGGCACACTACGGATCAATGTTATGAACTCCGCAACGCCATTGAGAAGTTCGTTAGAGATGGCAAGCTGCACCAATATGTGATAAAAACTCAGGGGCAAAAAAACAACAAACTCTCGGGTAGAGCAGATTGGTTCGTTATCATCGAGAGGGCTAAGGAGGCGTCCATCTCTTTCCTTCAAACTCAAGCGGTTTATATTGGCAGTGGTCAGAGTGGGTCCTCAAGACTTCATGCGTTACCTAGCGGTATTTGTCGAGCAAAACCTTGGGAGTACTAGAGGAATCTGACTCCCCGACATCGAATCGGGCGCTGTGGGGTGAAGATGACCACTCCATTTACTTATAACAAAAACAAAAGGCTGGAATTAGTAAGGAGGTTTATACCTGGCATATACAGGGGACTACGTGGTGAATCTGAAAAGGCGGGACCAGGAGGAAGCCGACTCCCAACAGTCGGGTTAGGGTCAGATGACGACCTATGACGGCAGGAACCTAAGGTGACATTCGCCAGGGAATCTTCGCCACTCGCGATATAATAGGAACTTGAGGCAATACATTCCCAGCAAGGGCCGAGGTACCCATCAGGAAGGGACTCCGACCTTGCGGGGGTAGCCTTGTAAAAATTGATAGGCCGTACTTGGGTGACCTTAACTTCTCCAAGGAACAGGTTGATGTTGGTGGAACTAGGGTTATTGGACCTAACAACGGCGGTCTGAGACTCCTCAACGTTCCTCCTACCAGACCCACCGGAGCAAGGTAGTTAGCCTTTGCTCCTCAGAAAGAGGAGAGCCAAACAACCAAAAACTTGTTCGAGGATAAAGTGCACGCAGTGCTTCTTCCTCCTCTGGAGTTAAAGGCTGACTCGAAGAGGGCGGGTGGTTAACCTTACTCATCGACACCGGAGGTTGAAACCTAAAGAGGCATAAAATTACTGATAAGGAAGGTGGGGGAAACCAAAACGAGCACAACTAGAAGACGGATACCCCCACGTACAAGGATATACGGTTACGTAAATGTAACCAGGACTCATAGGTTACCCAGAAACCCTAGCCAAAACTCACCCAGAAGACCCAAAGATAAGCCTACCTACGACACGCAGGGGGAAGAAATGAAAAGTAAAAATCGTTGAACCAACGGACTTCAAAAAGAAAGCAAAATAAATGGTAAAAAATGTGGTATATACCTAAATGAATGAAAGCCGAAAAAGTTGAAAGCAGCAGAATGCGAGAATCGCAGAGAGATACTCGTTGCAAGAACACCAAAGCTTTCGGAGAAGAAAAGAAAGTGCCACAAACAAGAGAAGTGTGAAGAATGGAGGGAAAATACGAACAAATGATACTAAAGTGCCAGGGGTAAAAGAGACTATTCACCCTAAAAGTAGGAGTGACGCACGACATGTGATGGGCGCATTAAATGCGCACGAAAATCGCAAACGACTTGACGTGGCGGTTATAACTCTTCACCAATCCAGGGAAGCTAGGTGTTAGGGAGCCATAATGGCGAATACGGAAGGGTTCTTACCTCGAAACCAAGAGAACCCCTTGGCGATCAACTCGGATCCTCAAACCCCTATGTGATCATCTTTGCTCGGTGGACCTCAGAAATACCCTAGATCCACGAGCCTTATAGCATTACCTCAGACCCTCGAAACATCTGGACGTTACCGCAGAAACTCGACCCTCTGGACATGACCTCAGATTTTTTAGCAAATGACCCCCTAGCTGATGAGCACAAATAGTACCATGTTTTTCCTATACTTACTGACTGAATTGAATGTTAAATACATGCTTAACTACATATAATCTAAGCAAAAAGGCACACATTCATGATATAGGGACTAAAGAGTAGAAATCATTTGCATGTGCTAAAAATGGAACAATTTACTTTATTTTTAAGGGAAATCGTATAGCAGGGCTGATATGATGCTATAGCATTCTGACAGCGATTCGAAGTGCAATACAAGGCATCTTGAATGCTATAGCAAAGTAGAGGATGCAATGCTATGCGACACGTTTGCTGACCTTTTTACCCAGATGATTTCAGGAATAAAATAAAGGGCGATATTAACATATAGGTTGCTGATGTGATGGAATAGAAGATGTGGAGGATCGAAACTAAAAGATTTGAAGAATCCCGTAGAATCAACAGAAGCAATCTACTCGGATCAAAAGATATGATAGATCCCGACGGATTAGGAAAGGCCCAGCTCGCTGTAACTTACGCCGCAAGAAAAAGCTTGATTATAAAAGGAAATAGCAGCGCCAAACCTAAGAGAGTCGAAGAGCCCTAGAACCTGATTCTATCTTTTGGCAGACTCAAGAGAAGAGTGAGAGATTTCACAAGAGCACGAGACTTCTAGGACAACCCAGCATCCTTCCCTGCAGTAAGACAGAACAAAGAAGACGTGGAGTGGTGGCGTGACAGGACCTCGACCACGTCGTTGAAAATTCGGGCAGAGCTTTCTGTTTTCCTTTCCTTTTAGCTTTATTTTCTTGATCATGGGTCATTCTGTTTATGTCTGTTTTGCGTGTCCCTCGTCCTGAACTGAACTTTATATGGCCTGAGTCTTTAAGTGTTGAATGAACCCAGTTGCAAGTTCTTAATTCAATAAATTTGGTTTGTGTATCGGTGTTTTTATTACTAGTCGGTTAACGGAAGTTAAGGGCTAGATTTGTGGCCTCAACTTACGTAGACCTCTGAAAAATAGTGTTTGCTAGGCGGCCGTGCACGGCTAGACCTATTATTGTAGGCTTCGGGAATGGGTCTACCTCTCATAACCATAACACCCTGAGCGTAGCACGGATCTTCTGACTAGAAAGTTGCCATAGGAATATGGAAGGAGTATAGTTAGCATCATAAGTATCAAAGAGGAAGCTTCGGTAGACTATAGAGGTGGGTTAACCAAATAGCTTTGTAAATGGTAGCTATGCTGTAGCAATTGCGGAAGCTGTACAGTATAGATGCTATAGTATTGGGTAGAGCAACTGGGGGATTGATGCACTTAAGGATGATTTTGCGTCCAGCCTAACTTCTCACTGATATCTTCTCTCGTTACAGTTATTTTGTTTACGTTTGCTAGTAGCATAATTGCAAAACCCCTCAACCTGATTATATTTACTTTCTGCTTTCACAACTGTCATAACAATTGCGCGTCATCTCTCGGTATCTTAGTCTCTGTAGGATGATACTCTACTTACACTTTATTACTTGTTCGACTGGTTCACTTGCCATCAAGGAAATCGACCAACACTAGCTGGGGTCAACAAAAGCCAATTCGCCAACACGCGGTTGATGGGCAAGAGGATAAGGTTCCCTACAATTTAGCTTGGATGACCTATAAGGGGGCCGAAAACATCTCGGCAACTCAAAAGCTTGAACTACCGGGTGGGGGCAACTGTTATGGACCTACATTAGGCCCAATAGCGGTACAGCCCAACAATAGATACGGTATATATCAGGATCTATCTACAACTAAGTATCCTAACAGACCCATGATACAAGAATATCTCTAGATATGATATAACAGTCAAGATACGCGAGGCCCGAGATATCCTACCTAAGGTACACTCTATAAATATAGGGATCAAGCCTTAAGGTACACACGTTCTAAACCCTGAACTATTTACATTCTGTCTCACTGTACACACACATCACCCCCTTTAGTGAAAGCCTTGTGTACAGTGATCCCACGCTCTCCTGGATATTTGCCTCATAGGTATTCAGGCAGGGCCCATCGATCCAAGATCAAAGCACTAGCCAATCAGGCTAGACATCTGTGTTCTTCACCAGAACAACTGTCTTTTTATCAGAGACTATATTGGAAGAGAAGAAGACGACGAAAAGTAAAGAGAATGAAGAACCCATTATCAAGACAGGAGATTAAGCCAAAAACTATAACTAATAACCATGTCTTGCTAATCAGAAGCATGACTTTGTAGGGAAAAAGAAGTCAAAATCATGAACAAAAATCCTAAGTCTTCTAATTAAAGTGCGTCAGCTTTTCTAACTATGTTGACTTTTCTCCTCATACTAGAACAATCATCCATGGGCATCAAGATGCTTCCATTGGACAATGGACGGAGGAGGTGCAATTTTAAAAGTTACAAGATATGTATCTTTCTAAGTGGTTGGATCAATATTAGACGGTTATAATTAAAAGATACTTGAGGGACGTTGAGAAATCTTACCGCTAAGCGGATTGCATCTGCTATGATACATAGCACACATCAAAGCAAATTTGGCGTTGTAGGCCTATTACGTTTGTCCCAATAATTTATTTCCCCCTTCACCAATTTAAATATAATCAATACGACCCAATTTCCTTTAATACTATTGTAGTTGTAAAAATCCTGAAAAAAAAAAAGACTTGTCTTGTTTTATGAAAAATATGATCTTTCATAAATAGAAGTTTTTTACTTGGAAAAAAGACAGAAAAAGAATTTTAAAATTGTAAAATTCCTAATATGTTTATTACCAAAAGTTGATAAGGGAATGACGAAACTTGATAACTAATTCATAACTCATTTTTAGTAAATATTTGATTTGAAATTTTGTAAATCAAAGTTCTTCCCCCCCCCCCCCCCCCCTTTACTTTGATTTTGTATTTTATTATTTATTTGCCAAACTTTTCTTTTTTTAAGCCTGACTTAAACTTTAGGACTAATATAACATTCGCTCCCTCAAATCTCTTCTCAATTTGATTTTGATCCCTCAAGGAATAAAATGTTATTATCTTAAAATGGTCCAACAAGTCTCAAATCTGATCTCATATAGTGGACATATTTTAGATCCTTAGTTGCTTATGTACAAATCATTAACTCTTCATTGTCCTTGTGATATTTTATTATTATTTTTTTTTTTTGGGTGTAGCATTGTGATAAATTAATGTGCATTTTTAATTCTCCAAAATGATCTCGCGCATTTACAAATTTCTCGGTCTCATTCACCAAATAACTTTTCAACCATAAACCTTACAAAATTAACAGTCCAAATAAAATTGGGCCCAATCTGATAATGTGGGCCTCATTGTGATATGTTTGACTATTGACTTCGCTTTTACCGTAAACTAAGAATCTGAACATCTTGACAATGAAGAATTATTCGTTTGACACAGTCCAAAAGACACTGCGACTTTTCATGGATTTTGAACCAACGATTAAAAAACAAAAACAAGCTTTCAATTCAAACCACCTTCAGCGGTAAAAAAATAAAAAAAATCAAGCATCTCCAAATAATTTAAGGGTGCAAGAGGTCAAAAAAGAAAATGATTAGTACATGAGGTCAAAACAAAGAGGACAATGACATGAGGTAAAAAATAGCCCAAGTGCGTGCTTAATAGACAAAATGAGTAATGAGTTTTAGGTTTTGTGAATCCTTTTGCATATATTAATGAGTACTTATGGATTTTGTCAATTTTATTACTTATTTAGTCAATCTCATTACTCATTTTGTCACAATCCAAAACTCTTTGTCAATTCTTTTACACATATTATCAGTATAATTATGGATTTTGTCAATCTCCTTACTCAATTAATCACAACCCAAAAGTTTTTGTTATTCTTTTTATACATATTGTCAGTACTTAAGAATTTGTTAATCTCATTATTCATTTTGTCAATCTCATTACTCAATGTCAAGCCTTTTACACATATTAGCAAACTCATTACTCATTTTTTCAATCTCATTATTCTTTGTCAATCCTTCTACACATATTGTCGGTAATTATGGATTTTGTTAATCTCATTACTCAATTGGTCACAATCTCAAACTCTTTGCCAATCCTTTTACATATATTGTCAGTAATTACAGATTTTGTCAATCTCATTACTCAATTGATCACAATCCAAAACTTTTTGTTAATCTTTACACATATTGTCAATGTTTACAATTTTGTCAATTTCATTACTCTTGGCTGGAAATTGAAAAGGTTCATTGGAAAATTTATAAATTTGCTGAAAAACTTATAAACTCGTTGGAAATATTCAAAGCTCTTAGTCCACCTTTAACAACAATACCAACTCGCATTTCCATAATTGTAGGATTCCTCGTTCTGGAACTTGGTCTCAATCTCGTTCTAGATATGCTGGAACAGCCTAGTGGCATTGTGTTGCTCCTCCAGTAGCCGCAAGGCTGGGTCTTGTTTATTATGACAAACATTCCCATGGCATCGGGAAGAGGAACAGAAAGAGAGAGTGAGGGGAGAGAGAGAGAATATATAAGAGACATTTTAGTAAAAACATTTAAATTTCAAAATCTCATATTCCTCCTAATCACCTCTTTATGTTTTTCAATTTTTTAACAGAATTTTTAGGGTTTTAAACATTCATATGGTATTTAAATGAGATTTTTTATTCTATCACCATCATTTAAGATAACTGAATGAGTCTTACCTTAAAGTTCATGAATTGTTTGTATTTAAAAAAGATGGAAATTTGATGCAAAATGATGGCAACAAAGAGAAGTTCGCAAAACATAATCATCAAAGCAATTTCAACCCAAGCTTTCAATAGCATCATGTATGAGACAGAGTAGAAAATATAAGATGCATTACAAATATCCTTTAATTAATTTTAAAAACATATAATTTAAATATTAAATTGATAAATATTAGATAAGTGATTTGAAATAAGTTAAAAAAAGTACATACTTATCATTATATATAAATTCTCCAACTCGCATCATCTTCTGCCCACGTGTTCTTGATTTGCTGGTTTCTTTTAGTGAAATTCTGAATTCCATTAATAATTAAATAAGAAACAACGTAACAACCAAACAAAAAACTAAGATTCCCCCATCATCAACAACCTTTTAGATTGTGGGTGGATGTTGATTAAAGAAAAAGCAGCTTCCATATTGTGGGGAGGCTTAGCTAAATAATTTGCATCTAAAAGAGTGGTAAAAGATCTATCCTATGTGTATGAGTTAATATCAATTTCTATGAAAAATAGTTCTACCTTTATCTATGACATCTCTAAAAGATGATTAGTGGCATTTATACAATAATAATAAAAGAAAAAACTGTGTGTTTATATTTATACCCTTTACAGTTACATAAATTTAAACCATTCATCACTCCTAATAATTCTGCAATAGCAAGAGTAAGCTTGCAGACTTTTTATAATTTTAATATTTTAAGAATTTTGACTTTTTCAGGATTCTTCAAATAAAAATATTTGAAAGTGTGCAATTTTGAATTTTTTTAAAAATAATACTAAATTTAAATTTCTACAATTTCTTCACCATAAAAATATCAAAATGTTACTTCCAAAATATAATGATTAAAAGGCAAAAGGAAAAAAAAAAAAAATTGAGGGGTTAGAACATCACAAAAGGCACTAGAGACAACCATATTAAAGATCAGAAGTCCGATGAACTTTTTCCATTTTAGTAAAAGGAATTGAAGTATATTAAATTCTTAAACTTGTAAGTATATAATTATAATTATAATTTTTTATAGAAATCAAAGTTCAACAAAAATTTAATAAAACAGAATAAATATTTAAATAAAAACCAATACTTTTTTATTGGGTTAAGGCGTATCTAATTTTCTTGGGTACCCTTACTCAAAATGAAATTTACTTGTTACATTTGTAGTTTTTTTGTTGAATTACACTCTTCCTAACCCCAATGTACATTGTTGGGTGGTCCGGGTAAGGATTTGAGACCGTCAGATTTCGGGTGGTTTGCCCACAGACTTGTAAGTGGAGCTATATACCCAAGAGGGGGGGTGAATTGGGTATTTTACAACTTTTCAGTAAATGCTATGTTTTGAAGCTATAAAAACAGAGGTAAACAAAGTGAGGGAAGAAGAAGGCTGGACACAAGGATTTATACGGTTCGGTCCAACTCTTTGACCTACGTCCATCCCGAAACACTGGGATTTTCCACTATCACTCAATTACAATTACACACTCGTACTCGGGATGATCCTCTCCCTAGGAATCACTCCCCCTTACAAGTCCGTAATTGCTTACAAACGATACACACTCGTAAATGAAGGATGCTCCTCAACCTAGGACACACTCCCCTTACAAGTTGTACTCGATTTTCCCAATCTCCAAGTCACCTGACTTGAGATTATTACAATGAATGATATACACAAATAAACTCTCTCTAAGAGTAGATATGATAAGCACTCGAAGCTCAATGTATCACAAGATACTACGATAAAACGAAGAAATAAATATGAGACTTGAATGATTTTCGTCTTCAACAGGTGTAGTTGTTGGAAAGACTTGAATGCAACTCTATTTATACTCAGAGATCATTAAATGACCGTTGCTTTCCAAATAGATCCGTTGGAGAAGTTCTCCCGGTGTTAGGAGGTGGCTTAGGCACTTTCTCTCTCTATTATTCTCTTAAACCAGTGGCCAAGTAATGTGTTGACCTTCGCAAATCAATCCGTTGGAGATGTAGTTGCTTGTTGTAGAAAACATTCTTAAATGCTTTGCGACGTGTGCGATTGGACTAGCCAAAGTTGTGCAACTTTCGATCGGTGCATTTAATGTTCTCAACCACTTTTTGCTTTTTGCTTTAACACTTCAAAATCATTCTCTAAACCATCTGAAACTCACTAATAAAGTCATTAAACATAGCTAAGAATAGTAGAGAATAATCCTGGAAAGTATTAAGATTAAACAAGAATGATTTGAAAAATCGTGTAAATCAAATTTCAAAAACGATGACGGAAACTCGAGTTTTGTTCCTCAAAACTCGAGTTTTCAATCAACAAGACCAAACTCGAGTTTCAAGATCCGAACTCGAGTTTGCTTCTTCCAGAGAGCAACATCGCGATTTATGCTTCAAACCAGGTTTTCTGATGAAAAACTCAACTCGAGTTTTGACCAAAACTTGAGTTTTGACTATTGATATGAAAATGTAGTTTTAGTCCAAAACATCAAAAACTGGAGGTTTTCATCCAAAACTGGAGGTTTTCAAATCAAGAGAATACTCGATGCTCTCGGGTTGCCCAAAACTCGAGTTTTGCTTCCAAAACTCGAGTTTTCACTTATAACATGAAAACTCGAAAACTCCGTGAACATATCAAAAACCGGCGGTTTTGCAATTGTGAAAACTTGAGTGCTCTCGCTAGACCAAAACTCGAGTTTTGCTTACAAAACTCGAGTTTTCATATATTTGTGAAAACTCTTGAAAAAATCCGTCGATATTAAAACTGGCGGTGTTGATATGTTGAAAAATCATCTCTTTGAGTAACATATCAAAACTCGAGTTTTGAACTATTTCACAAAATTTGAGAATTTCTTTGAATAGTTCAAAACTGGCAGTGCTCTTTGAAAACTGGGGGTTTTGAAACTTGGAAACTTCAAAGGCTCTCGGCCAAACCAAAACTCGAGTTTTCATGTTTTTCATGAAAAACTCGAAAATCGGCGGTTTAACCAAAACTGCGCTTTTGCTTTGTTCAGATTTTCTCGGAAAACTCAAAATCGAGTTTTACTTCAAAACTCGGAGTTTTCCTTGACAAAGAAAGTTCTTCGATTTGCAAGAGAAAACTTCTCATTTTGTTTACAATTGTTAAAACATCATCAAAACACATATAGAACTAACATTCTCCCCCCTTTTTGATGATGACAACACCTTTAAACCAATCTTTCAAGAATTTGAGTAAATTTGGATTTTGAAAAAATGATTGATCATTTGATATCCTTGATCATTTGAAATTCCAAAGTTTTGACATTTGATGGACAGATGAAATGTTTTGAAATCTTCAAGTTAAAATGAAATTGCTTTTTTTGTACATTTGCTAATCATAAGAGAATTAAAATGCACATCAGAAGCATAAAGTAACCTGACAATTTCATTAAGTTAAGTGCGAAAGTTCAATACCGAAATTACAAGCATAAACACTTAAACATTGTCGCAACATAGTTAAACATCAAAAGACACTAATCATTGTCGTTTTTTAAAAAAATCTCAATACTCAAATTCTCGCTTCTAGATCTTCTCCCCCCCTTTGTCATCTTCAAAATGAGGATCAACAAGAGGAGTAGAAATGGATGTGACCGAGGTTATAAAGTACAATGGCTAGAGTATCCGAGATAGGAGTGGTCTGAGTGACTGCAGGAGTAACTGGATGAGGTGAAGGCACTGGATCCTGAGGACTTGGAGAGGATGATCTAGAAGCTGGTCCAGAAGTCTTAGTATCAGAAGCTCCAAAAGCTGAAGAAGACCCAATGTTGAAATGCTTCAACAACTGATCCATTTTATCATTTAAGCTTGAATTGGGCACAGACAAGGTTGCTAGCCTGAGATCATGATCCTCAACCAACTCTGTAATCTTAGTTGTCCGGGTCCGTAAATCCCAACCAAGTCTTCCTTCATCGCATCCCGAACTTCAACAAGACTATTGTTCCCTCTAGTGTGTTCAAATTTCCCTCAATTTCCCAATTTCAAATTCAATCCTAATTTTCATTGCTGCAAAAGCTGAATCTATAATCTCCTTTACTCTAGTATCAAAAACTGATGGCAATGTGGAAGGAGGAGGTGGTGCAGATTGTGCTTCCTCGTTCGATCGATCAATCCCCTTGATTGTGCACGAGCTTGAGAAGCTCTTGACTGGGATCTTGTAGGAGCTCTAGATTGCCCTGAACCTTCTCCCTCAAATGTCAAATTCATCAGATTTAATTGACCCTTACCAAAGAGAGGAGGATACTTCAAAGTTTCAGCAGAGCCAGCATACCATATCTTAAAATAAAAGAGGATGACAGATATCAGTGAAGGAAATGGCATGTGGGAGAGTTTTCTGGTAGGAAACTTGAACTTGATCATCTCCTGAAAAATGTGATGACCAAGGTTTAAAGGGGTTTTCTTGACAAAAGTGGTGAACAAGGGATAGTCTTTTTGAGCAAAATGGGTGAAGTTGCCACCCTTTTGAATGAAATTCCTAGAGAAAATGTACCACAGGACTCTATTTTTAGGAGTCATAGAGCTTGGTCTGAAAGTTAACAATTGAGACTGATTCTCAAGGAATGGTTCATTTGGCCTAAGTACAGACCATATCTCTCTATTGCTATAATTGGAATCAGGAATAGGATACTGATCCAATTTCAGAATAGTGTTTAGGATTGAGGCAGACAAAGTGACCTTAGTACCCCTAACATGAGTAGTGATTCTTTCTTCAACAAGATCACCATTTGAATTCAAGATATTATCATACTCCATATTAAAATAGAATAAACGAACAAGGTTTGGAGAGTATGGAGCAGATATTGAAACAAAGTTCTCATAAAAACTCACTAGGACGCAATTCTAAATTGCATTCATTCTATAATTGTTCAATATCTATGGCAACTACAGCACAAAATTCCCTATTGGCAAAAGTTTCTTTGAATTTGCTACTCAGAGATTTTATATGAACATGAGAGACATCAAAGTCTTGAGGAGGATTTTGATTACGGTAAATGTCGACAATGGCATTGGCCATTACTTGAAGAGTTTGCTCAAGTTGGTTTGAAGCTTCAGTCTAGAGGATTCAACTCTTGTAGTTTCTTCAAAGTGCGAATGTGCTTTCTTCTTCTTAGTTGACTTAGAAACCTTTTTCGCCTCAAAGTTAGAAGCTCTTTTTGTCCTTGGTTTCTTCCTTCCGTGACCACTGTTCTCGACTGTTCCTTTCATTTCTTTGAAGAAGTGACAATGGGTTCTTGAAAGGATACTCCTTTAGATCGAGTAGGAGTTGCGGTTGCCTTCGAGGTTGTGTCTCGGAATTTCACCCCTTATACCTTGAATTGAATGATCAATTCCATCACGTATCTTACTAGGAATCGATTTTGTTCTTGGTGGACGCTGAGGAGGTTGTGGAGGAGGAGACGATTGAGAATGAGACCTTTCTGGATGTGGATTAGTGTCGGATGGTGTAGGAGGAGTTGATTTTGCAGACATTTTCGAGTTTCTAATGTGGGTTTTTGTCGGAGATTGAGAGAATCGAGAGGGAAGACCGAGCGTTTAGGGCAAAACCTAGCTTATGAGAACGATTTTGAAGAACACGAGCAAACATATATATATAGACACTCCAAAACTCGAGTTTTCACCCCAACACTCGAGTTTTGATGACTCTTTGGTTACTAACCCGGACGTCAATGGTGTGCGAGAACCTTTGACCTTCTCGAGTGAAAAACTTTGTGCCGACTCCCGACGTTGGAACTCCAAAACTCGAGTTTTTCCTTCAAAACTCGAGTTTTCATCTGTTCAAATCTTAGCTTGTTTTTCGACTCGATCTTCCGCACAACCAAAACTCGAGTTTTGTCTCAAAACTCGACTTTTTGCTCTTCGACAGCAAAAACTCAGAATGTTAAATATCAGGCTCGAGTTCTCTTCTTGACAGCAGGATTTCAGAGATTAATCATGATAAACATCCTGCATAGAACCACATCTAGATTCTCCAATGCTTAAGTTAGTGATTAGTTAGTCATCAAAACACATAACTAACATTAAGTGGAGGCAATTCACAATTCATTGGGATTGGCCATACCCAAAAAAAAAAATTTCTTTATAAAGCTGAATTGCTTCTAAATGAGTATGTTATCTCTAAGCAAGGAGTAAATCACAGTTAATGGTATCCATTAATTCATAACTCTGAACATACATGTAAGCGAATAGATGATACCAAGAAAATCATTTCACAATGACAATTTGTAAATACATTCATGTAGGAAAGTATGTCATTGATATGAGTTTTTCCACAAACTATGCAAATTGTTTCGAATCTCAAATTTTCTTTCAAATCACGATAATGCTTTTATAAAATTGAGAGGTTGATGATATGAAAACTCATCTTTGAAGTTATGTTCAAAATCAATGCATCCACTAAATATGGTGGAAATTAAATTCCAATTTGAAATATCATTTGAGTGCAATCAAAACATGCATTTTTTCAAAACATTGGAATGCATTTCCCAAACACAAAATGAATTGTGATTCAAAACAAGTTTTTGAATTGTGCATTTCAAAAATCTTAAACTCAGAAAATTATGCACAAATTCACTTGTGAACCATTAGCAATCTGAAAAACATTTTGAAATTCTTTGATGATCGATTGCTTAATGGAATGCATTATTGGACAAGTATTCAATACCTAAATATGAATTTTACATAAGCACAATATAGGGTAAGATTAGATATCACCATAATTCCTCTTGTCCTTGTTGAAGCTTGTTGGGATGAATTGATGCGATATCTTCTATTTTGACATTCATCATCAAGCATTGCTTCTTCACTTCCTCAAGAGTCAAAATGCTCTTTTGGGAAGCTTTCCTTGATCCTACAATGCTCGTATACAACCTTTTTCTCTTTTGGTATCCAATCTTGTTTGGATCCAATCATTGTTAGCTTGTAGGAACAAAATTCATATGCTCCAAGAATATAATCGATTATGATAATTGAGCATAATGAATTAACATAGCTTTATGCATAAAAGATATATTTTTCTTTTCAAAATGTCATGTATGCATGATGAATTAAACTTTTGAACAATGCAAAAACTTTTGAATGAGTTTTAAAGAAAAAATAATTTTAAAATGGTTTGCAGTGTTCATTCCTAATATCCAATGTATAAAACCTCAATAAATATTACCGATAGTAGCACAAGAGATTTTACCATTGTATACCTTTTACCTTAGGTACTTGGAGAATTGGCTTTGCAAACCCATTGTCTCTTAGGTGTCCGCAGTTCTCACAAAAGGTACAGCTTCAAGTATCTTCTATTTGACACTTGAGAGGATCTTCTTTTCGGTGCATAAGGGATTCTTTGATTCTTAACCCCTTTATGTCCATTTCTCTTAGAATCAACCTGCACAAACAAACCAACAGATGGACATTTTGGTACCCATTTATGCTTGGGTCCTTCTCTGGTTAGTTTGAGCCTTAGGAAAACATAAGTTCCCTTTGGTACCCATTGGTAATTACCTACAGGCTTGCTCTTTCTTTCCTTTTTATGAAAACATGAAGAAGTAGCATGGCCTTTACGATTGCAATAGTTGCAATGAGCAAAAGGGTTAGAAGAATGGACAGATTTTCAAAATAGTTCATATAAGATTTTTGTCCATGTTTCTTCTTCCCCTTTCTTCTTATCAAAATCAGGTTTATAACCAACCCTTGATTTATCATTTGTGAACCTTTCTTTGCTTTTAAAATGACTTTGGGCATTTCACTACCTCTAGTGGATTTCTCAAGAGTTTTTGTAAGATATAAATTTCTTTTCTCTCAAGCACAAATTGTCACAAATCTTTTTCAAATCTTTTCGCAATCATTTTCGGGAATGTTTTCGAAATATTTTCTCGTATTTTCGAAACAGAAATAGAAGAAGAAACATTCTCAACTTGTTCTTCCAACAATTTAATTTTCTTCTTGGATGCAATGAACTCTTTTGCTAGTTTTCTATATTCAGAATATAGTTCATTGAATTCAGAAAATAATTCATCATAGGAAGGTTTAGAAACATTTACCTCATTGTTATTTTCAGGTTGTTCTTCAGCAACTAGGCAAACATTTGCTACTCCTTCCTTATCACTTTCTTCATCCGAAGAATCATCTCCCTATAAAGCGCACATATAAGCTTTCTTCTTGAGGTGGTTGAATCTTGCCTTTCTCTCCTTTTCTTGACTTTCACCGAGGACATTGAGGCTTGATATGACCATGCTTTCCACACTCGTAGCAAATGATTTGATCTTGTTCGTTGCTTGAAGTTCTTCTCTCGAAATCTGTCTCTAGAGCCTTGATCTCTCTTATAGAGTTTCTTGAATTTTCGTACAAGCATAGCCATCTCTTCTTTATCTTCATCTTCCTCATTGGATTTCTCTTTCACAAAGATTCAAAACAATACCAAACTTTCTATCATCTTTGATTTTATCTAAGCCCTTCTTGAATTTGAGCTTGCCTTCATATTCGATAAGCTTCCAAGTAGAGCAAGCTCACGATTGCATTGATTCTCTACGGGCTTCCTCGATTGCTTTGTGACTTTGGCTTCCCATTCTTTAGTAAGGATATTCAGAATTTTCCTTACTTGACCGGGTTGGTCATATTCTTTTCCCAAAGCAAACAAGTTGATTGATCAAAGGGTGGGTGAACCTCACTGAACTCTCCAATGGATTCGCTGGCTTCATTCGAAGGAGATCATACTCGTCATAAGAGTGTTGATTCTGTTTTGCTTGACTCATTTGTTCCTTCATGAGCTATCTCCCGAGCATCCCACATGGCCTTAGCAGATGGTAAGGTGCAAATACGAAAGTATTCTTGTTGACTTAGAGCACTTTGAAGCGCAGGGGACAGCCTTGCCACAACTTGAGTGTGACATTTCTTCGTCATTCTCATCATATTCTTCTTCTAGCTTAGGAACTCTAACTCCATCTTCAACGGTTGATGGCTCATAATCTCCTCTTTCAAATACTCTCCGTAGACCATACTCTATTGCCATGACGAAAACTTTGAACTTTGCTTTCCGGAAGAGTAATGCTCTCCATTGAAACCGGGGTGGCTCGTTAATAGAAGCTCCATCGTGTAAGATACCTTCCATACCGATCCTTCTCGAGATGTTAAGCTCTTTTGAGAAGACCTTGCTCTGATACCAAATGTAAGTGGAGCTATATACCCAAGAGAGGGGGTGAATTGGGTATTTTAAAAATTTTCAGTAAATGCTCTGTTTTGAAGCTATAAAAACAGAGGTAAACAAAGTGAGGGAAGAAGAAGTGGACACAAGGATTTATACTGGTTCGGTCCAACTCTTTGACCTACGTCCGATCCCGAAACACTTTGGGATTTTCCACTATCACTCAATTACAATTACACACTCGTACTCGGGATGATCCTCTCCCTAGGACTCACTCCCCCTTACAAGTCGTAATTGCTTACAAACGTATACACACTCGTAAATGAAGGATGCTCCTCAACCTAGGACACACTCCCCCTTACAAGTTGTACTATGATTTTCCCAATCTCCAAGTCACCGACTTGAGATTGTTACAATGAATGATATACACAAAATAAACTCTCTCTAAGAGTAGATATGATAAGCACTCAAGCTCAATGTATCACAAGATACTACACGTATAAAACCGAAGAAATAAATATGAGACTTGAATGATTTTCGTCTTCACAGCGTGTAGTTGTTGGAAAGACTTGAATGCAACTCTATTTATACTCGAGATCATTAAATGACCGTTGCTTTCCAAATAGATCCGTTGGAGAAGTTCTCCCGGTGTTAGGAGGTGGCTTAGGCACTTTCTCTCTCTATTATTCTCTTAAACCAGCTGGCCAAGTAATCTGTGTTGACCTTCTCCAAATCAATCCGTTGGAGAAGTAGTTGCTTGTTGTAGAAAACATTCTTAAATGCTTTGCGACGTGTGCGATTGGATTGGCCAAAGTTGTGCAACTTTCGATCGGCAATTAATGTTCTCAACCACTTTTTACTTTTTGCTTTAACACTTCAAAATCATTCTCTAAACCATCTCGAAACTCACTAATAAAGTCATTAAACATAGCTAAGAATAGTAGAGAATAATCCTAGAAAGTATTAAGATTAAACAAGAATGATTTGAAAAATCGTGTAAATCAAATTTCAAAAACAGCGACGGAAACTCGAGTTTTGTTCCTCAAAACTCGAGTTTTCAATCGTGCACAAGACCAAACTTGAGTTTCAAGATCCGAACTCTAGTTTGCTTCTTCCGAGAGAGAAACATCGCGATTTATGCTTCAAACCAGGTTTTCTCGATGAAAAACTCAAAACTCACTCAAAACTCGAGTTTTGACCAAAACTCGAATTTTGGACTATTGATATGAAAATGTAGTTTTAGTCCAAAACATCAAAACTGGATGTTTTCATCCAAAACTGGAGGTTTTCAAATCAAGAGAATACCGATGCTCTCGGGTTGCCCAAAGAGTTTTCACTTATAACATGAAAACTCTAAAACCCGTGAACATATCAAAAACCGGTGGTTTTGCAATTTTGAAAACTTGAGTGCTCTGCGGACCAAAACTCGAGTTTTGCTTCCAAAACTCGAGTTTTCATATATTTGTGAAAACTCTTGAAAAAATCCGTCGATATTAAAACTGGCGGTTTTCAAACCAAAACTGGCGGTGTTCATATGTTGAAAAATCATCTCTTTGAGTAACATATCAAAACTCGAGTTTTTCTCCCAAAACTCGAGTTTTGAACTATTTCACAAAATGTGAGAATTTCTTTGAATAGTTCAAAACTGGCAGTGCTCTTTGAAAACTGGGGGTTTTGAAACTTGGAAACTTCAAAGGCTCTCGGCCAAACCAAAACTCGAGTTTTGCTCCCAAAACTCGAGTTTTCATGTTTTTCATGAAAACTGAAAACTGGCGGTTTAAACCAAAATTGGCGCTTTTGCTTTGTTCAGATTTTCTCGAAAACTCAAAACTGGAGTTTTATTTCAAAACTAGAGTTTTCCCTTGATAGCAAAGTTCTTCAGATTTGCAAGAGAAAACTTCTCATTTTGTTTACAATTGTTAAAACATCATCAAAACACATATAGAACTAACACCGTTGCAAATTAAGGAAAGACAAAATTTTTGTTTTGCCTACTCAGGAGGTCGTGCTTGAATGTCAGGCTGCCACCAATTTTACTAACAGGTAATGGATACATCTTTAAACTATAAATTTATTACATGAAGAATACAGAAGTATACGCTAACATATTTGTGTCACCTACTGTTTCTTTTCAACATATTTGGCGCTCTAGTGGACTAAGTCTGCAGATCAATCGTCCATTGTCGGATTTTGGTTGCTATAGACTCTTGCAAAGAGAACAACGTTGTAACAAATGAAGTAGGGGTTGAAATTTTCTTGGATTTAGGGGATAGTTTTTTATTTTATGAAATTTATTTCATAATAACCCTAAATTTAGAAATTCTAATAAATGAGAATAAAAAATTATTAGATAATTAATTGATAATTGATTTAAGCGTCAATAATAGAAAATTATATATGCTTATTTCATTTCTATTTTTAAAGTTGATTAAATAAAAAAGATGATATAAAGTTTTAGAAATTAAATCAAGCTGAAAGTTTAGAATTTTAGATGTTTTAAAAACTAATAATAAATCATCGTTGACCTTAAATAAATTTTCAACATTAACTTAATAAGATGACGGTTATTGTTGAAATAAAATGACGGGGTATTCTTAGTTAGAAAGATTATCAAATTGTTCAGCAAGGAGAATCGTATTACTCAAGACTTCTCCTCACAAAAATAAAAGGGGGCTAGCTAGTTAAGAGCTAAGAACAGTTAGCAACGTGGTATACCAAACATTCAGGGCTGCATGTTTTGCCTTAGGATTATTTAATGATGATCAAGATTTCATTAAGGGCATCAGGGGAGCATCAGCTCTTTGTGAGCATACTGCTACCTCATTGCTTATCCAAACCTAGATTAGAATGGGATGCAGCAAACACTCCTTTCAAAAGATATGCTATATATCTACATGACTAATGCTAATTATCATAATTGTCCTCTAAATTTTTCTGCCACCTAATTGTAATTGTGATAGAGTTGGCTGGTTTTTCAAAAAAATATCTAACTGACCTCAAAAGCCTGAAATATTATACTATTATCTTTTCATTTTATTTTATTCATTTTGCAACTACCAACATGCATCCCCAATGATTTTGCTTTCACATTTATTGCCTCGCAACTTTCTATGCTCCTCTATGTTACTCTCCTACAATCCCTTGCTCACTCATCTTTTCATCCTTTCTTTCCGCCTTACACCATATCTCATTCCCGCTGTCCAATCGTCCATGGGTCTGGTGGAGGTCTCAAAGTTTAAGCAGGGTGATGACTCACATGACTCATGGGCTGCCTTTATGAAGGTTTTGAGGGTCTTATGGTCACCGGAGCAGTCATCCTTCTGTCTCACTTTTGAAATGGCTATTTTTTTTTTTATTGTTTTTGTACGCGACAACAGGCCTTTATGTTGGCACAGGAACTATCTCGAACCGTCTTCTTTCGAGTTCATCTCCTGCTGATTCTGCTAACAATCCATGTGCAAAATTTGGCGACCAATCAAACCTTAATGGTGTCATTTCTTCATGCTTGGATTGTATTGAAGACACTTTTTAGTGGGTTCTTTGTTGTGTATACGTGAATTTGTATTTGGGTTCTTTGTTGTGTATACGTGAATTTGTATTTAAGACAAAGTTATGAAGAATTTGTTTTTGTAGAAAGGTTAAATGACCTTCAAAATTTGGTCTTCTATAAATGTTCTGATGATGGTAACTTAACAATTTAATTTCAATGACAAGAACAAATTTTTCGGATGGCTTTATAAGCTAAGTGAATGTTCAAATTTTAACAAGTCAATCAATGGGTTTTAACAAATTCATTAGTGGGTTTTAACAAATTTGTTAGCGAGTTTTAACAAGTGTATCAGTATAAATTAACAAGTCCATCAGTGAGTGTTAACAATATCAGTGGGTGTTAACAAGTCCATCAGTAAGTGTTAACAACTACATCAGTGAATCTTAACAGCTACATTAGTATGTATGTTACAAGTCTATCATTGGGTGTTAACAACAACATAATTGGGTGTTAACAACATCATTGTGTATTAACAACAACATCAGTGTATGTTAATGACATCATTGGGTGTCAACAACAACACAATGTGTTTATAACAAAATCCGAGGGTGTTAACAACAACTTTATCGGGTGTTAACAACAAAATCATTGTGTGTTAACAACTACATCAGTATGTGTTAACAACATCAGTGAGTGTTAACAACATTATTGAGTATTAACAACAAAATCAGTGTGTGTTAACAACATTATTGAGTGTTAACAACATCATTGGGTATTAACAACAAAATCAGCGTATGTTTACAACACTATCTGAGGGTGTTAACAACAACTTTATTGGATGTTAGCAACAAAATGAGTTTGTTAACAACTATATTAGTGCGTGCTAACAACAATATCATTAAGTGTTAACAACATCATCATTGGGTATTAACAACAAAATCAATGTGTTTACAATAAAATCTCAGGGTGTTAACAACAACTTTATTAGGTGTTAACAACTATATCAATGTGTGTTAACAACAACATTATTGAGTGTTAACAACAACATATGTGGCATGAATCACCTTATCAACATTGAAACTACTTTATCAAGCATTGAACCATCAATCAAAAGTGAAACTACATTATCAAGTATTGATGAACTAATGTGTTTAACACATGATAATCATTTGCCTTCCCAAATTCAAAATCCAATCTGCATCTCCATAATCAAGTGCCAGAGCTTCATAATCAAAATCAAATGCTAGATTTCCAAAATAAAAATAAAAATCCAAATCTGACATTGGAAAAAAAACGATAGATCCCCCCTGGTGCTAGAGGTGTATATGCCTATTATTATTCCAATGTACACCAAAAAAAGATGGAGCCCCTCTCCCCTGTACATACAATAAACAGAAATGCCTTGTGCACCCCCAAAAAGACAGAAGATCAAAACGACTGTGCCGGAAAGCCCCCCACAAAATTTTGCTCATCTACACCGCATTGACGCACAATTTTGTTGGAGTGAGAACAAACTTCCACAGCACTGAGGTCCCTTCAAATATCATCATGTGGAAAAATCTCTTATAATTGTTCACCTGCAACATTATGCAATCGTTGGTCTCGTAACTAACAAATCTCAAGAAACCAAGTCAAAAGGCACACAGAATACACATACCTTATCTTGTTCTAACTTAGTAAAACCAAATTTACTCCTCCATATTGATTCCGCTTCTTCATCAGCTAGTAGGACAAAATGTTTCACATTTAAAGATCCAAGCAGCCCTTCAATGCAGGAAAATAGGGACTGGAAGTAACCCTAGAAAAATACCAATAATATCCATAGTCCGAATATGTATGGTCATCAACATAACTAGTAAGAAGAACAATTCATTACTCAAGAGAAGCCCACTTCAAGCAACATAGATGTGTTCTTGTGGTTGCATGCACCTCTAGCAACATAGACGTTCATATCCAAGCTGCAATATAAACAACAATCAAAATAATTTAATATCTTAAATACAATTCCCAAATGAGATAAAAAGATTATTTACCAACATGAATTCAACATTATCAATAAATTTAGAGATTACACATTGATAAGAAATCTTGAATATAGGACACAAGTGCCCACATTTTCTTTTCTCGTCGTCGATCATTCTTAGCTAGCAAAATTGAAGGGTAATATACTGCTAGTTTCATAATATCCAGCAAGGAAGCTTATAAAAACTTGTCTAAGCATGCATAAATTATGAGAAAATGGAGGGAAGGGCAAATATCATGCAACAAAGGGAAAAATCATGGTTAATAAATTATCAGAGGAATGCTCTGAAAGCATTGATGAAATTTCACATCAGAAAATCACACGTACAATGTTAAGTTACCATCTGTCTCAGTTAGAAATAATGATTTTGTTTATATTTGTAAATATGTATTGTCCTGTTGTATTATAGAATAGTCTTATAGAAAACAGGTGTCATTGTATCATTGGTTGCTATTGGTTATAAATAGAAATGAACAGGATCAAGGCCACTATTCAGTCTTGACCTATTTTCTATAAGCTTTCCTTGGTATCAGAGCCAAAAGCCAAAAATGGCGTCTAGAAATTCTTCTCCCCAATCAACCTCTGCCACCACCTTACCCTTGATTGAAAGCCCTAATTTCAATGCCGCCATTGCCCACACTCAGCTTTCCCTAGAGTCTGTCGTCACCATTGTTTTACCCACCTCAATCCTTTTCTCCATCTCACTATTCGTACCCATTTCTCCATCCCCATTTTCCGTCCTCTCTTCCTTTCACCTCACACCTTTTCGCCCCTCCGTCCCGCTCTCGTTCTCCTCTACTCCGCCGACTACCTCCTTCCCTCCACCTCCTTTTGTCTCATCGGTGACCTCTGTCCTAGACCCACACTCTATACCCACCTATTTCTCTAGATTTTCGTTGGCTTCTCATCATGCACCTCAGGTCACAACCAGGTCCACGCCTCTCTTGAGCTCTCCTAATCAGGGGAGTCCCGTCAAGTTGGACGGAGACAATTTTCTTACTTGGGAATTGACAATTATGCCGATTATTCGCAGACATCGCCTAGATGGTCACATCCTCGGGACGACAACTATTCCCTTCAAGTATATCTTGGATCATGCCAACAGGTTTGCCCAAATCCAGCCTATGATGATTGGCTTGCAACCGATCAAATCCTCCTCGGTTGGCTCTTCAGTACGATGACTGTAGAGATTGCATCTCAAATGACTCATTACAAGACGTCTGCCTCTTTGTGGAAAGCTCTCACTGAGTTTGTTGGTGCCAATACAAGCTCTCGAATCACTTTTCTGAAGAGTGCCTTTCAGCAAATCAAGAAGGGTTTGCTGAAAATGAGGGAATATCTTGCGAAAATGAAATCCCTCTCTGACAATCTCACTCTCACCGGGTGTCCTCTGTCTATGACTGATCTGATTACTCAAACACTTGCCGGTCTAGAAACGAGTATACACCGATTGTGGTACTCCTTTCTGAGAAAGATAATCTGACTTGGGCTAATCTCCAATCAAAACTGTTGACCTATGAGTCTCGTATGGAACAACTTCACACTACCTCCACCACTAGTCTATCTAGAGCCTTCGCCAATCTTTCTTTTCAACCAAGTCACAATAGTAATTTAAATCGATCATCTAACTCATGTGGTCGTGGAGGACGAAGAGGCCGTGGACGCAATAATAGAGGCTCTTTTGGTGATAGACCACAGAACATAAATGATACTCGCTGCTGTAATCTTTGTGAGAAACCTAGACACGAAGTTGTAGAGTGCTTTCATCGCTTTGATAAGAGTTTCAAGCCTCCTCGCAAATATGACAATGCCACTATGCTTATTTGACCACTCTAGGCACCACTGTCGATCCAGCTTGGTACCTTGATACCCGTGCCACCCACCATGTATGTCACTCATACTCCTGAAAATGTGGAACCGGGTGAGAACATAGGTATACGCTCTATCTTAGTAGGTAATGGAGCTTCTGTGAGTATCATTGGTTCTGGAAATGCTAAATTGTTGTGTGATAAGTCTGCTGTCTTAAAGACTCTGAATATGAATCAAGTTCTTGTTGCACCTAGAATGGCTAAGAAATTGATCAGTGGCTCTAAACTAACTAGTGATAATCGTGATGTCTTTGTTGAAATTGATTCACATGGATGTTTTGTGAAGGACAAGAGTCGGCATAGTGTTCTGCTAAGAGGAAAAGAGATCAGACGATCCACTCCCGGGCTATACAGAATTGACAACAAAGTAATTCTTGCAAAGAACTCAGCTGCTATTTTAGTTTCTATTGCAACTAATTGTCATAGGATTAGCAAAGACATGTCTATTTTAGAGTCTTGCCATAGGAGGATAGGTCATCCCAGTAAGGATGTTTTAAAGCATGTTCTCTCAGATTGTATTGTTTCTTACAATTCTAGTGAAGATTTTAAATTCTGTAACTCCTATCAACTTGTAAAGTCCCATCGATTACCTTTCCCTGTCTCCCAATCTCGTGCCTTGAATGTTCATGATTTAGTCCACACTGATCTTTGGGGACCTTCTCCAATAAAATCAATTGGAGGACATCGTTACTATATAAGCTTCCTCGATGACTATAGCAGACATACCTGGTTATATCTCTTAAAGTCCAAAGGAGAAGCACTCTCCGCTTTTAAAACATTTAAGAACATGGTTGAAAACCTCTTTGAGAGAAAAATTAAGGTGCTTCACAACAATTAGGTAGGTGAATTTAGGAGTTTTTAGTCTATTTTAGACGACAATGGCATTATATTCTGACATTCTTGTCCTCACACCTCAGCTCAAAATGGTAAAGTTGAGCATAAGCATCGTCATATAGTGGAGACCGGGCTTACTCTCTTGGCTTATGCTCACATGCCCACTTTCTATTGGTGGGAAGCTTTTTCCACAACCGATTTATCTCATTAATCGATTGCCAATTGCTGTTTTGATGAATGTTTCTCCATTTGAAGTTCTGTTCCAAAGACAGCTAAATTATAAGAACTTTAAAATATTTGGTTGTGCTTGCTTTTCATGCCTACGACCTTACAACAAAAACAAACTTCAGTTTCACAGCACCAAGTGCACCTTTCTTAGTTATAGTGGGTCTCACAAGGGGTTTAAATGTTTGAGTTCCACATCTATATTTCTCGATCCATTTGCTAACCATTTATTGAATTTTTAGAAATCTCAGCATACTGAAGTTGTGGATTTTTCCAGTTTATCCACTGATGATCATAATGATTTACTTCAGAATGGTCCTATTATGGCTGCTGGTCCTACATCTATTACTGTTGGTTCTTCTATTGCTACGAGTCCTATTATGGTCACGATGTTGATAATTCTTGCTTGTTGTCAGAAGTTGTTCATGGCTCTAATATTTTGGCTACGAGTCCTATTGTGGCTGGCACTTCCACTGAAGCTAACTCTTGCTCATTGCCTCAATCACCTGCCACTGATCAATTACATGAGCACTCCCCTGTTTCTAAGTCACATGACCAGATTTCTTCAGATGTTGCCCTCTCAGAATCTGATCAACAGCGCTTGCAATCATCTCCCTTATCAACTTTTGTTTTAGCTGAACCACCTAGAACAAATCAGCCTACCACAACCATAGTTCACTCTAACACTCATCAAATGCAAACTTGCAGCAAGCATGGGATACCAAAACTTCCTTATGTTGGATTAACACAGGCTTCTGAAAATGTCCCTCAAACAGCAAAGGAAGCCCTAAAGCGCCCACTGAAGCAAGCCATGATTGAAGAATTTGCTGCACTTCAATGAAACTCCACTTGGAGTCTTGTTCCTCGTTTGCCCAATCACAACATAGTTGATAACAAGTGGGTTTTTAAGCCCAAATTTAATCCAGATAGAACTCTAGCTAAGAGGAAGGCACGACTGGTAGCTAAAGGTTTTCGGCAAACCGAAGGTATTGACTTCTATGAGACATTTAGTCTAGTTATTAAGGCATTTACCATTCGAATTATCTTAACCATTGCCATTGCTCTGAATTGGGAAATTAAACAACTTGACATCAACAATGCCTTTTCAAATGGAGTCATGTCTGACTTGTTTTCATGAAATAACCAGAAGGGTTTATTGATCCCTTTAAGCCTAAGTATGTATGTAAGCTGTCTAGGGCTTTCTATGGTCTGAAGCAGGCACCTTGAGCATGGTTTGATAGATTGAGAAGTGTTCTTTTATAATGGGGATTTACAAATGCCAAGAGTGATATTTCTCTTTTTATCTATTAAGATAAATCCCAGATTGTTATGATTTTAATCTATGTGGATGATATAATTGTGACTGGCAGCAATCCTTCTAGTCTCAAGCGTTATACTGCTAAACTGAATAGTATCTTTTCTTTGAAAGACCTTAGGTCACTTCACTATTTTCTTAGGATAGAAGCTCACTAAGACAAGTCTGGTCTTTATTTAACTCAAGGAAAGTATATCTGTGATCTTTTAGATCAATTTCACATGACTCACTGTTCACCATGTCCAACACCTATGCCTGCACATAAATCCTTATTAGCCTTTTTTGGAGAATTACTTGCAAATCCTTCAGAATATCGTAGTGTAGTTGGTGCTCTTCAGTATCTGTGCAATACATGCCTGACATTTATTTTAGTGTTGGCAAATTAAGTCAATTCCTTAGCCAACCAACCATGGAACATTGGAAAGGTGTAAAGAGAGTTCTAAGGTATCTTCGAGGGACTGTTCACTATGGTAAACCATCAGTCTCTCTAGATGTAGCAGCTTATTCTGATGCAGATTGGGCTTCTTGCCCTAATGACAGAAGGTCAGTTGGAGGCTATTGCATTTTTCTAGGAGATTCTCTAGTAAACTGGTCCTCCAAGAAGCATCAAACCGTTTCTCGCTCTAGTTGCGAATCTGAGTATCGCTCATTGTCTAATACAACTTTGAACTCAGCTGGATCATGTCTTTGATGTCAGAGTTGAGCTTAAGACTACATAGAACTCCAACCATTTGGTGTGATAAGACCAGTGCAGCAGCCCTAGCTTCTAATCCTGTCCACCATGCTCAAACTAAGCACATTGAGATATATGTGCACTTTGTAAGAGATCAAGTCTATCTAAACAATTAAGAGTATAGTATGTTCCCACAGAATTCCAAGTCATTGACTTTCCAACGAAGCCTCTGCATAATGCACAATTCTAGTTTCTAAGAGATAAGTTGGGAGTTACTGTTACTCCAGCAAAGCAATCAAAACAAATCCAGGTTATGATGAAAACAAGTCAAACAAGCAAGAGGAAGAGGGAGTTTCCAAGTAAATCAGCGAGTTAGAAATAATGATTCTATTTATATTTGTAAATATGTATTGTCCTGTTGTATTCTAGAATAGTCTTATAGAAAATAGGTGTCATTGTATCATTGGTTGCTATTGGTTATAAATAGAAATGAACAGGATCAAGGCCATTATTCAGTCTTGACCCATTTTCCTAAAAGCTTTTCTCGTCTCTAGCCGGTTTGGCCAAAAGGGGAAAAAATTGTCTCTAGCCAGAGAAAACTAAGAAGAAAAGGTTTGATTTGTGAATCTCAATCCAAACGAAAAATGAGTATATGCAGCAATGCTATTGGGGAAAAGAATAATAAACTTGATGGAAACTATATTCTACTCAAATAAACAAGATTACACCTAGGAGAAAATTAATCTTTCCTTAATGACCATCTTGTGCAGACATATTAAAGGTATATACAATGAAAAATAATCATACTTCTATCAATTTCAAATAAGATAAAAAGTTAGATATTAATGATGCAGAAGATAATGATTTCAATGACCTGGAGATGCCCAAGAACTTCTTAGATCAAGCTCACCCAAATACCAAAATTATACCCTTAGCTGCTCATGTCAGATATTAATTCAAGCATACACCCATGTCCTCAAAACATAAAGCAATTTTAAGAAAGTATCACAAGCATATACTGATCATATCAATTATTTAAAGAACTATTTTTAAGTTACCTTCATCAATTTTAGGATATTGTATTACAAGCATTTGACACATGACATACTCACAAACACTCATATCCTTTAAAAAAGACGCAGAAAAGGATTTTGATATGTAAGGTGTAGTAGAAAATATTAGAGTTAGTGAGTTAGTTACAGAGTTAGGAATTGGTTAATAAGGAGTTAGTTAGTAGTTGGTTGTTATTACTGTTATGGCTGTGGGGAATTAGTTAGGTACTGCTTATGGAAGTCTAAGGCCATATCCTATCTTATATAAGGAAAGCCTAGACTAATGTAAAAGAGGGTATTGAATAATGAATGAAAACATGATAGAGTATGCGCTGGTAACTGAATTAATTAATCTCTGATCTTAGAGAAGTAGGAAGAATCTTACTAATTTCGATAAGAAAAGCCATCTCTCTAATAATTAGGAAAGCCAGAATCTGCAACTTAACTAATTAATAAAGCCCAAGGAGAATCTTCTGTTTCAATTTACTCTCTGAAATATTCGACACTTTATTGATGAGGCACTAGGCCTATTTATAATGATTTCCAAAGAGGAAATTCTATCCAAATTCAAATATGAAATATATCTAAATCTAAGATTTAGATAACTAATAATCCTAACAACTATATCTTATCTAATAAGATATTCCTAAATATAATAACAAAATATAATTAAAACAGACTAACTAATAATCCTGACATCTATATCTTATCTAATAAGAAAATAATAAAATATAATTAAAATAGACTCGATTAAATAAAGGATAATAAAAGATAATCAAAAACCGACTCGATTAATAAATTAATTGAAGTATAGCGAGTTGGATCGCTATCATTTCCCCCTTGGAAAAATGACTTGTCCTCAAGGCGAAAATAAGGTGTGTGTGTGTGTTTTTTTTTTTAAAAAAAATTATTATTATTTTATCGGGTCCAACTCTTTTTTTCTTTTTCTTTTAATTGGGGTCCAACTCTGTCAGAGTTGCGTAGGGCGAGAGGGTCTACATCAACCTCAAAGAGAGATAAGGACGATGAATTACAACAGAGACTAGGGCGGTAGGGTTCAGCACATCAAAAACAGAGGCCACGATCCCATCGGCGTTGGCGTTCGACGTCTGTGGCGGTGGCTTAACTGTTGAACTGGGTAGCTGATGAAGAAGCACTCGACGGTGTTGGATATTTGGTGGTGCTGGAGGAGGTCGTCAACCGTTTGACGTTGGAAATCCCGTCGTGTGTTGAAGAGGTTGCAGGGTTTGACGTAAATGGTGTTATCAGTGGTCCCGAAACGACATGTTGGGGCTTCCGACTGATGGCTAGTTGTTGCTCGAACTCAAGCGCCAGGCTTGCAGCCCGGTAGACGCTTTGCGGCTTATGAAGGTAGACGTCTAAACGGATGTTGTCATTTAAACCATCGAGAGAGTCCCTTAGGAGGCAGTGCTTTGGCCATTGTGCGACGCGAGAAACATGTTTTGCCCATTCTTGGCGATATTCATGGACTGTACCCGTTTGACAGATTTGGCAGAGATGCTCATCTGGATTAAGAAACTTTGGTGGCCCAAAATGTTCTTGTAGCGATGATACGAGCTCGAGCCAGTACCGTAGTGGCCGTTGGGAGTTTAACCAGGAAAAGAGATCCAGGGCGTCACCTTCAAAGTACAAGGAGGCAATGTCCACTTTATCTTCTTCTAGAGTTTGGTAATACCGGAAGAATTTGTCAACCTTGAGTAACCAGCCCCATGGGTCGCCCCTGTCGAACCTAGGGAAATTGATTTTTGCATAGGGTCGGTGAGAGGGACGTTGTTGAAAATCTGTCCCACCATCGCTGTCATTCGAGGATGGAGGCGACCGTCCCCTGCGGCGGCGTTGGCATGCAGTGTGGGCTTCAAGGGCGAGAACCTTCTCCCGTAACTCGTCAAGGGTGTTGAGTCATGCGACAATTTTAGCAAGAGGGTCTATGTCTTTCGGAGGCAAAGCAGAGCTTTTGTGGTGTGGCGGTGAAAGATTTGGCAGCTAGGAGGGTATTTGTGAGGCACACGTCTTACCCATGGTTGATAGGATCTGATGGTTCTGATGCCAAATGATAGAGTATGCGCAGGTAACTGAATTAATTAATCTATGATCCTAGAGAAGTAGTAAGAGTCTTACTAATTTCAATAACAAAAGCCGTCTCTCTAATAATTAGGAAAGCCAAAATCTACAACTTAACTAATTAATAAAGCCCAAGGAGAATCTCTCATTTCAATTTACTCTCTAAAATATTCGACACTTTATTGATGAGGCACTAGGCCTATTTATAATGATTTACAAAGAGTAGACTCTAATCAAAATTCAAATACGAAATATATCTAAATCTAAGATTTAGATAACTAATAATCCTAACAACTATATCTTATCTAATAAGATATTCCTAAAGATAATAATAAAATATAATTAAATCGACTCGATTAAATAAAGGATAATAAAAGATAATCAAAATCGACTCGATTAATAAATTAATTAAAGCATTGCAAGTTGGATCACTATCAAAACATGCGGTGGCGTAGTTCTGCGCACCTCCCCTCTCTTGTTTCTCTTCAAACTCCCTCTGATTTATGTCCCTTAACCCTCAGATTTCTTAATTCTCTACAACCTAGCTATCAGTGGTATCAGAGCGAGTCATCCTCAGCTCCCTTGCTATTCAATCTCTAAATTTCTTGAGATTAATTCTGGTCCATTCTCTACTTTCGACCAAGTTTTTGGTTTCAAGACTAACCCTGAGAAAAGACAAAAAGACAAGCGAGAATACAAGAACGATCACCAATTCTTAGCATGCAACCGCCATGACTGATTCTGTAGACATTCGGTTTCAGACGATCGAGAAAACTATTCAGACCATCTCCACCCAATTAGCAACGTTACTAGCCGATCAGGATGTTCGCTGGCATGGAGAAGATATACAAGAAAATGCCAGCCTGCACCACAATGATTATAGATTCTACCATCGGCCCGGAATAGGGGACAGTGAGTGCACGCCACCGACTAGATTAAGGAAGATGGAATTTCCAAGATTTCAAAGAACTGGCATTCTTGGCTGGAGTTACTAGTGTGAATGGTATTTTGAAAATGATAATACACTAGAAAGTTGAAAGTTGGCTAAAGAGAATCTTGATGAAAGGGCCTACCTATGGCACCTGGCCTCTGAGGAAGAAGAAGGGGGCAAATGGATTTCTTGGCAAAAGTACAAAAAAACTCTACAGGTCCATTTTGGGCCTCTAAACAGCGCCAACCTACCAAGAATGTCGACATGGAACAATGGTGGCTCCATCCCGAGGCCTCGTAAATGGGACAAAGGGAAATCGGCGATAACGGAGACGTTGTTGCATGTAGCAATGAAGAGTTCGAGCATTACATCTGGTGTTATTGGTTCTTGGATTTTCAAACCCGCCAACCTTCAAGGGAAATTGAGTCTGAATCTCCTTGGGTCTACCCAGAACAAGTCGATTACATGGGCACAAGGGAAGATGAAATCGAAAAGAATAAAGAGACGAAGATGAATTTTGATAGAAGAAGTGGAATTGATGAATCATTGCATTTTGACACTCTTAGTAGTTCTCTGGGTGCATCGTCACTTTCCTTGCAAGTAGAGAGAGAGAGAGCTACAATTCGATGAAGAAGATGACTTCAGTCTGCGATTCAGCAAAGAAGATGACTTCAGTTTTGACGCCGTGAGTCCTTTAGCCTCATTGCTATTTGAGTCTGAGGTTATCAGTGTTATCGCCATGGTAGTCAAAATCACGATTTTACTTGTAAGATTGTTGATCTTACGATTTTTTTGAGAGAAAACAATCTGACTCGCATTCAAGATCTTTCTTGAGCAAGATCGACCAAGATCGCTAAGGAAACTTGTAAAATTGTAGGATCAATCAAAATCGTTTGAGATCGACGATCTTGCACAATCTCATTAAATGTTGATGCTTTGATGGTATTTTGTATTTGTGGCTCAAGTTGATGCTTTGAATTGTCTTTTAGGACTCATTAAATGTTATTTTGAATGCTATATATTTTTATTTGAAGATTGAGTTGTCTTTTAGGATTAAGTTGTGAGTTAAATATTATTTTATATGCATATATATATTTTTTTATTATTACTAAAATTAAAAAAGTAAGATCTTTATGATCTCGTGCTGACCCCACCGTAATATCCTAAATTTTGGACCCCGAGCATTGAGAATAAGCCTAAAATAGGCGGATGATTAGGCCCAATTTAGGAAGAGTCCCAAGAAGGATGAGAGTTAGGAAGCCTCTCTAGGACTAAGTAACTCGGCCATACAGGTTAGTGGACCAGTATAAATAACCCATGGAATTAAAGTTCTGATGAAAAGCGGCACAGAAGGCCTATACGGTGTAAATCCGATGGGAAGGATGCCACCTAACTATGTCCTAAGGTGTAGGACAATTAGTTGAGTGAAAATATGTCAGTATAAGTAAGTATATGGCATTTTCGGGGTAGTCATGGATGTCTTGCGTTGTTGAAGGAAATAAGAAGGTAAGAGAGAGAGAGTATGTATCTGGACCAAGTATAGGAGGTAAAGTTAGTAATAGTAAAGCTACGTCGGACACGTGGCATTTCGGGGTCAAAAGTTGGATTATCGGGTAGCACGTAGTATGAGGTGGTTATGAGATACTGGAATAAGAGTTTCTTGCTCTCCTAGGCACTACAATCCATCCACCTCTGGTCAGGGAAAAGAGACTGATGATCTGGGCCCACACAAGCCCAGTTGAAGAGCACGAATTACGAGGGAAAGTTAACCGGCAAGAAGAAGCAAAGCGGGACCGGTTAGGATTTCCCGGAGTCGGGCCCAGACCCCTGGACACAAAGGGAGGATGAAATTGGTGGGCCCAGAAGAGTGAGAAAGTGACTTGGACGAAAAGAAAAGGGTCACATCATGTAATTATGAAGAGAGAGAAAGTCACATCAAGTAATTATGAAGAGAGAGAAAGATAAAATAATCAGAATTAATCTAGACCATACAAATTGAATCTAACATGACTGGTTGAAAGACAAGTAATTATGACTCATAAAGGGTAATTATGGCATATCCTAGGGCAGATCACGCGGGCCCCGCTGACTTGGAGAAGAAGCAATGTAAAATGACCGTTTTACCCTGGGCTAAAATCCTACAACTTGCAATTCCAGACCACCACCAGAGCCAATTTGGGAATCTAATTTTTGGGCCTAAAAGGCGCACCCATCTGCCAAGAATTCTCTAGAATCTTGAGAATTTAGTAAATAAATTATAATTAAATCCGAAGAATTTCCCCGACCGTTGATCGTGATCAAAGTTGGACAAGGGCCCCACCTTTGGAGTCTATATAAGGAAACCCCCCACCCATTTTCTGCTGCCTAGATGTGCTCAAGTGAGGGAGAAGAGAGGGTGCTCAACTGAAAGTCTTGGTCCAAGGGGAGAAGAAGCCATACGCAACCGAAGACTTAAGCTAAGCTCCTAACTGATGACTTGGTGAATCATGTTTTAGTTCTGCACTATGATGTTAAACGTGGGGATGCAGTGGGAGTTTGGTGTTTTTAAGGTCTCCAATGAGTCCAAAACGATATTTTATGTGGGGATAGGTCAAAGACACCTTTTTCACACCTGAAAAACCCTGAGACATTAAAATATGCAAATCTGCCAATACTTGTGATTTCTGGGCAGTGAAGATCAATTGGTAGATTTAAAATAGTAAATGAAGTCTAAATTATTTGAAATTTTACATGGTGAAACTAGACATACTGAGGATGATTTTTATATTATATTTTGTCTCATTTAGAGTTTCCAATCAAGAGATATTTTAAGTTGAAAATGACCTAAAAACCTGGACTCTGTCTCGGACCAGTTGTTAATGTTTGGGAATAAGTACAAGTTTCGAACCCAGATGACTTTGGAAATTATTTTTTATATAAAATATACATCCTAAGGGTTTTAAGGCCACTGATTTCATGTCGATATGATTTTTTTAGAATTTATTAAAAATCGGTGAAGTTGGGTCAGAGATTCTGGAAAATTCTGGGGATAGGCGAAATTTATGGAACTTGAAGTAAAGTTTGGATTAGTGATTAAAAGTGTGATATTTTGTTGTGAATAGGTGCTAGCACGTGTAGACCCTATTTCCAACCCCAAGGGAAGAAGTTACTATTTTCAAGGCATGCCAAGTAGTAACTGTAAACTTACATACTCTATGTTACTCTCGCATGTGTGTTTCATCATGAGGTAAGGGATTGGACTGTGGTACCTAGTGAACTGTGTGTTCTTAGGTTACTGCTGAAGTCCAGAGTATGTTGGGCTATGGAGGCCCTTGGCATGTAGGGTAGCTGGAACCTATGTGACTGTGTGTTCATAGGTGTCTACTGAGGCCCAAGGTATGAGGTAGGTAGGGCCTATGTGACTATGTGTTCATAGGTGGCTACTGAGGCCTCTTGGAGTAAGGTAGGGGACTACAGCCTTGACTACCGAGACCCCTTGGCGCTAGTGTTTCAGGGGGCTTGTCTTGACCAGGCGGTCCTACGGAGGGATTACATGCCAGTATACTGTGCCTGAGGCAGATTTATTTTCCCTGTTTTGATTTGCATTACATGCATTACATACATATTGTATATGAGTTTAACAGTTACTCTGGGGTTCAATTTGAACTCCAGTCTGGCTTCAAAAAGACAGGTGCAAGGCGGTAGGCCAGTTGGGCTGTGGAAGAGATAAGGTTAAGAGCAATGAAGACGAAGATTGAAGATGTATGGAATGCCTTATCTCATTGTATATTTTTATGACTGTATGAACTTACTTATTGCCCAGCAGTTCCGTTGGATTATTGTACTCTTAACCCTACGAGCATTACTTTATGTTTTTGTATGTACATTTACCAGTATATTGTAAGTTGTCCAAACCGATCATATGCTCTGCTGCGCACACTCTGATATAAATTTAAGTGATTATTTGACAAAGGAAAGGTATTAAGCGAAAAGGATCCCTCTAACCCGCTACCCGAAAGGGCGAGGCCGGTAGGGGTGTAACACCCATGATTTACAATCTTGCTATCCCCTTCCGATCTTAAGTAAAATCGCAATATTGACTACCTTGGTTATCGCTCCAGCATGTGATATCTTGCAAGCCAATGGTAATAGTTGCGTTTCAGCGAGAAAGGAGAAAGCAAGAGATTCAGAAATTGACTTGGCTATCACGTGAATGAGTAAGGGAAAATTTGAAAGGTCAAACATTGCTGCACAACTGGGGCCTATTATTAATTCAAGGATTCAGGAGTTGACACAACAATCAAAAGTTCAGTCTAAAAAGTTCAGTGGCTAGCTGGTTCCCATTTTCTTATTTTTAGATGAGTGTACTATGGGCTTTGTTTTTCAAGAATTAGGCCCAAAGTTGTTGCTGTTATGGTTTTTACCCAACAAGCCTACAAGATCATTTTCTAATTGGGTTTTTCTTGTACTTTCTGTTGCAAGATACTTGGTTCTGAGTTGGTTCAAGGGAGAACTTATTAAAATGCTTTATGGATCAACATTACACCCATTATTTCCTTTTGCCTCAGAATTCAACAAGGGACTTGTGGTTGTGTGTAGCAGTACTCAAGACAAATATCTACCAGATTTTTGAAGCCTGTGTTTTTTTTAGCTGCTTTTGGTTTGTTTGTTTTTTCCCTTGATCCTTGAGGGCAAGGATGTTTTAGGGAGGGAGTATTGATATGTAAGGTGTAGTAGAGAATATTAGAGTTAGTGAGTTAGTTAGGGAGTTAGAAATTGGTTAATAAGGAGTTAGTTAGTAGGTAGTTGTTATTATTGTTATGACTCTTGGGAATTAGTTAAAACTATAACATCTCGCATTTTGATTAACTTAATAACTATATAATAGTTTGATCAATAACTTAATAATGCTTTAACATTTATCAAAATATCCAAAATAAAGCAGAGTATGCAAAATGAGCCCTAACGTGACAATATACAATCATCCAACATAAACAAAAAAGACAGAAGCACTACTTTTGGCAGAACTAGCCTAAGCTTCTGAGGTCTTGCCTAATGGACCCGCAAGGGAACTATCACTTAAAAATTTTTTAACCATCAATCCAACTTATTACGAATACTATGTGCTAGTGAGGTGCCATGTGGAACAATTTATATAACAAAGTATTAAAAATATAATTCACCAATATCCACATGACAATTTTCATATCATAAATTATGTATTATAGTTTTTATTAACACAGTTCCAAAGATGCCTTCCATCAATCCAACCGAACAGCCTTATTTTCGCCGACTAGACCCATGGGCTAAGTTACATCCCTATTACTGGCTACTCAACAGCTCATTGGTCATGTGATGAGGATCATCCAAAATCCCCTGAGCACAGTTTCCCAAACCGTGGGTCTTTTCCCCTCATTGAACTGGTGGGGTGTCGTAAGCCCTCATTGAACTAGTGGGCGGTCCCTCATTGAACAAGTGGGATAATAAAAAGCCAACCATCGTGCACCAATGGAGGCTACACCACGTGGTGAAATAAACTACTCCATTTCTTCCCAATTCAATCCTTACAATAATTATCACAATAAATAGCTTAACAGGAATTTTCCAAGATTTTCACGTTCATATCATGTTATTTAAATCATTCTCATATATATGTCATAATATCTCAATTCTCAATTATTATATATATGTATGTATGTATGTATGTATGTATGTATGTATGTATGTATGTATGTATGTATGTATGCATGTATGTATGTTCATGATTCAAATCATAAAGTTCCGCAAGACAATTTCTATTAAGATATTTATAATCATCTCACAAAATACTCTCAAACAACATACTAATACGCATAACAAGTGGAAAGTGGTTACCTCTCACGAAACTAACTATTATCATACCGCTCCCTAATCCAAGAGCTCAAACACACACCAAAAATCAATCTATCGCAACTAATTTACTAACCATTAATAACTCTTCTAAGACTCCACATAATCAAAATTATAACTTATAATTTCATAAAATTAAAAATATACAAATTTTAATAATAACATATTTTGAATACTTGAAGTGGGCACATTATGACGGACTAAAAAATCTGTGAGACCACCGTAACTATTAATTCCCTTTCTATTTATTATTAATAAATAATACCCCTTTCTATTAATTAATAATTCCCTTTATTATTTATTCCCCTTTCTTAATAAAAATATATATTTATTAGTATCTATTTACTCTATTATTATTATTATTATTATTATTATTATTATTATTTTACTAATTATTATTATTTCCCTACAATTAAATTTAAACTCTTAGAGGCTATTCTAACTCTTTAAATTAGGATTTTAAATTAATATTAACAGTATAAAAATACATTTTATTATAATTAATATATATATATATATATATTATATTTGTAAATAATATTATATATGAAATAATATAGTAGTGAGCTAGATTAGATCCTATTATATAAGAGGAAATTGGATCAGATTTTATCTTTTTGATTTCATGATATTAGATCAATAAAATAACTTCCAATATATATATATATATATATATTCCATATGCGCGTTTTTGGTAGTAAGCTTAGGTTTCTTATATATATATATATATATATACACAAAGAATATATGATTGCAAGGTTAACACGCATGACAAGTTAATACATACATATATATATATATATATATATACTTCTTTCTACTATGTTCACATGTGCGCAGCGTATACACCCATACGTACAAGACCTTAGAATTTTCCTTTGTTTTTCTCGGTCAGGTGAATATATATATATATATATATATATATATGCTTATGCTAAAGACTTCAGCGTTTTTGTTTCCAAATCCGATTTATCTGTATGCATATACGGTGGCAAGTTAACCTATATATGAATAGTAAAACATGGTTTCCCCACACACACACACACACACACACACATATATATGCTAACAACTACCTCTATTTAAAATCCTAGAAACAGAGACCTAGAGGTAGCCAACTCAATACATACGCTAGGAAATCAGAGGGCAAAAGGACCTAAAAACTCACCTGGTTGCTGGCTGGGAAAAATGGTCCTAGATGATCTCAAATGCTGTTGTTTTTACTGTTGTAAAACAGAGAAGTATAACCTCTTTTCTGACTTTCTCCCTCATCTCGGTTCAACATCTTTCTCTCCCTTACGCTCTAACTTCCTGTTTCTCTTTTTCTGTTTTCTCCTTCTCGGACTCGTTTGAGGCAATGTGAAAGGTAAATGAAAGAAGATCAATTGCCATGGTTATAAGGTGAAGGAAGTCCGGTTCAAGAAGGAATACCCAAAGGTATATGGCACTGGGCTCATAATGTTAGTTATGTTTAGTTTTGATGACGACAAATATGCTTATCAATATTAAGAGCAAAAAGTTTCCATAGTACATTTATCTTCTACTTTTACTAATGCTTATATTTAATATTGAAGAAGTTGAATTATGGAGAATGATTAAGAGAAGAGAAGAGGAGATATTGAAGAAGAAGTTGAATTATGGAGAATGATCAAGAGAAGAGAAGAACAGGAGATATTGAAGAAGAAGTTGAATTATGGAGAATGATCAAGAGAAGAGAAGAAGAGGAGATATTAAAGAAGGTAGAACTTTGATGAGTCCAAGTTAAATGGTGAAGAATGATCAAGAAGGGAGATGGAAGAAGGAAGAACTTGATGAATGGAATAAGAATATCACTATTCAAGTTCCTAGATTGATGCTAGAAGTCTCCATGATCAAATGGAAGTTGGAATGGTTCAATTCGGAGTTAAAATAAGCTACAATTGCATTCCTGAAGTCATTCTCGAGTATGACAATGTAATTCTCAACAATGGTACCGTTCATGTGAAAATTGCAAGTCATTCTCGAGTATGAAACATCAATTCTCGAGAATTGTACCGTGATTCTCGGGAATGGCATTGAAATTCTCGAGAATGGTCGTGTTTCAGCTACTCGTTCAGCTCGTTTCACGTTTCAATCGGGCGACGTCTGGGTAATTAGATGAAGGAGCTATGAATTTCACAAGTTGGCACATCAATTCACGCCACACAAACAGAGACCAAGCTTCGATTTTGAGCATATCTCACAAACGACAAATCCAAATGAGTTGAAACCAGTGCCATTTGAAACTAGACTCACATATATTTCCAAAGATCACAAAAAACAAAGATCAATTGAAGAAGATATGATGTTTTGAAATTGATTGTCAGTTCAGGATGCTGCAAAAAAACACTGGTCAAGAACAACCTCCATTCATCTGATGATAACGGAAGAAATACAACGAGTTTGGAGCATATTCTTATTGAAATGGAAAGAAGACTTGAAGAGTTTTTTTGAGCATGGGTGGTTTGATAAATTTGCTATCACAGATGCACTTCTAATATGTTTATGATTCTCGAGTATGTGCTTGGAATTCTTGAGAATGAGACTTCAACTCTCGAGAATGGTTCTTGACTCTCGAGAATGCCTTAGGAAGAATCACAGTGGCGTGGCTTTGCTAATGTGATTCTCGAGAATGCATATGCAATTCTCAAGAATGACTCTCGAGAATGAGAAATGAAGCTCTCAAGAATTGACGAAAAATTATTAACAGATATCTCTCTCCAACTATTAAAATGAGATGAAATTCTCAAGTATGAGAAAACGGATTCTCGAGAATGCTCAACCACCATGATTTCAAAGGTTCTCAGAACAAATCATTCTCGAGAACCTATAATATGATTCTCGAGTATCATCGAAATATACTCTCTGGAAAGCTATAGTTCTTGAGAATGGTATGAACAATTCTCGAAAATCTAGTTCAATATTTGAAATCTCCGTTCTCGTAATATGGAATTAATTGATTAAGCATTGAGTACTTCATATTATTATTTCTTACTACTCCTAACATCATTTAATCAGCTTGCTAGTGATTTTCAGATATGATTAACATGTTTTAATCATCAAATTTCCATAAAGCAAATATGTGTCAGACGCATTAATGATGAAGCAAAGACGAAGCACGAAAGTGGAAATTAAGCTTCTGAACAATCGTAAAGCATTCCGGCCATTTCCAGTCAACATTCTACCTCAGTCTCAACGGAAAAATCGAACAAAGAATGTCAATGGAGTATATTGACCAACGTCAGAAGATTACAAAGAGACAGAGCAACGGATATATTTATTACTCTCAACGGCTCTTTGATCTCTCTTCAACGGTCATATTCTAAACTGGAAGAATAGCTCAACAATCAAATACTCACAATGGTCGAAACACAAATACCTATAAATTGCGAAGTCTTCAAACCGGAAGTAGTGATGAAAAATGAACAATCAACAAAAACAAAATTTCCTTCTTAGTCAAAATGCCTTATGATATTTATCTCATTTTCTCTCTGTTTTCTCAGTGATCATATAGTTCATTAGATAGTGAGATTATTTGTAATGCACTTTAGTGTTCATCTTATCACTTCGAGAGAGAAGATTATTTGTAATCATTTATTACTAAGATTGTATCCTTACAAAGGGTAAGGGGGAGTATCTCGGTAAGAGATTTGTAAAGGCTACACAAGTGCCCAACTAAACTTGTGGGATTGTAATGGTTCTCAAGCACCCGATTAAAACTTGGGGGAGATAGTGGATTGAAATCTCAGGAGGAGCCTGGGGACTGGACGTAGGTCATCATGGATTGGGCTGAACCACTATAAATCATAGTTTGCATATTCTCTTCTCTAAACTCTTATATTTCCAGCGTATATGTTTGCATGATTGACTATTTCTTTATAAAGTATTTCTGTCATACAAACTGATTTCAGTAAGTTGCAAAAAGATTTTCAAAGTTCCTAAAGTTTTAACGGACACCCAATTCACCCCCTATTGGGTGATAGCCAAGTCTAACAAAGAATGTATGGGAGAGGCTGCTACTGCCATATTTTCTGCTGTTATCCCGTAAAAATCGTTGGTACAAATCTCCTTCACTGCGTTTACATGGGACGCTGTGGTTTTCTGGCATGTTTCTGTTTCCCGTGTTGCGCTGATATGGATTAGAGGAAATAGGCACGGTGTAGGTTAATGAATCAGAATAAGAAATGAGGTGGAATGGGTTTTTTGATACATGGGCTAAATGTCTTACGTGGGCTGAAGCAAACAATTGAAATTGGAGTGATTATATGTAAGCCCAAAATGAATGTTTGAAGAATGAAGAAATAGATTATGTACATATATGTGGTATAACGGACACATAAAGTATTTCTGTCATACAAACTGATTTCAGTAAGTTGCAAAAAGATTTTCAAAGTTCCTAAAGTTTTAACGGACACCCAATTCACCCCCTATTGGGTGATAGCCAAGTCTAACAAAGAATGTATGGGAGAGGCAAGCTACGCCATATTTTTCTCATCGTTATCCCATAAAAATCGTTGGTACAAATCTCCTTCACTGCATTTACATGGGACGCTGTGATTTTCTGGCATGTTTCTGTTTCCCGTGTTACGCTGATATGGATTAGAGGAAATAGGCACGGTGTAGGTTAATGAATCAGAATAAGAAATGAGGTGGAATGGGTTTTTTGATACATGGGCTAAATGTCTTACGTGGTCAAGCAAACAATTGAAATTGGAGTGATTATATGTAAGCCCAAAATGAATGTTTGAAGAATGAAGAAATAGATTATGTACATATATGTGGTATAACCCATGGAGTTTGAGAGGAAAAATTGATGATAACTTGATCCTTTTTCAAAGCCTTTATTTGTATTTAGGCCTTTTGTTCATTTAATGGAAAATATTGGGTAAATAATAAAAGTAAATCCTTAATTCCCATATAAGGATTTTTGTTTCTCAAGTAATTTCTCTAGGCCATAAAATATTATTTCTAAAATATTTATGCCAAAAATTATTCCCTAATTATTTGTCCTTAATTTATGGGAAAATATGCCTTAAATTCTATATATTATTTTCCAAAATTTTTAGGCATAATTTATTCCTTATTTGAATTATTATTTTCCCAAAATAAATTAAGGGAAAAATAAGCTAAATTTCCAATAATTATCCTCATAATTATTTTAAGCCAAATTTCAAAAATCAATTTCCATATGTTATTTCAAACTTTAAAATCCCAAAATTTGGGATGTTACAAAAGCTGCTTATAGAATTCTAAGGCCATATCCTATCCTATATAAGGAAAGCCTAGACTATTTTAAAAGAGGGTATTGAATAATGAATGAAAACATGTAGTAGCAGTAGTTTTGTGCCTCCCCTCTCTTGTTTCTCTTCGCACTCCTCCGATTGTCCCTTAACCCTCATATTTATTAATTCTTTACAACCAAGCTATCAGATTTGAAAAGCAGAGCAACAAGCATATATAATCATACTCATAAACACTTAGAACCTTGTAGGTAAACACATCACAAATATACAAACAATATATAAAGCTATATAGATTGAATTCACAACACAGACCAAGCTAACTATTAACTATTATTCAAAAAAAGAAGAAAAATGGCTGAAGTATTTATATATGATTGACCATTCAAAAGGCATAACATTGTATTGAGCCATTATAAGAACAATGGCCTATATCAATGAATCATGATCAAATTTACCAGTTACAGGAGGCATATTTATCCATAACTCCACGCACTGTTGATGTATGACAATAACCATCAATTTAAGCAAAAGCACACTCTCTCGGTGCCTAAGCTCACAACAAGTAAATAACAATTATATTAAAAAATAAATAGAAAAATTAATGTCCATCACTTGTTGTGTAGCGTTGAATGAGTACCTTTGTACTTGGTATATGAATTTGCAGAAGAAATGTTGAATGAATTTTAGGCTCATTAATCACAACAAACCTTATATTCCATGCCCAGTGGTTGATGTATCAACTCTTTTAGCTCCATGCCATTTCAAATCTTGAGTATTTTCATCCATTCAAATCAGTACATAAGCATTTCTATTAGTTTATAATATAAAATTTATAACAAGCCACAATTTATAAGCCATAAATAGCAATTCATTTCTCAAATCCTGTGCAACACATAGGGAAAGATGCCTAATTTAATTAACGATTATGATGAACCAACACTGAAGATGGATATAAAAGAATAATAGACTGTTAACAATGTTGGCAGCACAAATTTTCTTGCTTAATTATGAAAATGAAGGGAAGGGCAGATCCTATATATGTCCAGTTAACTATCGTCATTTGAAACCAGAGGGAGATCGTCATTTGAGACTCCCTAATTACATCAATATTGCAACCCATAGAATTGTAAGAATTTATAGCCAAAGAAAAAACCCACTGGAGATCAGGGAGATCGGTGAGGATTTAATCACAACTTCAAAAAAATTAGGGTTTAATAAACACTTACTCTTTCTCTCTGAAACAACCATAGACTGACGAGCACGGAGGCGTAGACCAACTAGCACAGAGGTGCAAAGGTGGAGATCGATGAGGACGGAGGCACAGGGGTGGAGATCGATTATAGAGATCAAAGAATGCAAATCAAGGGATTTGAGAAGTTTTCGAATGATTTAGAGATGAGAGAGGAGTTTTCCACCATTTGGACTAGTGGGAACCAACGAACAAAAGACTTTTGGGTTAAATAACCAACACCTTCTTCTTCTGGACCACATCTAAAGCATTTATTTTCTTTTTGAGTTTCTTCTACCCTTGAACTCCCTAATTTTCCCTTCATTTCGCCTATTTTCTTTGCTGCTCTATGCCAGCAGGAGAAAATTAGTTCTGTCATGGACTCGTATATTAGGTCTTGATATGGTGAGGCCCAACAAGGACACACCATGGCGGAAGCTCTCCTTAAGAAAGCAAAACACTAATCACCCTATAAACAAGGCATTAATCTTGACAGTACATGTAGTGGAGTAGGGATGCGTCAGATAATGGAGCAGGGTGTTGCGGCCTCGGAGGTACGCACAGCACAAGAACTGAAACCCTAGAGGTAATCTCTATAAATAGGAGATTACCTATAAGGTTCACACATTTTATTCATATCCTTTTACTATTCTGTTTCACTATGCACACACCCCACCCCCTTTGGCTAATTGCCATTCTCGTGTAGCACAGTGATCATCTGACATTCTTTGGTGTCTTCCTTATAGACATCATAGAACGATCATCTCTTCGGTGTTAGTCTCCTTATATCCTGGAGAGAGCAATAGATCCTATATAAACCAAACACTAACTCACTATGGTTAGACATTTGTGTTCTTATAACAGAGCATTGGCGCCGATCGTGGGGAGAGATAAACTTCAATTCCCAGACGACCAAGAATGGCAAAAAATGAATGCAACATTATTAGCGGAGGATTTGGAGGAGGAGAAGACTCAGTGAGCCTAAGGAAGAAGTATTTGAGGGATGTTCTCTCCATCAAGGATCGCCCCAAATTCAAGAGCAGCTCCTCTTCTGCAAAGCCAGAACCTCCTGTACTTAGGCCCTGTTTGTTACGCAGAAGATTTGAGGAGGGAAAGGAAAGGAAAGGAAAGGAAGATTAGGAGGGAACTTTAAAAATGTGAGCTGTTTGGTATACTAAGGAAAGGAAGTTAGTTGAGGGAAAATAAAATGTTTGGCAGGAAGAATTGGGTGTAGGTTATGTGGGAAGATGGAGTGAAATTCCGAGATTGCCCCTGGAAAATAATGGGGGAAAACAATTGGAACCAAAAATCGAACTGGGTATGCAATACATGAACGAACCCTAACCGAGTGGAATGAAAATCGAAGTAGATGGCGATGGGGTTCAAATTGCGCCGACGAGCGGCTCCGGTGGCTACAACGACGACGGAGATGGAAGGAACTAGGCCGGCAAACGAAGAAACTATATGAAACGAGCTTCGTAAACGAGTATGAGAAGACGAACATGGAAGATAAGCATGGAACAATGAAGCCTGGCGATGGTATACAGAACTGCAGAATGATTTTCAATAAAACGACTGCGAAACCCCTGACCAGTGTGAAGTCACTCAAAAGGAGTTTGAAGTATGAGAGAAACAGAGGAAAATGTACTTTTTTGGTTCATGTGACTATAATAAATTAGCACAATGAAGCAGCAACATTACAATAACGAAAATGACATGTGTTAAAAAGGCCACAGGAAGTATGAAAAATTGGACTTGTGAGGATGGAGAAGAAGACAGTAACATGCATGCAATATGCAAAACAGGATCATCAGTTGCTATCAAATGGGCAGTACAAATGAACCAATCTGAACCACAAAACATATTGACATTGCATCACAATTTATTAATAATCTTCGAATCAATGCAAGGTGTTGAAAGCATTTAAAATGTGAGTTGTTTTGGCCTTCTCAAATGCCGAAGAAGGTCACCATGAACAAAAAAATGGGCATTAGACTTGTCCAATGGTGCGACTTCGATAAAGTTGAACCAAGACATGACAGAACCATAAAGACAAACATGTGTAAACCAAAATAAATGAACGAAATTGGCCTTCACAAATGCTGCATACAAGAAAACAGAACCTTGGACATGACAGCAAGATGAGGCAGAGTGAGATAAATGGACATAAATGATACCATGTGAACTCTATGGGGAAACGAAATAAAATGAAGGGAATTGGCCTTCTCAAATGCTATATAACAAATAAATGACCACTTCCAATAAGGTGCATCAGCCACTGAAAAATTGCGCACAAAGTATGACAGAATAAGCATCAGTGATAAGTTTTGACGTGACAGAAAAAAATAACAGATGAAGTTCGAACTGAAGGACAAAGTTCAAACTCGCATCATAGCATTAAACCATATCTGCAACAGTTAAGTACCTGCATAAGAAATAATTAAAAGAACTCAATGACAAGGTCCACCCTAAACCCAAAAATTAGCTGGCTAAACCTAATGTCAGACATGAACTCCAAAAAATGTACACAATGTTAAAACACAATAGCATAGAGTAAACATCAGTCTAGTCTGTAAACATGATAGCAAAACACAAAAGTTTAAGTTCCAACCAAACAACAAAGTTCGAACTGTACATGACAGAATGTAAACCATGTCAACAACATAGAATCAGCAGTGAAAACATCAAAAAACCCTATCAATATTGTACTTTGTCCCTAGTTCTTCTTCTTCTTCTGTGATGTTGACCTCTTTGGGCCGGTCCGCCTAGGCGATGATGACTGTGAAGCAGGGAGGTTCACTAGGATATACATTGGGGCAACAGGCCGTGTACTTGGAGGAGGAATTGGTCTTAGATCTGCGAAGACATTGGGCAAATTATCTGCTACAAGGACGGAACTGAAGCTTGATGCGGGAATGAACCTCAATGGAACAGCCTGTTATGTTCCCGGAAGGGGGCGGGGAGGAGGGTTGACGGGTAGGCGGGGAACAATTGACAGGTGGGGTGATTGGATCCACCTCCTCACCTTCACCCACTTTTGCATCAGGTGGGGTCCCTCTACACACATGGTCCCCTATCTCTTCATCATCCTCCCCTCCTTCTCTACCTCCAATGGCTTCACCCATAACATGATCACTAACATCCGGAGTGTCTCCTGATGCTCCTCCATATTGTGTCTCCACAACTACATCCTTAGAACGATCATCCCCTTCCTTTGGTACTTCTTCATTTTTGCTGCTATCATCACTAGTCTCATGGTCATCATCCTCCTCACCATCTCCTTCCTTGTTTGCTTCATTTTTTCTGCTGTCATCCCTAGTCTCATGGTCATCATCTTGCTCACCATCCCCTTCATCCTCTCCTTCTTCTTTTGTCCTACTATCATCCTCGGCCTCCCTATCATCATTGTCCCCATCCCCTCCCTCCTCTCCTTCTTTTGTCCTGCTATCATCCTCGCCTTCCCTATCTTCACTGTCTCCATCCCCTTCCTCCTCTCCTTCTTCTTCTGTCCAGCTTCCATCCTCGGCCTCCCTATCTTCACTGTCTCCATCCCCTTCCTCCTCTCCTTCTTCTTTTGTGCTGCTATCATCTTCTTCCTCGGAAGCGCTGTGTCCATCCCCTTCCTTGTCCTCTTCTTTTTCTGTGCTGCTATCACCCTCGGCCTCATCATCAGTTGGATTGGTAGAAGGACCAGCCATGTCATGTCTTGTTCCACTGAACCCACCAAATTTCTTAAATTCAGTGGCATAGGCGAAAATGAAATCCCGTACGTCCTTCAGGTCAAACGCCATTGCACGCACACGTGACTCCATCTCATTCAAGGTTGACTGTAGGTCAGCTTTAAGTACCCCCAGTTTGTCATCGATAACTTTGGAAAACATGGCCCCCACCTCTGCAACTCCTTCCTCAAATGAAGGGTTTGTTGTACTTGGACCAGCTGCACGTGTGGGTCTCTTTTGATGACCCTTCCTACCATGTTTGCCATCAGTGGAAGATCTATTGGATGGCTGGTTGGGGACAACAGGGATTTGCATTCTGTGAAGAGCGTGGTCATCAAATTCAAGAGTCCATATGGGGGCTTCACCGTCTTGAAGATACCAAATCTTATGCTTTTGTAATATCAGGGACACAAGGGAGGGGTATGGCAGCTCAGAATTTTTCTTCCCAGGAAATGCAGCCTTCAGCATTGTGTCAATGATCCTCTTCCCCATATGAAATGGCTTCTTCTTGATCAAGCAGCAGAGGATTTGTTTGTTGTTAGTGGTCATGGTGGTGTAGTGCTTGCCCTTGTTGACGAAGTTCCTGCTGTACAGATAATGCAGGATCCTGTACTTAGAAGGTAGTTGCTTCGGTCTGAGAAGGCCTTCATCATCCTGTGTGGTCTCTCCCTCTAGCAACACTTTGTCCATTTCCTCCACAGAAAATGTTGTATTAGTGGACTGTGCTACCTTAATCCCTAACCAATTAAGGAGTTTCTTGGCATTTAGTTCAATGTTTGCCCCCTAACACATGTTGATACTACTCCACTCCTAGATAACCTCAGGTTTGAATAAAACACCTTAACAACAGACTCACTATAAGGCAAACTCAACTCTAGCAGTCCCCTAAATGGTCTAAGAATGGCGTCTAGGCCAAATGGATAATCACTCTTAAAGGTGTCCATCCTAATCCTACTCATTTTACACAGAGTACGCCCTACTAACCTCATGTCATAGTCTTCAAGCTTCGACTGATTGAAGTCTTTCTTGAACTCAGGGATCATACTTGGCCTCTGTTGCTGTTTCATTCTCGCATACAATCTCGACCTCACATCATCAACATCCTCATTGTCTTCATCCTTGTCCTTAGTGGAGTCAAAACCTTCTTCTGTGTTTGTGGCTTCCCAGACAGTGTCTTCCCCACTTGAACTCACTTCAACCATTTTCCCCTTCCTCTTTTTCTCATCCTCTGCCTTTCATTTTTTTGCCTTTGGGGAAGAGTCAGACACTTTGTCCAAATCATCATCGGATTGGGCCTTCTTCTTCCCACTCACCGTAGTTTGCTGTTTCTTCTTGGAAGCCCGCTTCATTTTCCTCGATTCTTTAGCCTCAAGTTCTCTCTTCCACTTTGCTGCTTCTGCATACTCGTCATAGGCACTTGGGTCTTTGGTGGACTCCTTTGATCTCCCACCCCGTCTCGGTGTTGCCCCGTGCTTCCTAAATGCTTCAACGTCTCGCCATTGTAATGCCCACTCCTTCAAACGGTTATCACTTCTTTTAGACTTCCCCATTATCATCAAACGGTTATGTATAGGGCATGTGGTAACCGCTAGGAAGGTAGAATCATGGAGGGACAGGTTACCAGGGATGATTGCGCAATCACTGATTAAGTGGACTGGTTTCACGTTCACGATGAACAACAGAGGAAGAAAATTGAACAAGACAATGTCCAATGCCCTTTGTTTGCGTTTGAACCTCCGAAATGTGAAAGGCCGACTATGAGGTTTTGGAAAAGACAATGTGAAAAGGGTTGGGCTTTCTAGGGAAGCAGTGATCATTTCACTTGGAATAGGTGTGGCAAAGTGGAGAAGCGAGTAGGGGCGGCATCGCTTATTAGCCGACGTTCGAATCAAGCCATCGTGTATCGAAAATGCAGTTTTTTTAATTAATGAAAACCCACATCCGATTAGCACAAAAAAAACAAACACATTTACTTAAATTGCATTATTTAATTGGAAACAGAGTTGTGCTGACGTGTTTCCCTCCTTTACGTTGATTAACAAAAACAAAAAAGTAATTAAATAAGTGAATTGCGCCACACTGTGTCAAATGTAGCCATCGGGCCCCGACGTTATGTAAAAGTTCGAACTTTAGTCCAAAGTTCGAACTTCAGTTCAACGTCCGCACTTAATATAAAATTTCTAACTTAGGCCCAAAGTTTGAACGTTTCATCACCACCTGACAGTTAACAGAACATGTCACAGCAATAAACCAGAGTGCGTTTGGCACAACAAGCAGGTGTAGTAATTCCAAAAGTCCTCCTTTTTTGTTACAAGAAGCAAGTATAGTAATGAGATACAAACCACAATGCATTCAATGATAAATTTATGTCCGTGATGGTCAATAAACACCACTTTGATAGTGAACATCAAATTTGACAGCAAGGAAGCAGAGGGCATTTGTCCCAAGAAAGAGGTGTAGTAATTGGGTGAAACCTGTTTTTATTTGTCACAAGAAGCAGGTATAGTAAGGAGAAACAAACCACACCTAATTTCATCACTTTCAAGAAGCAGGTTTAGTAATAAAACAAATGTAACAATGCATTTGGCCTGAAGGAGCAGGTCCAGAAAGAGTAAAAGTCTGAAAAGAAATATATAAACTTCAACATTTTATACATTCAGAGTAGGTGAGTACATCCTTTGCACAAGCCAAAAAACATATGGCATGAATGATAATACACTAGGAATCAAACAACATCAGGGGGCTACACACAAACTTTATGCCATGTCCACTTTTTCATTAGCCTAATTGAACATGGACCAAAGTTTGTGGTAAGTCATACAACCCTGGCCTATACAAAAAACATCATCAACTGAGACAAAAGGACTGTGCAGCAATTACAAAAGGACTGTGCAACATATACAAAAGACAGATTAGTGTCCAAAACTGATTGACACATCTGAATTACCGCTGGCCAATGCAGATACATCAAATACAAAAGACTAGCTATGTACTCCACCCTATTAAGCTACTCTACACTATACTTCTGATATTGCATCTCTACTAATTCAGTAAGGTGCGGATCCATGACTCCTTATACTCTGGAGGTACCTTTAGGAATGCAGTTACCATTTTATCAGACGATATGATCTTCGTATGTGCAAGGTTTCTATCATTCCAAGTCAACTCCTGAATTTGCAGAAGCTCCATGTACAAGTCATCTCCTGGAGCAGGAGGTTCAGGTTGCCTCTCTTGGGGTGCCATCATGTTTCCTAGCTTGTCAAAGGCAGTAACGATGGTCTTGTCCAATTGTGTGACTGTATCGTGCAGTGCCTCAGTGATAACTTCAACATTGTTCAATTTGCGCTTCTTTCGCCCAATCTATGAATCAGATGCATTGACTTGAGTGGTCATAGTTTCATGATTGGTTTGTGACAACTCAGCTTCCTTAACTTGTGGTGGTGTTTCCGGAAGCTCGTCGTCTTCAAGGTTAACTTGTTCCTCCATTGCACTCGAGCACTCTCCTTCTTCACCGGTAGCCCTGTCCTTATGCCAAACCAGGCATAGAGAGTCAAAATTTGGTAAAGGTTTGGTTCGAAATTCCTTTGCCTTGGGATGAGCCTGCACTTTGACCAAGGTAAATGTGAGTTGTTGCGAAAGGGAAGTCATTTGTAATACATGAATAAGTTAAAAATTGGAACACCATGGTAGGATCACATACCTTCAAATACTTATCCCACACCTCTGTATCTGTGGTAACAAGGTTGGTCTTTGGATTCCAACCAAAACTAGAAGCGTTCGGCCCATAAACAATGTCGTAGACCGCCTGCCATAGGCGCTTTAGGGTCTTCAGTCTTGAGGTTATGTGTGGAGTTGCTTTGATTCCACATCCTAGAATCTTCTCCTCAATCATCTTCTGCAACACATTTGCATATCCTGCCTTGAACCCACTGTCTGCCATCCACTTTTGGTCCATTCTCAGAGTAACAAGGCATTTTACCAAGATCTGGTCCTCTATTGCAGTCCACATCTTGATGCGCGTCCTCGTTTCCTATTCTACTGGATCCATCTAAAACAACAACAAATTGAGGCAAAATATTGCAGGCATACATACTTTTCAAAGAACAATAAAAATGCACACCACACCAAAGAAGTGTCCAAAGGCAACACTGAAAATAATTGAAATTCATACACACAAAGTAACTGTTTTTAACATAAATAGATGGCATAAATTGTCATTAAACCTAGCAATAATACTTGCCTAGAACATAATCAGTTATCTCCAAGTGGGACAAAGGCATCAAACATTTCATTTGCAACTTGTTCCCTATAATTAGTCCACACTTCACTCGTTTCCATTGGAATTAAGGGCGTGTTGTCTATGGTTTGAGGTCCACTCTCAAAGGACTCAATCTGCTCATCAAGGGGATCTTGAACACTCTCCCGACGAATGAGATTATGGAGCAAGCAAAGAAGCAACGATGTATCCGCTTTTGCAGCCTCACGGATAAAAAGATGGGCTCCTCAATATTGCCCACCTTAACTTGAGTATGCCAAAGCACGTTTCTATTACATTTTGGGCCGCAGAATGTCGCATGTTGAAGCACTCATGCGGTGTTTGTGATTGATGTTCTTGTCTCCACTCATTAAGATGGTACCTTTGACCTCTATAAGGCGCCAAAAATCCTTGGCAATTGCTGTACCCAGCATCCACCAAGTAGTAGTTCCCTGCTCAAACAAATACAAGTTATCAAACAATACTATAACTTAATTTGAACCACAAGTACTCAACAATGACACCGGTACCTAGTGGTACTCTTTGTCCAAATGGTCTCCTTATAACATCTCTCAACACCCTCCCATTCGCAGCTGAGCCTTCCCACCCGGGCAAAACAAATATGAATTGCCCATCCGGTGAGCATACCCCAAGGACATTAGTTGTTATGTCCCCTTTTCTATTTCGGTACCTCCCCTTGTGTTGTGCAGGGACTTGGCCACGTATGTGCGTACCATCCAATGCACCAAGGCAGCCCTAAAATTACAAAAACATTATCACGGTTAAGGTCAAACCATAGTGTCAGTACTGCAATAAATTACTCACACAATAACATAATGTACATACCTTGAACCACTTCCAACGATGAGCATTTGAGTCCTCCGGAATTGGCTCTGGTTTCTTCAAAAGCAATGATTGAAGTCTAATGGTAGCATTGAGCACCAATTTGAAGTATCTACTAATGGTTTCTCCTGACCTTCCAAACTCAAACTGTATGACTCTGTTCTTCACATGATGGGCCAATATGTAAAGGAACATAGCCACTTGCTCATCAACTAGCATATGTTTAGTTGCTCTCAATCCGCCAATTGTGTCTAACATGTGACACAACTTATCAAACGTTGCACGGTACATCCTAATTTGGTTGAAGCATGTGGTGTCACTACTATATATCATCATCCTCAAATTCGCTCTCTTCGCATGAAAGTCTAATGTAAATGACCTATCCGGTAAGTGCCTTGGTCTACCTGCTCCCACAGCCACTATCATCGTCACAATTAAGGTCCTCACTGCTAGTAGCAAAGTTATGCACCCCGCCAACATTCCAACCATTTCCCGTAAACGTGGCTCCATACCTACACATTTTTTCACCACACCAATATCTTTTTTATCATAATCTGCCACTCCTCTTTACAAACTACCACTATTTAACATGCAGACATTTCTATCGTTCATCCCATCGGCTAAATTTACACCACTACTTACCACCCAATATCTCACACGTCATATGTCTGATGTTCGAACTTGGGTCACTGGTTCGAACCTAATCTTCAGTTTTTTATTTTCTATTACTTGTTTTCATTTCAGCTTTAACACAATTACAGAACCCATATTTCATTTTCAATAAGCATACCATCACCCAACAATCAAATTTGATATATAAACAGACTTCACACACTTAACATTATACAACATTTTTATCATTCACAAAACCACAACACATTCTACATAAACAGACAACATATTTTAATTCAGGTAAACCATGTCTGTGTGCCTATATTGCTTCATAATGCATTCCACTGTGTGTGTCCCCCCCTCCCCAAATAAGCAAAAGGGCAAAGAAAAGCTCAGCCCCCCTCCCTAAGCTCCAACCAACAGGGCAGCAAACAGCTAAGACCCCCCCAAAAAAAATTACCTCGAAGCAATAGGCCAACGAAGACCACCTCACACCCCCCAAGCTCAAGCTCGAACCAACAGGCCAACGAACAACACACACAGCCCCCCAAGCTCCAAGCAACAGGCCAATGAACAGCTCAAACCCACCCAAGCTCAAGGCAACACTAACGAACGAACACCCATTAAGGTAAACCACACATAAAATTGATTTCGATTGAATACTTTGTTAGTTCTCTATGTGTTTTGATGATAATTAACAATTGTAAACACACATTGAAGATTGTCTTTGGTAAGTTGAAAAACTTACTGTCAAAGCCAAACTCAAGTATTGGTCTCAATACTTGAGTTTTGACTTGACAGAGAATTGCTCAAAAACCATTACACAAAGCAATACTCAAGTATTGGAAGCAATACTCAAGTATTGGACACAATACTCAAGTATTGGACGCAATACTCAAGTATTGAACTTACAGAGAGCACTCCAAGTTTTTCACCCTGTGCCAAACTCGAGTATTGATATGAATACTCGAGTATGGAACACACAGAGACAATTTCAACATTGACTTAAGATCTCAATACTCAAGTATTCAATTGAATACTCAAGTATTGGTCAAACAGAGTCATCAAGTTTTTCATCTTATGAAAACTCAAGTATTCATTTGAAAACTCAAGTATTGACTTGACATCAATTAATCAAAGTTTTCAAACACCTTGAATACTCGAGTATTGGTTTGCACACTCGAGTATTGAACTGACAGAAAGATTATGAGATTTATGCATATGTTGAATACTCAAGTATTGACTTGGGAAAGACTTCACAAAGTTTTTCAAAATGAATGAATACTCGAGTATTGAGTTGGAAACTCAAGTATTGGGCATACAGAGCTTTGCTCTTTGTTAATGATTTGAACACTCAAGTATTGAAAACAATACTCAAGTATTGAGGTTTTGAACTTAAACTTATTTTCATATCAAAAGTTCAAAACTCGAGTATGGATTTGGATACTCGAGTATTGACCCTATTTCAACGTTAAGGTCCAAAGTCAAATCTCGATGATTCTTCTCTCGGAAGAAGAATACTCAAGTATCAAAATGAATACTCAAGTATTGACTTAAGTGCACAGTGACAAACTCAAGTATTGAACGCTAAGTTTGAAAATCAAATCTGACGACTTCGTGATTGGGTTCATTGATTCCAACTTGTAAGGGGGAGTAAGTTCTAGTGAGAGAATTAGTCTTGAGTACAGAGTGTGTAATCAATTGATATAATGGAAATCCCAGAGTGTCTGGGGACTGGACGTAGGTCAAGGAGTTAGACAGAACCAGTATAAATCCTTGTGTCTAGTTGTCCTTCTCTACATCTTCTGTTCACCTTCGTTTTGCTGTACGAAAAACAGAGCAAATCGAAAAGGTTCTCAAAATCCCCAATTCACCCCCTCTTGGTGATTTCCTTCACTTTCATTTGGTATCAGAGCATTGGTTATCTGTTATAAGGATTAACATCCTAGATCAAAGATCCAATGGAAGGAATTCTACCCGAAGGAGCTTCAATCAACAGACCACCAGGTTTCAATGGAGAATATTACTCCTACTGCAAGGCTATGTTCAGAGTCTATATAATGGCTTCTGAATATGATTTATGGAGAGTATTCGAAAGAGGAAATTATGAATCGTCCTCAACAGAAGATGGAGTCAGAGTTCCTAAATTAGAAGAAGAGTATAATGAGAATGACAGATGGCAAGTCACTCTCAACATGAAAGCAATCCACATATTGCAAAGTGCTCTAAGCCAAAAAGAGTATTTTCGAATTTGCACTTTGTCATCTGCTAAGACTATGTGGGATGCTCTTGAAATAGCCTATGAAGGAATAGCTGCAGTCAAGGAAAATCGAATAAACACTCTCATGACTGAATATGATTTATTTCTTATGAAGTCTAAAGAATCCATTGGCGAGTTCCAGCTCAGATTTACTCATCTTGTCAACCAACTTGCTGCCTTGGGGAAAGACTATGATCAATCTGTTCAAGTGAGGAATTCTGAATATCCTTACTAAGGAATGGGAAGCTAAAGTCACAGCAATCGAAGAAGCCCGTGGAGAATCAATGCAATCGATAGCTGCTCTATTCGGAAGCTTATCTGAATACGAAGGCAAGCTCAAATTCAAGAAGGGCTTGGATGAAATTAATGACGATAGAAAGAAAGGTATTGCTTTGAATGCTGTGAAAGAGAAACCCAATGAGGAAGAAGAAGATGATGAAGAGATGGCCATGTTTGTGCGAAAATTCAAGAAACTCTATAAGAGAGATCAAGGCTTTAGAGACAGATTTCAGAGACGAACTTCAAGCAACGAACAAGATCAAATCTTTTGCTACGAGTGTGGAAAGCCGGGTCATATCAAGCCTGAATGCCCTCAGCTGAAAGCTGAAGAAAAGGAGAGAAAGGCAAGATTCAACCACCTCAAGAAGAAAGCTTATATATCTGCCTTATGGGGAGATGATTCTTCAGATGAAGAAAGTGATGAGGAAGGAGTAGCAAATGTTTGCCTAGTTGCTGAAGAACAACCTGAAAATAACAATGAGGTAATTGATTCTGAACCTTCCTATGATGAATTATTTTCTGAATACAATGAACTATATTCTGAATATGGAAAACTAGCAAAAGAGTTCATTGCATCCAAGAAGAAAATTAATTTGTTGGAAGAACAAGTTTAGACTGTTTCTTCTTCTCATTTCTTTTCAAAACATTTCTCAAAATAATTGTGAAAAGATTTGAGAAAAGGTTTGTGACAATTGCTTTGTGTTTTAGAGAAAAGAAATTTATATCTTACAAAAACTCTTGAGAAATTCACTAGAGGTAGTGAAATGCTCAAAGTCATTTTAAAACAAAGAAAGGTTCACAAATGACAAATCAGGGATTGGTTATAAAACTGATTTTGATAAGAAGAAAGGGAAGAAGAAACTTGGACAAAAATCTTATTTGTATTATTTTCAAAAATCTGTTCATACTTCAAATCCCTTTGCACATTGTAACTATTGTAACCGTAAAGGTCACAATACTTCATCATGCTTTCATAGGAAAGATGGGAGAGATAAACTTGTTGGCAATGGGAGAGATAAACTTGTTGGCAATTATCAATGGGTACCAAAGGGAACTTATGTTTTCCCTAAGGTTCGAACTAACCCAGAAGGACCCAAACATAAATGGGTACCAAAATTTCCATCTGTTGCTTTGTGTGTGCAGATTGATTCTAAAAGAAATGGACATAAAGGGGTTAAGAATCGAGAATCTCTTATGCACCAAAAAGGAGATCCTCTCAAGTATCAAATAGAAGATACTTGAAATTGCGGACCTAAGAAACAATGGGTATACAAAGCCAATTCTCCAAGTACCTAAGGTAAAAGGTATACAATGGTAAAATCTCTTGTGCTACTATCGAACAATCATTAAGGTTTTACACATTGGATATTAGAATGAACATTGAAAACGATTTTGAAATTGAAAATTCATTTGTCAGTTTTATTCATATAATAATTGCAATGTTCAAAAATCTTACTCTCTATGCATGTTCAATGTTTTTGCTAATTTTTCTCTGTGAACTGCATATTTTGAAACTATACTCAAGTAATAAGCTAACCTACTCGAGTATAGCTGGTTTAATATTTGTGCTTAAGCGCTTCAAAGACCAATACTTGAATATTGGTAAGATGATTAGCAAGTATGTAGGAGAAGCAATGGTTGATGGTATCTACATCATTACAACCAAGTAGGCTTCAACAAGGACAAGGGAAATTATGGTGATATCTAACCTTACCCTATATTGTACTTAAATGAAAATCATATTTGGGTAATGAATACTTGTCCAATGATGCATTCCATTAAGCAATCGATCATCAAAGAATTTCAAAATGTTTTTCAGATTGCTAATGGATCACAAGTGAATTTGTGCATGATTTTCTCGATTTTAAAGTTTCTCAAATGCACAACTCAAAAACTTGTTTTTGAATCACAATTCATTTTGTGTTTGGGAAATGCATTCCAATGTTTTGAAAATATGCATGTTTTGATTGCACTCAAATGATATTTCAAAAAGTTGGAAATTGACTTTCATTATATTAGCAAGTGCATTGATTTTTGAGCATATCTTCAAAGATGAGTTTTCATATCATCAACATCTCAATTTCATAGAACATTATCATGATTTGAAAGAATATTTGAGATTTGAAAACTATTTGCATAGTTTATGAAAAACTCATATCAATGACATACTTTCCTACATGAATGTATTTACAAATTGTCATTGAGAAATGATTTTCTTGGTATCACCTATTTGCTTATCCATATGTTCAAATTATATTATGAATTAATTGGATATCATTATTTGTGATACACTTTTTGCCTGATTATAACATACTCATCTAGAAGCAATTCAGTTTTATAAGAAGAAAATTTGGGAATGGCCAATCCCAATGGGTTGCAAATTGCCTCCACTTAATGTTAGTTATGTGTTTTGATAATTAACTAATTACTAACTTAAGCATTGGAGAATCTAGATGTGTTTTCATACAGGATATTTATCTCTGTTATTCTGCTGAAGTTTGCTGCCAAGAAAAGCAAACTCGAGCCTATCAATGTTAAACACTGAGACAAGCAGAGAGGAATCCTGATCTTGACAACATGAGGGAATTCGAGCTTGTAAGTATTAAACTCGAATTTGGAAGTGAGATTCAAGAGTTCTCACATACACTCTTGAAGTCCAGGTTAGTAAAAGTTTGTTGCAATTGAAATGTTTTTGAAAACCTGATTGTCCCTCTTCGCTTCACTCTACCCTCGAGTCTAACCATAAATCCTCTCAAGTTCTCTCATCCTCCTTGACGAAACCCTGAGTAAATGACCTCCAGTGAAACCTACAGAATCCAACAGAAATATCCTCAATGTGATGGGAATCAATATGGAAGAAGCGTCAAATCAGTCAAGAGATCCTCCTCTTTCAAGGCCAGCAAGATCAAGAGCTACATACTCGAATGCGAAGCTCGAATGCTCCTCCTCCTCCTCCTCATGCTTCTATGCCTTCGATTTTGATACAAGAATCAAGGAAATTGTAGACCAAGCAATTTCGAGTTAATTGATAAGGAAGAAGCAGAAAGTTGGAAGATTAGTGACCGAGGTCACTAAAGGAAACAATGATCTCGTGGATACACAGAAAGATTCAACATAGCACAAGAAGAGTTGAAAAGAGGGCCGTAAAGAGTTAAGTGATCAGCTTGAGATCACACATGCCTAGCATTTCGACTCTTATGATCGCCATGATGAGCCTGAGTGATAAAATGGACAAACTTCCTCAAAATCAGTCCATGAGTGTTTCTGGTTCTGGTTTGGGCACTTCTACTTCAGCTGGACCAAGCTCTGATATGTCTAACATAGACTCTGAACCAGCCATCATCTCTGAACAAGCCATTACCACTGAACCTGAGTCATCCATTCCTACCACTCAGATTAACCCTCCATCTCAGCAACAGGATCTTATTCTTACACTTTCAAATATCCCAATTGATCCACCCTTGTTTGTTGATGACAAAGGGGGAGAAGAATGAGAAGGATCAATTAATCAATATTTTTAATTTGATCATTTTATAATCAATATTTGCTTTCGAAAGAAGGATGAGAAGGATCAATCAATCAATGTTTTTAATTTGATCATTTTATAATCAATATTTGCTTTCAAACTCTATTGCTTATATTGCATATTTTCTTTCAAACTTTAATCTCGCAATTTATATGCAATTTATATGAGAATTGCATTGTGATTCCAATTGTGCACAAAATAACATTCAAATGAACTCAACTTGAAAAATTTCATTTCAAAATGCAAACTCTCACAAAACTTGGAATTTGGTTTACAAGTGTTGTCATCACCAAAAAGGGGGAGAATGTTAGTTCTCTATGTGTTTTGATGATAATTAACAATTGTAAACACACATTGAATATTGTCTTTGGTAAGTTGAAAAACTTACTGTCAAAGCCAAACTCAAGTATTGGTCTCAATACTTAAGTATTGACTTGACAGAGAATTGCTCAAAAACCATTACACAAAGCAATACTCAAGTATTGGACGCAATACTCAAGTATTGGACGCAATACTCAAGTATTGGACGCAATACTCAAGTATTGAACTTACAGAGAGCACTCCAAGTTTTTCACCCTGTGCCAAACTCGAGTATTGATATGAATACTCGAGTATGGAACACACAGAGACAATTTCAACATTGACTTAAGATCTCAATACTCAAGTATTCAATTGAATACTCAAGTATTGGTCAAACAGAGAGTCATCAAGTTTTTCATCTTATGAAAACTCAAGTATTCATTTGAAAACTCAAGTATTGACTTGACATCAATTTATCAAAGTTTTCAAACACCTTGAATACTCGAGTATTGGTTTGCACACTCGAGTATTGAACCGATTTAAAGATTATGAGATTTATGCATATGTTGAATACTCAAGTATTCATTTCAATACTCAAGTATTGACTTGGGAAAGACTTCACAAAGTTTTTCAAAATGAATGAATACTCGAGTATTGAGTTGGAAACTCAAGTATTGGGCATACAGAGAGCTTTGCTCTTTGTCAATGATTTGAACACTCAAGTATTGAAAACAATACTCAAGTATTGAGGTTTTGAACTTAAACTTATTTTCATATCAAAAGTTCAAAACTCGAGTATGGATTTGGATACTCGAGTATTGACCCTATTTTAACGTTAAGGTCCAAAGTCAAATCTCGATGATTCTTCTTCGGAAGAAGAATACTCAAGTATTAAAATGAATACTCAAGTATTGACTTAAGTGCACAAGTGACAAACTCAAGTATTGATGAACATACTCAAGTATTGAACGCTAAGTTTGAAAATCAAATTTGACGAATTTGTGAAACCCTCTTATTTGATCTTAATACTTCCTATGATTAATCTCTAATGTTTCTAGATATGTTTAACCATTTTATTGGTGAGTTTCGCATGATTAGAGAATGTACATTGCAGTTTAAAGCAAAAGTAAAAGTGATGTCAAGACATTAAATGCAAACCCGTAAAGTTGCATACTTTTGGGTAATCCATCTGTACACGGCTACAAAGAATTAAAGAATGATTTCTACATCCAGCAGCTGCTATTCCAACGGACAAATTCACAGAGAGTCAACTCTGAACATCTGCCCAGCTGGATTAAGTGAAGTTTAGAGAGAGACGAAGACCTAAACCAACCGTAACCTTGTCTAATGAAGGAAACGGTTATAATCAAGATTACAACGGTCATTTAATGCACTCTTAGTATAAATAGAGTGGCATTCAATTCTTCACAACAACCACAACTCGCTGAAAATGAATTGCATTCAAGTCTTAAACTTATTCTTTCAGTTTTCATCTATATTGTATCTTTTGATACATAAGCTTCAGTGTTTATTATTATCTACTCTTAGAGAGAGTTTCTACTTGTAAAACATTTATTGTAAAGAATCACAAGTCAGGGGACTTGGTGATTTGGGAGTTCATTGATTACAACTTGTAAGGGGGAGTGAGTTCTAGAGAGAGAACTACTCTTTGAGTACAGAGTGTGTAATCTTTGAGATAGTGATATCACAAGTCTGGGGACTTGGTGATTGGGTTCATTGATTACAACTTGTAAGTGAGAGAATTAGTCTTGAGTACAGAGTGTGTAATCAATTGATATAGTGGAAATCCCAGAGTGTCCGGGATCGGACGTAGGTCAAGGAGTTAGACCGTACCGCATAAATCCTTGTGTCTAGTTGTCCTTCTCTACATCTTCTGTTCACCTCCGTTTTGCTGTACGAAAAACAGAGCAAATCGAAAAAGTTCTCAAAATCCCCAATTCACCCCCCCTCTTGGTGATTTCCTTTACTTTCATTTGGTATCGAGCATTGGTTATCTCGTTATAAGGATTAACATCCTAGATCAAAGATCCAATGGAAGGAATTCTACCCGAAGGAGCTTCAATCAACAGACCACCAGGTTTCAATGGAGAATATTACTCCTACTGCAAGGCTATGTTCAGAGTCTATATAATGGCTTCTGAATATGATTTATGGAGAGTATTCGAAAGAGGAAATTATGAACCGTCCTCAACAGAAGATGGAGTCAGAGTTCCTAAATTAGAAGAAGAGTATAATGAGAATGACAGATGGCAAGTCACTCTCAACATGAAAGCAATCCACATATTGCAAAGTGCTCTAAGCCAAAAAGAGTATCTACCACCTAGAATACTCAAGTATTCTTTTGAAAACTCAAGTATTGTATTGTCATCAATTTATCAAAGTTTTCAAGCACCTAGAATACTCGAGTATTGGACCCATTTAAAGACTACAAGCTTTATGCGTATATTGAATACTCAAGTATTCATTTCAATACTCAAGTATTGACTTGGGAAAGACTTCACAAAGTTTTTCAAAATGAATGAATACTCGAGTATTGGGCATACAGAGAGCTTTGCTCTTTGTCAATGATTTGAACACTCAAGTATTGAAGTCAATACTCAAGTATTGAGGTTTTGAACTTAAACTTATTTTCATATCAAAAGTTCAAAACTCGAGTATTGATTTGGATAGTCGAGTATTGACCTTATTTCAATGATAAGGCCCAAAGTCAAAACTCGATGATTCCTCTCGGAAGAAGAATACTCAAGTATCGAATGAATACTCAAGTATTGACTTAAGTGAACAAGGACACACTCGAGTATTGATGAACATACTCGAGTATTGAACGCTAAGTTTGAAAATCAAATCAGACGAATTTGTAAATCCTTAATCCTTGATCATAATATCTTCCAAGATTATTCTCTACTATTCCCTGCTACGTTTAACCATCTGTTTAGTGAGTTTCATACTGCTTAAAGAATGATTATTGAAGTTTAAAAGCAAAAGCAAAAGGTGATGTCAGAACATTAAATGCCGAGCCCAGAAACTTGCATACTTTTGGTTAATACATCTGCACACGGTTGCAAGGCATTAAAGAATAATTTCTACAACAAGCAACTGCTATTCCAACGGATAAATTCACAGAGAGTCAACTCTGATCATCTAGCCAGCTAGGTTAAGTGAAGATTAGAGAGAGAAGATGCCTAAACCATCTGCTAATCTTGGCTGAACTTCTCCAATGGATTTATTGGGATGGCAACGATCATTTAATGATCTCTGAGTATAAATAGGACTGCATTCAAGTCTCTTCAACAACTAGAACATCTGAAAACGCACAAGCATTCAAGTCTCTCAACTACCTTTCTGTTTTCACTTGTATTCTGTCTTTTGACATTATAAACTTCAGTGTTTATCATCACCCACTCTTAGAGAGAGTTTTTATCTGCAAATCATTTATTGTAAAGAATCACAAGTCAAGGGGACTTGGTGATTGGGTTCATTGATTACAGCTTGTAAGGGGGAGTAAGTTCTAGAGAGAGAATTTCTCTTGAGTACGAGTGTGTAATCAATTGACATAGTGGAAATCCCGTAGTGTCCGGGACCGGACGTAGGTCAAGGAGTTAGACCGAACCAAGATAAATCTTTGTGTCTTGCTATTCTTCTCTACATCATCTGTTCACCTCTGTTTCTGTTGTACAAAAACAGAGCAAATTGAAAAAGTTTCAAAATCCCCAATTCACCCCCTCTTGGTGATTTAGCTCCACCTTCACACAGTGACAAACTCGAGTATTGATGAACATACTCGAGTATTGAACGCTAAGTTTGAAAATCAAATCTGACAAATTTGTGAAACCTTCTTGTTTGATCTTAATACTTCCTATGATTAATCTCTAATGTTTCTAGATATGTTTAACCACTTTATTGGTGAGTTTCAAACAGATTAGAGAATGTACATTGAATGTTTAAAGCAAAAGTAAAAGTGATGTCAGCACATTAAATGCAAACCCAGAAAGTTGCATACTTTTGGGTAAACCATCTGCACACGGCTACAAAGAATTAAAGAATGATTTCTACATCCAAGAATTGCTATTCCAACGGACAAAATTCATAGAGAGTCAACTCGAACATCTCGCCCACTGATTAAGTGAAGTTTAGAGAGAGAAGAAGACCTAAACTCGAACTCCGAAACCTTGTCTAATGAAGGCAACATGATTATAATCAAGATTACAACGGTCATTTAATGCACTCTTAGTATAAATAGAGTTGCATTCAATTCTTCTCAACAACCACACTTGCTGAAAATGAATTGCATTCAAGTCTTACACTTATTCTTTCGGTTTTCATCTATATTGTATCTTTTGATACACAAGCTTCAAGTGTTTATCATTATCTACTCTTAGAGAGAGTTTCTACTTGTAAATCATTTATTGTAAAGTATCACAAGTCCGGGAATTGGTGATTGGGTTCATTGATTTCAACTTGTAAGGGGAGTAAGTTCTAGTAAGAGAATTACTCTTGAGTACAGAGTGTGTAATCAATTGATATAGTGGAAATCCCAAAGTGTCTGGGGACTGGACGTAGGTCAAGGAGTTAGATCGAACCAGTATAAATCCTTGTGTTTAGCCGTTCTTCTCTACATCTTCTGTTCACCTCTGTTTCTTTTGTCATACGAAAAATAGAGCAAATTGAAAAAGTTTCAAAATCCCCAATTCACCCCCTCTTGGTGATTTAGCTCCACTCAAATGATCCACGCTATTTTTTTGAAAGTACAAAAAGACCCCATTTTAAAATGATACGAGTGCAAAATGACTCATAAACTTTTACTCAAAGTGCATCAAACACTACATATTTTTCAAATGTGTAAAAATATATATAACATTCCAATGAGATATCGAAATACCAAAATACCCCATGTAAAAAAAAACAAAGTGAATACATTGTATAAAATTATTTATATGTATTTTGTTGGGTATTGTAGTCATATTTGCAGCTTGCATCTAGTTCTTTGTTTCTCTTTTGTTTGGCATAAGGATCTTGAATCGAGCTTAGTTTAATGATTTAACTAGTTTTTTATTAAGTCAATTTTATATCCAAAACTTTAAGTTTTTTGACATACAATATGTTTCTCCATAGTTATTTTCTTATGGTTTATATTTTACACCTTAAATTTAATTCTCAAAATTTTTTATAAAAATTGAAATATAAAATTTAAGTGTGTTAATTGTAAGTTAATTTCTAAAGAAAATTTAGAAAAAATAAAAATAAAATATTAATAGAAAATTTAATAGCATGTTTACTCCATCTAATATAATATGCATGATCACATCCAATTGCTAAATTATCACATCCAATTATTTGGGGTTGACTGTACATGAATAATGGACAAAATTAGAAAGCTATTAAGTTTAAATATAGAATTAATGAAGTTTAAGATTTTTTTTAGTTATAATAAAACATGTTAGAAGTGACTTTATAAATAGTATTAGTGAGTAGATAATAGTAATTTGCTTGTTAATTTAATGTTGATGTATAAAATTTCACTTTACATTCATAAAAATAGCATTAAATTTGAATAGTTAGAGAAATAAGTTTTTTTTTTTTTTGAATAAGTTAGGGGTATTTTGGTACTTTTATGTCAATTTTGAATGTTTATGGGTATTTTTACATCTCTAAAAACCATACGATGTTTGATGCACTTTAGGTAAAAGTTTATGAATATTTTTGCACATTTTTAAGCCGGAGGCATTTTTGTTCTTTCGGAAAAATAGCATGGGCACATTTTGCTCTGCTTTTTAATGGTTGTGGATACTTTTATACCTAATAAAAGTTTATAATATTAGGTGCACTTTTATATAAATTGGTGGATATTTTCACACCTTAATCCAAAAAATTGACTCGTTAAGTTTGACTTAATATACTACTTGACACTTCGTTTTTGCCACATCATCACTCTCTCTCCACCTCACCGTTCCTTTCCCCGGCACTGAACCTCTCCGTCTCCACGGCGCTTTGTGTCTACATGGAATTAAGAAAGGTGCCGTTTTGGTTAAAGTAAAATCCCTTCCTGAGCCAAAAAAAAAAAGTTGAAGTAAAATCCCAGCCCTAAATTCTACTATAATATAATCTTGGCCATTCATTGATTAACCTAGAGATAAGCTATGATGCACAAACATGTGAATTTTTGGGAGAAGAACGTGTAACATCCTAATTTTTATATTAAGATTTAATTACAAATAAGAAAAATTAATTAATTATGATACATGAATTTATTGTGTAATTATCAAAATAAAGGTTTGTATATAAGATATCATTTATGATATAAAAAGAAATTTATGAAATAATGATATGGAAATAATAAAATTTTTTTGTTGTTGTTAAATAAAAAAAGAAATGAATGATTGAGGAAAAAAATGATTTTGAAATTAATTGGGCCTTTTGAGGTTATTTTCCCTTTGTGACAAAAAAAAAAAAAAAAAAAAAAGAGAAGAGAAGAGAAGAAGAGAGGCGGTTGATTGAAGAAGAAGAAATTTTTTTTAAAAAAAATATAAATGGTGGCAGCGTTTATATTAGGGGAGGGGGAATGATTACACATTCACCGCCTCTCCCCTAATATAAATATAGGTGAGGGGTGTGAAAATGTGAAATAGTGTGTGTGTGTTCAGCGAGTGAGACGGTGAGACGGTGGGGGAGTGACGAGAGAAAGGAAGTTGGAGAAAAAGAGGAGTTTGGAGATATTTTAAAGTACGTTATTTATTTTATAAGATCATTTAGGTAGTTAAATTAATTTCTTTTCAATAAGCTTTCTTCATGAAAGTTGTTCTAAGTATTTTTCTCTTTCTAATGAGGGTAAAATAAAATTGATTAGTGAAAATTTTGAGATTGAATATTGGCACGCTTTTAAATTTTGATAATAGATGGTCAGTATGTGTGAAGAACATGATTAATTAATAACTTTAATCGGTTTAGATTTGTTAGTTTGTCTTTGTGGGAATTTAAAGTTATTTTCTATCTAAAAGGATTTAGGATTTATATCATATAAGATATTTTTTCTGATTAAATGAGAGTTTAAGCATTTAGTTAGATTACTAGAGGTATTATTTAAGGTTTAATCGGTTAATTTTGCTAAATCTTGAAATATATGAAATTATGAATTGGGATTTGAGATTTTAAATTATAGTCGATATGATTCTGAGTATGTGGAGGTTTGGAGATTGTTTAATAAATTGGGTTATATTTATAAAAATTGGTATTCGGTTAAAAATTGAGGAATGGATAAATTGTCATTTTTCTAGGAAAACTAAACTGAAATAATAGTTTAATTAATTATTTAATTATGATATTAGTGATTATTGTAAATTCTATTAACATATAATCATATATTTATTTTAAAGGGACCGATTTCTCTTACGCTTAGTGTCGTGTCAAGAACTTCGAGGTAACCACTTTCCACTCATTGTACTTGCTTATATGATGTTTTGTGAGTGATTTTTAATTTATGAAAGTTATGTTCTTGACAAAGTTGCCTTGTGGGATTTATTTTTGGAATGATTAATGATATTATATGTTATGAAAAATGTACTTTTTATGGTTTCTTGAGTGAGATAATATTGTCATCTTATTAATTATTGTGACGATGTACCATTGTCATAAATCTTGTTTGACATTTCATATATTCATGCCAAGATTATGATGTTGTGGAGCTGTGATGGTTGTGGAGTGATGATGAGAGTTATTGTGTATATAATACCACGTGGTATTGCCGCCACTGAGCGCACAGTGGATGGCCGGATATTGCCCTTGCTATCATCCTAATCATTTGGCCAGGATTAGGGTCAGCCCTTGGGACAATGACACCTTTCCATATTCGAAGGAAAGGGAACCCATGGTCCGATATGAGTTATGTAGTCTTTGGTCGGGCTAAACCTCATCATCGGAGAGCTTGATGCAGTCTTGTCATAGAGACTATACCTATTATATTACAGCCCATGGGTTCTCGGCGGTTATAAGGATGGGGGGTGATAAGGATTTTCAGGGTACTAACCTATTGCTTGGCATGTTATATATGTGATTCGTATTTGCTTTAAAACTTGTGACAGAAATTATGATCTGATAATTTTGTGAATTTGATATATAGTACTGGGTTATTTAAAATGTTTCACTTGGCACCTAACGAGCACGTATTAGCATTTACAATGAGTTGGATTGATGGTTACAAATATTTTTCAGGTGATAGTTCTCGTGTGGGTCAATCAAGGAAGGCTTCAAAAGCTTAAGTTACTTTTGCTAACGGCAGTGCTTCCACCTTTTTGGTACATGTTGAATTATTGTATATTGCCACGTCATTAGGGCTCATCTGACATATTCTAGTATATTTTTAGAAGTTCTGGCAAATTCTAAAGCAATATGTAATCTTAAAAGATAGGCCTAGTTAAATCCAAAGCTTAGCTGCGTATAAAACATTTTTATAAATGGTTTAATCAAGCTAATAAATAATAAATTGTCCTTTAAAATGGAGGATGTTACAGAACGTGTCAGACACGCGTATTTTCTAGATACGCGAATTGTGCAGAAATTCACGAATTAAGCTGGTCAACGAGTCAAACTGCAATTTTGCAATTTTCCCAAATCGAAGTGACTGGACTCGCGCCATCTAAGACTGAATGTTTTCTTCTTCCTCCATCTTTGGCCGCAATATCTCGTGAGATCGTGGATCGATCGACTATGTCCCACTCTATGTCTGTGTTCTTCCTCCGTCTCTAAGCTTAAACGCCGACTGTGATTGTGTTATTGGTAGCTATGATTCTGTTGTGTCTCACTCTCTCTCTGTGATCGTGATATCACTCCCCTCCCCTATTTGTCTCACTCTTTCTCTGTGATTGTTTATGCCAACTGTGATTGTGTTTTTATTACTCCCCTCCTCCCCTGTTTGTCTCTCTTTTCCGATTTCCCTTTGTTTCTTAATTTGGTTTTTATTGACTGTGATAGTTTTTATTGAAATATGCTCTTTATATTAAAAATATTATTTAATACGAAGACGTATTGGAACGTGTCGAAATATTAGTATTTTTGAAGTCACATGTCGAAGTCACGTATCGATAACGTATCGGAAATGCAGTGTCAGTGTCGGTGCAACATAGGAGATAAGATGACATAAAGCTTGACGAACCCCTCCTTCAACTCTTCCACCGTCCCCTAAGTCAGCATCATCCACTTCCTCTCCAGCATCTTCTACGTCGAATTGAAATCTCTTTAACCTTAAAGGTCATGAAGCACCGGTTTATTCTGTTTGTCCTCATCAGAAGGAAAATATCCAGGTGAAATTGACACAGATTTGCAACCTGGTATATATGATACGAAAGTCAAAAACTTTTTATTTCTTGCCATTTCCAAATTTTAAATATAAGAAGCAGGTTGATATATATGAGACGAAAATCAACCTTCCACTCCCACGAGGTTGCAACCTTGTAAAAAGTGAAACTCTGGAATTTTCGGTAAAAAACATACAAGCAGTTGAATTTTTTTCACAAACTGATAAAAGGCAGCAGAGGGCAGAGGAGAGTTTGTCAGGATATTATAGAATCACCGGCTGAGATTTTATTTTAACCCAAACAGGGCTGTTTTAACTCAATGAAAACAAGGTGCAGTGGAGAGGTTCTTAACCGCAAGATAATAGAGATTCATGAAGAAGCCGGAAGTTTTGCTCCCAATTTGAAATCTTATCAGTTTACATCTCTAAAAAAAATGCTATATGGTGTTAATTCCATCAATATTTTAAAGCCGGTCAAATCTATCCAATCTATGAGAAGGATGAATCTTTATGACAAAACAATTAAAAAAAATATTAAAGAAGGGACATAGGGAGTCAATGATGACATAGAACTTGGGATAGTATAGGGGAAAACCCTAAAATTTGAATTTTCTCTTCTCTGCCTCACAACCCTCCTTCATCTCTTTCTCGCCGACGGCTTGTGGCACCATCACAAGCCGCCGGCAAGTATCATTCTATGCCATAGCTGTGTCAGAGTGGTAGATCTATTCCCAGATCTTTGATCTGTGGCCTTCTCCCTCTGATTTTTGGGGGGCTGTGGACTTCTCTCAGCCTTGTGGCGAGTTTTTCCCTTTCCTTCTTCAGATCTGTTCTGTGGCGGTGAGAGCTATTTATCTTTTGTTTCTTCTTTTGTGGTGTTGGGTTTTGTGGTGGTATTCTTGTTTTCTCAGGCTGTGAGATCTGAGTATAAATCCTCTTGGTTGGATGGTTGTTTGAACGTTATTAGATCCGACTATCTCCTGCTCGGATTTGTGTTCTTGGGGGAAGATTTCTAGAGGTGTTATTTGGTGTGTGGTCGAGGTCACCATATTTGCTTGAATGGAGGAGGAGAAGTGTTCTTCAAGATATCATGAGTTTTCTTCCTTCTGAAGTTGGATTTTCTTTGATTGTTACCCCAAGTCGGGGTGTTTATATAGCTGCTCTAATTGTAGCTAATGTTTATTTAAAAAAAAAAGATGACATAATCAAACACCGACAAATCATTATATATAGCTGTTATGGACCCGAGTAATGGGCCTAGCAGAGTCTAGGCCTAGCAAAGGCACTTTATGATAGGATCTTCCTCAATCAGGTAAAATGCCAATTATCTCATGATCGTGCCCATAATCTGAGGTAATGCAGGTAATGGAATAAATACAGCGCAGATCGTGGAGACGTGTATGGCGGGGGAACGGACGCACAATCAGTAGGCTGGAACCCTAGGTGAATAGAAGTATATTAACTAAGTGCATGCTCTCCATTCTCAATTGATTATTTACATTCAGTCTCACTGTGCACACGCCCCACCCCTTTGGCGATACGCCATATTTGTGTTGCACGGTGATCACTGGTCATCCAATGTTATCTCGACCATAGATAACATTGGGTAATCTCCTTTGGGTGTTGACACATCCTTTGGAACTCTTAGATCCAACATTGATCATATACTAGCCCTTTGAGGCTAGACATTAATGTTCTACACTAGAACAATAGCACCGCCCATTTTCCCAGAATTCTTGAATTCATACCACGTAGGAAAGTATTTTGAATCTTGACTGAACTGTTCTTTCATTTTGTTTAAATTAAATTCAATAATGAATTCTAAGAAATACTGCCATAAAAAAAGAAAAAAAAAATATGAATCATTCAAATATGATTAAGTCATAAGCTTATCTCATGTATAACCGCGTCACAACGCCCTATGACCTGAGATCATCATGGATTCCTACATGATGAATCACTGGTCTTTGACCTAGTCAAAAGTCACTTTTGACCGGGTGATGATAAAGGCTGGGATCGGGATCAGTGGTTTTCATGCGGAGGGACATGTATGGTCAAGATGGAATTTGTCCCTCACATTCGTAGAGAGATATCTTTGGGCCCCTCGATGAGTGAGTCTAAGAAATGTATGGCCATACCGTGATGGAAAGGAGTTTCCATTTCACTTATTAGACTACTCGAGAATCGAGAAAGTAATGGTCAAGAAAAGGAAGTTGACATTATCCATGCCTCATCCTTGACCAAATTATCGCGTGACAAAAGGGACGTGACATGGTTGTACGATAGGTGTATCGTGTCATCGATCCCCATGTGAATTGGGTAGTCGCAATGTCTTGCTAGAGGCCGCTTGCGATTTGTGGGCTGACACATTGTTGGCCCACTGCCAATCTCACATGGGCCTGCAGGGTCGCACACAAGAATAATCCAACACGGGTAAAAGTGTCCAGGTTCATTGAATCTCAGATTAATCTGATATTAATGAATACTGAGTTTAATCAGGGTAAATATATATATATATATATTTAAATTCGAAAATAATATAATGATATTATTTAATTGAGATTAAAATATTATTATTATATTATTTGTTTTATGTTTAATTTATTTGATAAATTAAATATCTAAAACAAACAGAGATATTGTATCTCATTTAATTTTCGAATAAAGATATTATTGTCTATTTAATTTAAATTGAGATATTAGTATCTCGATTTAAATAAATAGATAGATATCATTTCTCGGATTTAATTTATTGAGATAAATTAAATCGAGGCTTTTAAATTTGGATTAAATAAATAGGTTGGATTAAATATATCGATAGATTTAATTAATTATTTTTTAATCTAGATTCAAATTCGAAATTTCGATCGGCTTTTAATTCGATTAAATAAATATTATTATATTAGATCTATCGATAGATTTAATTAATATATATTTAATCCAGATCTAAAGTTTGAATTCAAAAAAAAAAAAAAATACGATTAATTTTGCATTAAATACGCCGAATGTGTTTTAGAAAACTCACGGACTTTCGCCGAGCGTATTCAAAAGCCGCGAGAAACCCTAGAGTGAAAAATAGAGAGAGACGCAAAGAGGCGCTAGCACGCCACCGTAGCCGTGTTCGGAATTGTTCGTGTGGATACGGTGGAGGAAGCCGATTCTACGAGTCGTCTTCGCCGATCGAGGAGGTAGCCCACCCGTTCAACGAAGTAGAAACCGCGAACGAGTTCTTAAAAGGTAATATCCGAATTCCTTAGCCTTGGTTTAAACGCACTGAGTGATCCTCGGGACGGGATTCGTAGAAATTTTAATCCGCTTGCGTTGTACGGATCCTAACAGTCCTCTCATTTAATTCTTGAATTCATGTGCTATGGTTTGATAGAAGCCCTATTCTGGGATGTGTTGAGCAAGAAAGGTGTCATTTTTTATCTAATGTCAACAAAGCAAGAGAGGGTGGGTATAACTTTTTCTCTGCCTCAACGGGGCGTCAGGCTCGACGATTTTTGTACATCTCGTTTCTCCATTCACTAGTTTGGATCTGTCTCAAGAAATCTTATGAATCATTATAATTCTTGAAGAAATACATTGGAGGGACATTACAGCTGTACACCAAGAACCTAGTTTGAGTTTTTACGAAGTGTTGTGTCGTCTAGGAGAATTTTCTTGCCTTTTGACTATTGAAGCCATGAGAAGACAAGAGGATAGACTCACCACTGTCGCTTGCAGCGTTGAGCAAGCCAAGTGCGATACCAACCTTGTATGATGCAGCTATACCAAGAAAAGGAGAAATAAATGGGCTTGCCAATTATAAATGGGTTTTTGAGGTAATATTTTGGTTGAGCAAGAAATATCAAGTCATATTGGCTAAAGTATATAAAGACAAAGGCGAAAGGTTCTCTCGGCAGGAGGCTATTGTATGGGGTGTCACAATTTCAGGTCGAGGGCTGTTAATGACTATTGTCACAGTGCAAGTTGTAGAGGGCAAGACTTTGTTTGATATGGCTATATTAATCTCTATAACATTGAAGGTCTCAAGTTGCAATTACTATCCTATGACATGCAAGTTAGTAACTACAACACAGTTCAAAAGTTAAGATTTTCATAAGCCATGGATGCAAGGAAGGTTTGGGCAAGATACAAACTTTTTGCAATCACTAGAGATATCAAAATTCAGGTTCAAATTGATGGATGTGAGATGTTTGTGTTTGTTTTGAATAACCTTTAACTTTTTGCAATGTTTTAGAGCTGCAACTTGCCTATAGGTTCTCTATCTCCCAGCTTGGAACCAAAGCATATTACTTAGGAGGAAAACTCTTGCATGGCGGCTCAAAGCATAGATCAATAGCTTATGGGCAGCCATATCTTCTATTGCCTAGATACTCTTCAAGCAAGCAAAAGAAGCTAAGCTACTTGGGGAGGCAACCACCAATGCTTAATTCCCATTTTTCACCTTGAGGACAAGGTGAAACTTCAAGGGAAGGGTAATGTGAGAACTGCATTTCAAAACTTAACGAACTCTTGCTTATATTCACCTACAAAGTGCAATTGCCTGACAACACATAGATAGACATCTAGGTTTTGAAATTCCACAGGACAGAATTGCTCTTGAAAGATTTGCACCAATTCATCCTAATACCTTATAGTCCTTCCTGAAGAAACCCAAGTGAAAGTATCCAATGCATCGCCCTCAAGATTCATCACTGCCACATCAATCTTCAATTCTTCTGGAGTTTAGTAATATCGAAAATACTTCTCAGCTTAGCCTCGTGGATCCCTTCCTTCAAATTTTGGAAATTCTACCTTCGAATGAGGCCATTTAGAAGGGTTTCTACTCCACCAAAGATTCTCTATATCAACTTCATAATATTCGGTGTAAGTATCCTTGTTGATATGACTTGTCTCTCCCAAAATAACTATCAGTGTTTTTTGCTTCTTCAAAGTATTAATTTCTGCATTCATCTGTTTCAATTGTGCAAAAATGGCTGCCAATTGTTGCTTGTTGGACACATGGTGCTTTTGGGAAGGTTGCTACACCAAAATCACAACGGCGTCATTCTGACGGTTGGAATTTGGTGGGATGTCTATGTTCTGGTTTGTATTTAGTGGGCAATCATTCTCATAGGAAGAGTTTCGAGTGTTGACCATGGTATCTAACAGTTCGAAGATTCATTGCTCGATACAAAGTTGTTAGATCTTGCAGATTGCAAGTTAGCATAAAGGAAAGAATTAACCTAGAGCTAGAATCTGAGAACTCTTGTCAAACACAAAGATATTTTGATAATTCTCTGATAATCCTTTCATAAAACATAGTAGACATATTTATAGAGTGTACACACCACAACTGCTAATAACTAGTCATAATAACTGCTATATGAAACCTCTAAACAGATAAGTTCAAATAACTACTCTAAACTACTTCTAACTTCTCTTAAACATGTCTATTTTTCCTGGAATATACCAGAAGAGGACGTGGAGTCCTAACATTATTAACCATAGAATTGAGAAAGAGATATAGAGAAGAGACAGAATAGAAGAAGATGTTGAAGAGATTCTGAATAATCCCTATGCTTTCTGTATTTACCTCAAACTATACAACAAACATTCAAATGGGATAGTAGGCTATTTATAATGCTATAGCCTTCCTATATCCCCCCTTCCTAGGGCCTAACAATCATGTAACCAATTTAGGATTATTAACTAACTAATCATAGCAACTATATAGTTTATAAATCGGTCCTAGTCCTACTTTACAATTAGGTGCCTGAATACATATTATTAATATTCCATAAAATAGATGAACAATAAATGACTCATATACTTGACCTAAATAGTTTTCTCACATCGATCTGATATGTTTCCACCAGTTATATTTTTTTGTGTCTCCATAATAACTCCTATAGATAGTCAAATACCAATCTGGAATGCAAGATGTAATTTCTTCCAACACTACAAAGCATCCATTTACAGTATGGACTTTCACCGCAACTACTCCAAATATATTAGATATATTGAGGAGATATTTTGCAATATTTTCATTGTCTGCTACCAACACACTGCAACCCTTCTCTTTTTCTTCCCATTCGTCCTCCTTTGTGGGGACCATCTACTTTATGGACCCCTATAAACTCGGCGTCTATAATAAAATTTCCATTGGTCAACAATTCGGTACTTCAAACTGCCATTTTCTTCCTAAAAAAAAATAGAAAGGAATATGTTAGAACATTGACAAAAAGACCCTTAAAAATAGGATTCAAGGTTTAAAAAACTTAATATATATGACAAATAAGTTTCCTGATTTTGTAGCTGTTGACCCTTGAGCACAAGGGTTTCTTAAGAGGGGAGTATTGATATGTAGACTATAAATGTTAGTGATTAAGTAATTAAGGTTAATAATTAGGAAAGTGACAGCACACAAGTAAGTCCATGCGGCCTCACTTAGAGAAGAATTAGTTAGTTAGTTATAGTTAGTTACTAGCTGTTGGGATTTTGTTATATATATGGGAAGTCCTAGGCTATTGGGTTGTTGATCATTTGATGAAAAAGCATTTTTGGGTCCTTATCTGTTCTTCTCGTTGTCTCTCGCCTCTCTCTGTTCTTTCCTATCTCTCTCCTCTCTTTCCTAAATTCTTCTACACTTACCTATCAGTCATATCAAAGCTTTGAGTTCCTCAGCCTATCCTTTGTTTTTCGTCATTCTTGAATGGTTGTCACACGATCCTAGCATTCTATCATTGCCATGTCCGATCCTGTCGAAGCTCGATTCTAGGCTATCGAAGAGACTCTGCAACATTTTTCCAGGTTGTTGGCAGGTATTCAGGCTCTTTCTAATCAATTGGCGTCCTTACTCCTATCAAGGTCACATCAACAAGGGGATAAATCGCAAGAACACGACGTCCCACGGAACAACAATTACAGGGGGGTATCATTGACCCAAGACAGGGGAAAGAGGCTATACTCCTCTGACATGATTAACCAAAATGGAATTTCCAAGATTCCATCGTCCTGACATTATGGGATGGTTGTATAATTGTGTAAGGTATTTTGAAGTTGACGGAAACCAAAAAATTGGGAGGTACACCTCTTAAGTGTTAATCTTAATGAAAAAGGCTATCTCTGTCATCAAGCGTTCATGAAAGAGGAACAGGGTCAAGCGATTGTGGCTTGAGTACAAACATGCACTTTGAGTTCGTTTTGGCTCTTCGTATGAATCACTAATGGGCAATTTTAAGTGTGTATACCAAACAGAATAACTATACGACCACAACGACGACTTCGACAATCTCTGCTCCAAATTACGATTACGCAAGGATCATGCCATTTAAGAGTATTGAAGGGCTCTATAGCGACTATGTGCGACAAGTTCATCTCCAATGGCTTTGATCATTGTTGGAGGCTAGGAGCGTAGCAAAGAATTATGAATATAACATTCAAGAAGAAACTTCTTTTAAAGCATGGCCACGGCGTAATAATGGCGACATATCTGGTTCCCTTTCCCGGTGGAAGAATTCCAAGAGCCCATCTTCTTCAAATAGGTCTCCGATTGTTGACAATAAACAAATGTCTTCGGTCGAACCCAGTGTGTATTGAGGGAAGCATAATGGTAGTTTCAATATTGGTTCTTCTACGATGTCTACAGCACGAATAGGGGGCTATAATGCGAAGGGATCACAAGCTTTCAACCAAGATGATCTCAAAGAACTTCAAGCTAAAAACCTATATTTCTACAGACATAAACTATTCTCCTGTGGCTTACTTATCCTCAACGACAATGGATGCAAGTTCAATTGATCGAACTCGATCCTATTAGAGAAGGGAAGGACGAGGCATTAACAGAAGAGGACGTTAATCAACAGGGAGGACCTCTTCTTGACGCAGATGAATGCCTTCAGATCTCCCTCTACGTAATCCAGGGGAGTCTTGGTATTATCTCAATGAGAATCCAAGGCTTTGTGTGCCGCAAACCCGTTCAGGTATAGATCCATAGAAAATCAAAGTAATAATGGAGTGGCCTGAACCGTCCACAATAAAACAATTACGATCCTTCTTGGCAAGTTACTATCGAAGGTTCATAAGAGGATATGGGGTTTTGGCAAAGCCCTTGAAGAATTTATTACGAAAGGATCAGTTTAAATGGTCCACAGAAGCTACATACACTTTTTAGAAGCTGAAGGATACTCTTAGTTCAGCCCAATCCTTGCACTACTTGATTTCTCTAAGCCTTTTGTTGCGGATACAGATGCATGTTCTATGAGTATTGGTGCTGTAGTGATGCAAGGGGACCAACCATTGGCGTTTTTCTTAGGCCCAAGACACCATAACTTGTCCATATATGATAAGGAGTTACTAGTTGCTATCGAGCATTGGGATTAATACATGGAATGAGACATTTTGTAATCAGAACTGATCAGCAAAGTTTGAAATATTCGCTGGATCAAAAATTAAAAACTTCTACATGTATTGGGCCACTAAATTAATGGGTTACGATTATGAAATCCATTACAAGGGTATCAACAATAATGTGGTTGATGCCCTGTCTAGAATGAAAAAGATGCACAAGTTCGGATGACTTGTTGATGGAAATTAAGGGAAGTTGGGAAAGTGATTCTGAGATCCAAACTCTTATTGATAATCTCAAGAAAGGTACTGGTATTGATGGTAAATTTACTTGGCATAGGGACTTGCTATGTAGTGGAAATCGTCTGGCAATAGGTAATGAGCTTCGTTGAGACAAAAATTTAGAATGGTTCCATGCTTCTTCTCAAGGAGGTCGCTCAAGAATACAAGCGACATATGAGCGTGTTAAATCATTGTTTTGGTGGAGACACTTGTTTGAGGAGGTGAAGGAATTTATCTAGCACTGTGATGTGTGTGCTCGATGCAAGTATGAAATAGTAGCTTATCCGGGTTTGCTTCAGCCTTTGCCAATTTCTAGCAAGGTGTAGGAGAGTGTGACCATGGATCTCATTGAAGTTCTCCCAAAATCGAATGGGAAAGACGCTATTTGGCTGGTGGTTGATAGGTTAAGTATGGACATTTTATTGCCCTGTCATATCCATTTTTAGCATCCACTCTTGCACAGCAATTTTTGGATGGTTTATATTGGTTACATGAGGCTTCAGTAGAAATCATATCATATCGGGACCCATCTTCATTAGTAACTTCTGGCAGGAGTTTCTAAAGGTACTTAAAGTAGAGCCAAAGTTAACTTCCTCTCATCATCCTCAAACTGATGGGCAATCTGAGGTATTAAATAGATGTTTGGAAACATATTTGTGCTGCAAGTGTTGGGAACTTCCTTGAGAGTGGTATTAGTAGTTGCCTTTAGCTGAATGGTGGTATAACACCACTTTTCACTCATCTACAAAGGATACACCTCATGAGCTCTTGTATAGATAACGACCATCATTGTATGTTCCTTATTTACCTCGTTCAGCAGTGGTAGATGCTGTAGATCAATCATTTGTTGCTCGTGAAGAAGCCTTATTGGTGGTTAAGCATCATTTATCCCAAGCTATTAATATGATGAAGCAACAGGAAGATTCCCATAGGATAGATACAGAATTTCATGAGGGCAACGGGTTTACATAAAGCTTTAGCGTTATAGACAAATTTCAGCTACTTCTAGGAGCAATCAGAAATTGGCTCATAGACTCTTTGGGCCCTATAGAGTGACACAACGTGTAGGTCTTGTTGACTACAAATTGGACTTGCCTGTTGAAACTCGAATCCATGACACTTTCCATATTTCCTTGTTGAAGTTGTGTCCTGACCCATCTATGAGGTCTCGGCATCTGCCTATTAATTGGCCAAAACCTCCTACTCTTAAAGAACCAGAATAGCTATTGCAGAAGAGAGTTGGTAGAAGGAAGGTCTATATTATGAATGAGGTTCTTGTTAAATGGAAATAGTTGCAAGAAGAGGAGGCTTCGTGGGTTCTACTTTATCATTTTTAGCAGCATTTTTCTGATTTTGTAGTTGTAGACCCTTGAGGACAAGGGTTCTTAAGGGTGGAGTATTGATATGTAGACTGTAAATTTTAGTGATTAAGTAACTAGGGTCAGTGTTGTCAAAAACAAGTGTAAAAATGTAAGAACTTATGTTTTTACGTTTTTACTAGGGTCATAAGTCTTTGAAACGCAAGTAAAACCTATCCTGAGCGAAATTAGTAGAAACTCGGCTTAAACACATAAAAAATGTAAAAACTTAAGTTTTTACAGTTCTTACTCTAACCAAATAAATAAATAAATAAATAAAAAGATGAAATTTTTTTCCTCTTTTTTGGCTGAAAAAAGGATGAAAAGTTGAAAACCCTATTTCCATCGTGCATCTTGGACTCGGGATTACTGGAAAGTGGAGACTGGATAGTTATATATAGTTTTTAACGTATTTCCATAGTTATAAATGTAAGTTTTTTTTAACATAAGTTTTTTTTAATGTTTTATATAATTATATGACTTATATATTTTAAATATGAAGTTATTCATTGAATTTTAAGTAGTGATTTATGTTTTTTTTTTCCATGTATATATATATATATATATATAATTTACCTTAAGTAGTAGAAAGTAGAAACTTTACGTTTCGTGTCGTTTCTACGATTTACATTTCTCCACCCCCTTCCATGTCTATATAGAAACTTGATTTTGACAAGGGTTAATAATTGGGAAAGTGATGGCACAGAAGTAAGTCAATGAGGCCGCACTTAGAAGAACTAATTAGTTAGTTATAGTTAGTTACTAGCCGTTGGGATTTTGCCTAAGGTCTGATCCTATATATATATCATATATGGGAAGTCCTTGGCTATTGGGTTGTTGATCATTTGATGAATAAGAATTTATGGGTCCCTCGTGTTCTTATCGTTGTCTCTTGTCTCTCTCTATTATTTCCTATCTCTTTTCGCCTTCTTTTCCTTAAGTCTTCTACACTTACCTATCATACATATGCTTCAAACTGATTTTAGAGTTTCCTATAGCGCTATTAGTTCTAGTTTTTACAATATGTTGATGTTTCCGTTGTTACTATGGTTTCTTTTCATATGTAGGAACTTTTTGTTATGATAGCCTTAGAATTCAAACATAACCTTTAGATAATTTCTATTACACATAATGGTTCCTCAAGAGACAAGTACAAAAATCATAAAACATTCATGCCTAACTGCTAATTTCTATTACACATGATGGTTCCTCTAATCCTTTCAAGACTTACGCAAGAAAGAAAAGATGAAAGGAGAGGAATGATTTGGCAGAGAAAGCGGGAGAAAACAACAAAAACAACAGCCAACTTACGAGGACAATATAGTGTTAGGCAGGGATGAAAGACAAGCAGCTATGAATTGAGAGTTCTAACCTCTTGAATGCTAGATACTGGGTTATTGGGGGTTTCATTTTATTCTTGTGCATTTGAGTCTTAATTTCTCCGGGTTTAGCTTCTATACCAGATGATGTACAGAAGTTTGTAACTCAGCAATTGTGGATAAATAATAAAGAAATTCAGTTGAGTCCCAACACATTCATAGAGAGGAAGTATGCAAACCAAAAGGAAGAAACAATTAGAAACAGATAACCTACTACTTCATAACATAGGAACAGAAGGACAGTGAAATCCAAACCTTTCGCGGTAGTCGGTTCATAGGGACTAGTCTTTTCAGATCCCAAATAATTTCATAAACACCACGAAGTTGACTAGATGTATGAGTATATGGAAGTGCCTCTAGAAATCCTGCCTGCTTTTTCGGTTAAGACACTCGCTCCCCGTGTCCTTGAGTTTAACTAAGGAAGAGTCTGTTTTATCCTAGAAGCATCCCAAGTCAATGTTCTTGTAGAGTTGATGATTGAAGTATTACCTAAGAATATGATTTTATAATGCTATCTGTCACAAAAATACAGCACAAACAACCCTACACTATAACTGTTTTTCTGAAGATAACAACAAGCATAACCTTTAAAATGAACAATAAATAGCTCAATAAGCAATCATACAATTCACAAAAGATCTGCTTTAGATTTGTGAGGAAGAAAGGCAAAACAATGGAACTCAGATTGGCCAGCGATAAGCACATAGTAGAGCCAAGGGCAAGCTTTTCAAATTTTCGGTTCATGTGTTAAGGCAATAACAATACTTGGGGATTAGGATCAAAGAGGAGAAGCCACAATCCGATCTAATTGTTAAGGGGATCATGAGTAGGGGTGGAAACAGGCCAGGCCGGGCCAAGCTTCGCCCTTAACAGGATCGTCCGGTTTTATAACAAAGTGGCCTATTACAAGCCTTTTTTCGGTCTAAGACTAGGCTTTATAAACCCTGGCTTGGCCTTTGGCCTATTAAGGAGGCTTGTATTTTTAAAATTTTTAAGTAAGCCAACAAGCCTCACCGCAAAACATATTTACTTCAAATAGGCCGAAACAGGATGAAAACAAGCTGAATTACATAAATTAATACTAATGATCTAAAATACATCATAAAATATGAAACCAAATACAACAAAATAACAATTTTCATTACAAGTTCACCAATTTAAACCGAACAATGTCATATATCCATATGTTAACAATCATTATATCATCAAATATTCAATCTATAATAAAACTTCTTGCCACAGTCTTTACAAGTTATCAATAATGCAACTCATTCCCCTAACTCTGTGCAATACACGGAGAACATGTCTAGTTTATGGTAAAGTCCACTCTTGACATCTTCTGTTTCTTTCTACTCTTGATTTTGTCAAAGAATATTTAGTGCTAATCAGCAATATCAGTCCAAATCAAGATTAAAGTTGAACAATGTACTACTATAAGTTGCATATAGATAATTCAACAAAACTCAGAAACACTGTCCCTTGATTAATATGACGCAGAAGTTTGTTTGCCTTGCTGGCTCAATGAATCAAACCAACACCTTAGCATTTCCTACAATATACATAGAACAAGAGTTAAAATCATTGATTCATGAAAGGCAGTGAGTCAACAGAAATCTCAGAAAGGCAGTGAGTCAACAGAAAGCTCAAAAGCAGTGAGTCAACCGAAAGCTCAGAAAGGCTGTGTTACATTCTCAGTCACACGTTCTGCTTATAACTTGCAACTAATTAACAAAGTGATGCTATTGGTAGAGTAGATGAGACTCACTATTTACAAGAACAAATCAACCAAGCATCTTAAGCACAAGATATCCACTCTTTGAATATTAGTATTGGGCTTTACTCAAATCAAATTAACTCTTAATTAAAAGCTACAGCCAATTCCTATAAAAAAAAAAAAAAAAAAAAAAAAAAAAAAGCTACAGCCAATGAACATTACAAAACAGTGGAACCAACCAAGCCTGTCTAAGAAAAATAAGCAAACAAAAATATAGATAATCAAGAAAGAAGTCAGCTACAGTCAAAATTAACAAGTATATCAATAGAAACAGAGCAAAGTACAAGGAAGAGGGAAGGAAAGAGAAAGATAAAGTAGCCAGCTAGCCAGCTAATATTGAGACTTCCAACAAATCCCATACATTCAGACTCTGAAGCATGGACACGCAATTTTCTACAAAATTTATGTGTCGGGCTGCCGGACACTCGTGTCGGACGTTTCGCACCTTCTCAGATGCCTTCGCCACTGTTCCCTTTTCTCTCCTTCTCAAATCTGAAAACTCAACTCTCACGGAGTCATGGCCAGTCGGTCGTTGCCGCTTGCGTTGCGATCTGCCTCTCCTCGAATGCGATCGGCCTCTCCTCTAAAGTTGAAGTCGACTGCGATCTGCCTCTCCTCGACTGTGATCTACCATTTATACCTGCACGTCTCGCTCTAACTAGGTATTCTAAATGGGTTTCACTCCAGTTTATTTGAGTTTCACGTCTCAATCAATATTTGTTAATTCTTTATTTGAGTTTTTCTTTAATTTGTAATTGTAATAGGCTCCGCCTTGGAGATTAAAAATGTTTGAGTAAAATACTCTAACTATCCTTTTGTTTTTACTTTAATTACATGTAGGCACTCCTCTCTATTTTAAAAACTCATATAGACCTCCTTTTAAAATTAAAATTATAATACACAAACCTCCCTTATATTTTGAGATTCTATTTCCATCCACCCAAACTGTTAGTTGACTGTTAAGTTTGACTTTTGAACTTTTGTTTTATAAAATTACCCGACTTTAACATTAGAATTATTTAATATATATATATATATATATATATGGGAAAAAAATTATATCACCAAATTTTTATCTAATAGATTTTTTTAAATTTCTAATATGTTAAAAATTTATGAATTTTGAGATTATAAAATTTATAATTATAATTTTTTACCATATTTATTAAAAATTTATTTATTTTTAGTTTCTTAAATGACTAAAAATAGATATCAAATATATTATTTTCTATCAAATATAATAAACTATATATGTTTGAGAGATTGGATTAAGTCATTTAAATTTAAATTTTGATATTTTTTCTTCAAATATTTAAAAAAACTTACTTAAATTTTTAAAAGTTTGTAATATTTATAAGTTGTCAATTAAAATTTAAGATTTAGCATTAAGGGTAAATTAGTAAATAAATTTTATAAATTTCAATTAAAAATATATTTTTAGAATCTTTTCACAATATTCTTAATAGAGTTAATGGTTTGGACTTAAGTGTATGTTACAAAATAGAAGGGAGATTTATGTAATTAAGACAAAACAAAAAGGTGGTTAGAGTATTTTACTCTAAATTTAATTGATAACTTGTAAATATCACAAACTTTTAAAAATTTAAGTAAGTTTTTTAAATGTTTGTAGAAAAAATATCAAAATTTAAATTTAAATGACCTAATACAATCTTTCAAACATATATAGTTTATTATATTTGATAGAAAATGATATATTTGATATATATTTTTAGTCATTTAAGAAACTAAAAATAAATAAATTTTTAATAAATATGGCAAAAAATTAAAATTATAAATTTTTAACATACTAGAAATTTTAAAAAATATATTAGGATAAAAATTTGGTGATATAATTTTTTTTTTTTTTTTTGCCCACACATATTTTTTAAATAATTCTAATGTTAAAGTAGGGTATTTTGGTAAAACAAAAGTTTAAAAGTCAAACTTAATAGTTAACTAATGGTTTGGGTGGATGGAAATAGAATCTCAAAATATAAGGGAGGTCTATATGGGTTTTCAAAATAGAGGGGAGGTCTATGTAATTAAAGTAAAATAGAGGGGTGGTTAGAGTATTTTACTCAAAATGTTACAATCAATATATGAGGTAGAATATTGTTACTACTAAAAAATGTTACTACCATTTTCTTACTGTTGGATCTATTATTTGATTCAACGGTCCTATTTATCCTACTTAATACCTTCTTCCTTGTCCACATTTCTCCTTCTTCCTCTTCCACTCTCCCGATCGGATACCCAGCACATCGCTGCCAGGACGCGTCCACCATCGCCACCGTCCCTCCCCCTCCTCTACGCCCCTCTTCCTCACTCCACCGCCCCACTCCCTCTCTGCTAGGGTTTCTTCCTCTTAGGGTTTTCAAGATTTTTCCCAAACAGAAGTACGAAACGCAGCATAGGTCTTAACTACCATTAGCTATACGATTTCAATTTCTGCCATATTGTTTGCTTTTGCTTTTGCAAATCTTAATTACCTATACGATTTCAATTTCTGCCATATTGTTTGCTTTTGCTTTTGTAGATCTTAATTAGCTATATGATTTCTATAGGACTAGCAACTTAAAGCATCACAGTTCGTGCTTTTGCTGCTTTTCTGCTTCAATTTCTGTCATTTTTCAATTGACTTGTTCAAGAGAGCTTAGAGTTTTAATTTTTCAATTGACTTGTTCACGATTTTAATTTTCCTTTTTGCTTGGTTTACTTTCCAAGAGAGCTTAGGGTTTAAATTTAAGTTTATATTGATCTAGTTGACTTGTTCTGAGTATTGAAATTTTAAAAGTTTGCTTTTCTCCTGTTTGTTTATAAATGTTTACATCATTGCTTTCTTATTAATGAAGATTTTTATATTGGGAACCCCTTGTTAGTTATGATTAGTTTTGATGATGTCTTGAGCAAAAAGTTTATATCATATACATTGACTAATTACTTTGTTTATTATAGGTTAGTCCAAATTAAATTATAGAGAGAATGATAAAGAATAGAGTTTGAAGAAAGAAGAATTTGTTAAATATCATGAAAATATTAAAATTTAAGTTTCTGTGATCAAATAGAAGTTGGAACGGCTCAATTCAGAGTTAAAATAAGCAAGTTCAAGCTTCAGGCTGAATATTAGTTTGTTTCGAGGCATTATTGCAATTTCAGCTTTTTCCTAGCATGAACAATGTCATGCTCGAGCAAGGTATACTTTCAACTCATTTTTAGCCCAAAATCCGCACTTGCTCGAGCATAAAAAATGCTTGCTCGAGCAGAGAAAAACATTTGCTCGAGCAAGGTCGTGCTTCAACTTCCTCTGTTCAGCTCTGTTTCTGGCGACCTTCGGTAATTCGACAATATCTCCCAAACCAGGAATCGGATTGACATGAAATCAGTGGCATATGAAACTAGACTCCTAATTCGTCCTTTGGGTATAAAATCTATGACAAAAGAAGTTCAGATGAGAGAGGTATGGTTTTTTGAAGTTGCAACAAAAATCATCATCATATTCCAGACCAAGCTTTGGTAATTTGAGTGTATCTCACAAATTACAAATCCAATTGAGCTGAAACCAGTGCGATTGGAAACTAGACTCAAATGCATTTTGAAAAACATCAAGAACATGAAAAAAAGATCAATTGAAGGAGATATGATGTTTTGAAGTTGACAATATGTTCAGAATGTTGCAAAAAACGCTGATTAAGAACAACCTCCAATCATCTGATGATAAAGGACAAAGTACAATGAGTTTGGAGCTGATTCTTCTTGCATTGGAAAGAATACTTGAAGAGCTTTATGAGGATGTGTGGTTTGCCAAAATTGAAGCTTTACCGAAGACATTATGCTCGCTGGAAATTGCCATCAATGTGATTGCTTCTTGAAAGTCTCTATACTCTGGAAGTTGAAGCTTTGTACTGGAGAGTATTATGCTTATTCACATATGATCTGAAACTTCAAAGACATGATGCCCAAGCATAATCTCACAATTATCCAGCCATGCTCGAGCAGAACAATTGGCATGCCCGAGCATCATCGTGGAAATGGCAAAATTGCAAGTTGAAGAGTCATGCCCAAGCAGATGGTAAAAGCATGCTCAAGCAACATCATTATAACTAGAATCATGCTTGAGCAAGGTATTTGTAATGCCCGAGCATCATTGAGATTATAGTAGAAAAATGCAAGATGGACAGTCATTCTTGAGTAGAGAATGAAGCTTGCTCGAGCAACAGCGTGGGCAACAACATTTTCACTGAGTTGGGAAGTCTTGCTCGAGTAGAAACAAAGGCTTACTCGAGCAGAGGAAAAAATGTGCCCGAGCAACATCGACCAACTCTTCATTCTCTATCTCTGAAAGTCGCTTGCCCGAGCATGAAAATGGCTTGCTCGAGCACCATGCTCGAGCAAAGGTAAATGCATGCTCGAGCAACATCAATCGTATTCTGATTCTTAGCCTCTGGAAGACTCTTGCACTAGCAGAAGAAAAAGGTTGCCTGAGCAACCATGTATCTGAACCTATTTTACTCTCTGTCTAAGCGTTGCCCGAGCACGATGCCTTGGTCTGAAGCATGCCCAAGCAGAGTGATACTCGAGCAGAGGAAGAACCATGCTCGAGCAACATCGGTTAAACTAATCTTCTCGCCTCTTCCTGCACCTTGCCCGAGCAACAAAGTATGCTTGCTCAAGCAACACTATTCTTTCTCTGATTTCATATCTTCTGAACAAGTCTGCCCGAGCATGAATTTATTCATGCTCGAGCACCATGCTCAAGCAGACAAAAATCCTTGCTCGAGCATCAACGACCAAGAACATTTTTCTGAGCAATCTAAAGGAGCTTGCTCGAGCAAGCTTGGACTGTTGCTCGAGCAATGTCATCTCTGTTCCAAATCACCGTTCTTCGAGAATCATGATTCATCGAATGGATTATTACTTCTTCTGATTATTACTTATTGTGATTACCAAATGCTTTTAACCAATCTGTTCATGAGTTTCAGATTATTTAGACATGGATTACCAGTGGATTTGAATAAAGCGATCTCATCTGTCGGAAGCATTAAATGCTACTACCTAAACTGGTAATAAACACAGAAACCAACTTTGATCGAAGTAAGGCCATTCTGAAATTTTGTCTGCGCATTAAATGCCATTTCACAACGGGCATAACAAAAAGAATGAAAGAGAATGTCAACTCTGTGCATTCCACCTAAGTACTCAGATGAAGAAATCCTCAACGAATGCATCATCTGTCTAACGGATATATTCAAGACTCTCAATAGTCATATTCAAACATTAAAATAGACAGAATCAAATCCTTCAATGATCCTCAAGCTTCAACCAAGTATAAATGCCCAAAGGTTTGAATTCATCAGACGACAGAACTAACGCATACACAGACAAATCATTCAAAGTGTTCAAAGTCTATTATGTATATATCTTTGGATATAACTGAGCTTCAGTGCTTATCATTTATCTACTCTGTGAGAGAGTCTTTTCATTTGTATTACAATTAGTTCAAATCTCAAGATAGAGGTATCTTGAGTTGTAAGAACCAGCTGAACCCAAAAGGGGGGGGGTGAATTGGGTGAAGTATAAAAACTTAGATTCTTTGAAAATCTTTTTGCAAATCAGTAAATTCAGTTTGTATGACAGAAATGAGTTATAAATTAATTGACAGTCATTTAGACATAAATGCTGGAAATGTAAGAGATAAGGGAAGAGAATGTGCAAACTGATTTATACTGGTTCGGCCCAATCCTTGACCTACGTCCAGTCCCCAAGCCTCACTTGGGATTTTCAATCCACTATCTTCTTTCAACTTGATTACACGTTCTGTAACTGAAGTAACCCTCTCACTAGGATTCACTCCCCCTTACAAACGTAATCAACACACTCGCTTGATTACACACTCAGACTCGAAGTAATCCTCTCACTAGGATTCACTCCCCTTACAAGCCGTAATCAACACAATGTATATCCCACTCAAGATTACCCAATCTTGAGTAACTCTCGATAGAAAGATAATGTGTTTACAATAAATCTCCTCTCTTAGAAGTGAATAGATAAACACTGAAGATCAAATACAAATCACTTCACTCTTTAAGTTATATAAATGATGTAAAACAGAGAGTAAATGATGTAAAAGCAGAGTATCAGCATGTTGGAAGTGTAGGCTTGTATCTCCATGTTTTTCTTCTTGAATCTATCCTCTTTTATAGGTAGAGAACACCATATGACCGTTTATAGCCGTTGCCCATATCAGACAAGGTTTGGGTTGAGCTTTGGTCTTCTTCTCTCTCTAGTTTCTGCTTAATCCAGCTGTGCAGAAGTTCAGAGTTGACTTCTTGACAATAGAGCCATTGGAATGACAGCTGCTAGATGTAGAAAGCATTCTTTAATTCCTTGTAAACGTGTGCAAAAGGATTATCCAAAAGTATGCAACTTTTCTCGGGTCTTGCTTTTAAAGTGCTTGACGTCACTTTTTGCTTTTGCTTTAAACCTTCACTAAACATCTTCTAAATCATCTCAAACTCACCAACAAAGTGATTAAACATATCTAGGAACATAGAAGAATGATAATGGAAAGTATTAAGATCAATCATGAAGGTTTTGCAAAATCGTCGAATTTGAATTTCAGATTCAAATATGCAAACTTGAGGTTTGTTTTTCCAAACTCGAGTTTGGACTTTAATGTGAAAAGTTGATCTTAGTCGAACATCAAAACCGGAGGTTTTCGGTCCTAAACCCGAGGTTTTCAGCACATTAAAAACTGAAATGCTCTCGGGTTGGCCAAAACTCGAGTTTACAACTAATAGACTCGAGTTTGGTTCTCTTTAAAACCAATGTTTGCTCTCTGTAACCCGCAAACTCGAGTTTGTTACTTATAGGCTCGAGTTTGGATGTTCTTCGGGACCTGGTTGCTCTCTGTTTGAGCTAAACTCGAGTTTGTTCACTTATAGGCTCGAGTTTGGCTTTTTCCAAATGTTCATTTCTTCTCTGGAACTCTCGAGCTCGAGTTTGTAACTAGCAAACTCGAGTTTACTAGTAGTACTATGACTTGGTTGCTTCTGACTTGCCCTGGCTCGAGTTTGCAACTTCATCAACTTTCAAAGGCCATATCTCCCTGGTCAGAACTTTGTTTTGGTCCGTTCAAAGCTTGATGGAAATCCCTTTGAGTCTACTTTCATATGCCACTAATTTCAGCTCAATTGGATTTGTCTATTGTGAGTTACACTCAAAACATTGAAACTTGGTTTGCTGTGTGGTCTGGATTTCTCTGTCAACTTCCACAATTCATACCTCCTTGATCTAAACTCCTTTGGGCTTTAATTTTATATCAAAATGACTCATTAGGAGTCTAGTTTCATATGCCACTGGTTTCACCTCAATCCGATCTCTAGTTTAGGAGATATCGTCGAATTACCAGACCTCGCCCGAGCTGAACGTGAAACAGAGTTCTTTGAAGTCTTGATGACCGCCGTAAACTCGAGTTTGCACTTATAGACTCGAGTTCGCCTAGTCCAGAGACACCAAAAATACTGAAGACACTTATTGGCTCGAGTTTGTTGTGGCTTTCTCGAGTTTGAAGTCCTAAACTCGAGTTTGCACTCCTAAACTCGAGTTTGCTCATATCAGATAGGCAAATTACTGCAGCAAGATAGTAAACTCGAGTTTAATGCTTGGAGACTCGAGTTTGCTCATCCAGAACCTTATTTTTGCTTGTTTTAACTCTGAATTGAGTCATTCCAACTTCCATATGATCTTGGAGGCTTCTAGCTTCAACATAAGAACTTGAATAATTATATCTTCATTCCATTCAGGCAAGTTCTTCCTTCTTCCATCTCCCAACTTGATCATTCTTCATCATTTAACTTGGAATGACATCTTGCTTCCTTGACAACCTCTCGCAAGTTCTTTTTTCTTTAATGTTTCTTCTTTTTCTTGAACTTGACATTTTCTCCAATTTCTTCTTTTTATAATCTCTTATCTCCTTCTTGATCTATGATTCAACTTGAACTAATCTACATTAAACATAGTAGTTAGTCAATGTAGGAGATAAATATATCATCAAAACTTGTGTCTCTTATAAAGGCATATATATTAGACATCATCAAAACTAATCATATCTAACATGAGTGTGGGTGTATCAATTACAACTTGTAAGGGGGAGTGAGTCCGAGAGTGAAAGGATCATCCTTCGTTTACAGAGTGTGTAATTGTGTCTACGGTTATTTGGTTACAGCTTGTAAAGAGAGGTAAGTCCTAGTGAGACGATTACTCAAGAGTTACAGAGTCTGTAATCAAGTTTGGATATAGTGAAATCCCAAAGTGTTTCTGGGGACTGGACGTAGGTCAAGAATTTGACCGAACCAGTATAATCTCTTGTATTCATTGCTCTCCTCTCTATCTCTGTTTTAAGTATTCTTGAGCAATTAAAGAAAAATTTTATAATCACCTATTCACCCCCCTCTAGGTGATATTCCATCTTCAACCCCTTTTACAATGCATTATAAGAAGGCCTAAATCATGTGCTTGATTTATACTACATTTTTCTTCATTCTTCCATGCCTATATAGTGTTCTTCTCATCTGTTGTAATTGGATTGAAAATCTTAGTCTAGTCTACCATACCTTTTTTTTTTGTCATGATTAAGAGTATTTGAATGTTATTTATATGTTTATTGATTTTAAATTTTTAGGTATATTATAGATGAGCATCCGGACTATATTGACTTAAATGATGAAATTAGGAATGATGACATACCTGATGAATTGGGAAATGACTTATTGAATATGGATGATGATCCAATAGATTACATCAACTTTAGTGATGGTGAAATTATAGAAGAGATGCCTCTTAATTTAGGAGATGACACATCGAATGATTTAATTGATAACATTCCAAATGTCATTCCCTTAACACCGACAAAGAATTATAATATTTTAATTGAGGCATTTTCTAAACAAAAGGATGTAGTGGACTTGTATACAACATATGCGAAGGTAAAAGGTTTCGGCATCAGAACACGAACAAGGAGGGATAGCTACTTCAAGCTAGTTTGTACTAGAGAGGGTTATCCACTACCAAAAGCAAATAAAGATGTTGCTCAAGTTTGTCAGACCAAATCAAAAAAGACATCATCATTTCGCATTGGGTGTGAAGCTTGTGTAAAGGCTTCTAAAAGTGGAAAAACAAAAATGTGGAGAATTACACATTTTGACGACAACCATAATCATGTTCTTGTGACTCGAAAGAGTGTTCATTATCTCAAATCACATAGAAAATGTTTGATGCTGCAAGATCATTGGTTGAAAAATTTAATCAGCCAGGCTTGCCCATAGGACAAGTGGCTACCATCTTCGAAGGCAATGAGTTATTATTTGACAGTCGATATTGTTATAATCATCTAAAAAGTGTGAGGAGGAGAATGTATAACACAGGAGATATACAAGTTGTGTTACACTATTGTGTTAAACAACAATCATTGAATCCAAATTTCTTGTATTCCATTAAATATGATAATGAGGATCGTATGGAAAGCTTTTTTTGGATTGATACGAGGTCCACGCAAGCTTACAAGCTTTTTGGTGATGTCATCACATTTGACACGACATACAGAACTAATAAGTATTCAATGCCATTGGACCTTTTGTTGGTGCAAATAATCATTTACAGTCAATCTTGTTCAGATGTGCTTTATTGAATGACGAAACAGAAGATACTTTTGTGTGGCTATTTAAGGAATGGCTCCGAGGAATGAATGGGAAACATCCAGGCGCCATAATTAATGATCAGGTATAATCGTTTTAAGTACATCTTTTCAATTGTTTCATATATTAATGACTGTATTCTTACATATGTCATTGAATTTATAGGACATGTCAATTATCAAAGCAGTATCCAAAGCTTTCCCAAATAGCAAGCATCGATTTTGTATGTGGCACATCACAAAAAAGTTCCCATAAAAGTTGTCTCACATCTATCAGCGGCATGCCACATTTAAGAGCGATTTCAATAATTGTATCCATACAAAAGAGAGCACTCAAGATTTTGAAGACAAATGGCAACGTATTCTTGATAAATATGGTCTTCATGAGAATGAGTGGTTGTAGTCACTTTATTCTATTAAGTCCTCTTGGATACTAATTTTAACAGATCCATTTTCTTTGCTTGGTATGAACACCACTCAACGTAGTGAAAGCATTAATTCATTTTTTGATGGTTTTGCTACATCCGGCATAACCTTAAAGGAGTTTGTAGAAAAAGATAATCAAGAAGTAGATGCTCGTTATGAGTCATTTAAAAAACAAGACTTTGAATCTAGGCACAAAGAAAGGCGTTTAACATTGAATATGCCATTGGAAGAGCATGCGACTAAGGTCTATACACGTGCACTTTACACAAAGTTTAGTGATGCATTTTCTCATAGTTTTCCTCTCTAAGGAGAAACTTGAGAATGATGGTGAGTGGGTTACCTATCGAGTTTTTAATAGGAAAGAGACGGATCATTCTGTATCTGTCAAGATGAAGTTGGAAAATAAAGAAGCTAGATGTTCTTGTCAGTATTTTGAGTTCATGGGAATCCCATGTGAGCATATTCTTGCTATTTTGTTGGTTGAAAATGTTGAGTAGATCCTTGAACATATGATTTTGAAAAGATGGAGGAAGGAAGGAAATGATATAATTTGTACAAATAATGACATTTGTCATTTTGATGGAGAAGGACTCCTTCGCGGCTTTGATATACGCTCTAGATTTTCCAAACTTATTGATCTTGTAGATAGGTCCAATGAAGCTAAAATTCGTTTGTGATGGTCTTGATTCTCTCACCGAATCTTTAGAAAAATTTCCAAGACCCGATGATAGTATTTTTCTTGAGGATTTTGATTTACAGTACTTGAATTCTCAAACTGAAGTGACATCTATGATGAGTTTGAAGGATCCCAATATTTCATAGACAAAAGGTCGAAAAAGGGAGTTGCACAATATGTCACAAGGATGTAGAATTCATATTGGGATCGAAGAAGCATCAAAGAATACTAATATTTGTGGTAATTGCAAGAAACGAGGACATAATAAACGTACATGTACGAGAAAATTTTGCATTGACTCAAATTATGTTTTTTTTTTAGTATTTTGTGTTACATGACATTTGTTAGATGATTATTATTTAGTTTATTATTTCTAACTTGACTCAAATTATGATCATTAGATATTCATTTATATTATGTTTTGCCTAATTATTCTAGGCAGAAAATTGATAAGGTTTACATTCAAAACATGCTAAAAGCATAAGAAATAACACCTGCACCTGCATACCAAAATACCATAAACTAATGCTCTTTGAGACCTTTTTGAGTAGGTATTGTGTGAAGGATAGTAAAACATGCCTCATATATTTATCCCATTTCTCCTACAAATAGGAACTCACACCCATTTTATGAAATTGATCATTGTTCCTAGGTTATGCTAGTTTATACCGTTGATTTGTGTGTGTGTGTGTGTGATTTTTTTGGGGGGGGGGGGGGCAATGAATTCCTTACCTCAAACAGCAAGCGCTTAAGGAAAGTTCAAAAAAAAATTAAGACATTGAGGCAGCCAGCATTCCCTGTATATGCTATTATATAACTTGTGTCCTCTACTACCATCTTACAATTTAGGCAGAGAGTGTAAATGAGACTGTTAATAAATCATAACAAATGGTTAATAAATTCAATATTGGATGCATACTGAAATGTTTGACTTTAAATTCCAATATATTACACCTTAGCAAAGATAATGGTTCCCCCCCCCCCCTCAAATTAAAGTAAATGAGTAAAATGTTTAAAATTGTCCTTCATTACTACTCTTAATTTTATATAGTCACACAGAACATGACTCGAAAGGGGCGAGAGCAAGTTCAAAGGAATTGATCACTCCCACTCTTAAAGACTTAAACTAGAAATAGCTCAGAAATCACTGCCATAGGCAAAACCCACGAAAGCGATTCTGAGAAAGTAGTAGGAGTATTATTTAAAAGAATCAATAATTTGCAAATCTAAAAAGTAGAGCTCCAACGGGAATGGTTTCTATTTACAAAAGTGCACCTACCAAGATCGTTAACCAGTTAACAAAAGAATGAAAACCGAGACAATGATCTCCAGGAAAGAGAAAAAAGAAGAGTTGTTTTTTTTTAACAACCCTTTGCTATTTACTCTGCTCTACCATGTTTTCATATATAAATTGAGATTTTCACAATAGAGTTAATGCTACAAGTCAATAGACTAAAAGCCTGAAGAATTTCTTCTTGAACTAGCATCTTACAATCATAGAGAAGCCCACTTGAATGCCTTTGCTCTATGTTTCCTCCAAGGCTCTAACAATAACCGCTCCCTCACAATAAACTGTCTAGATTCTCTACTTAGCAGCTTCTTTTGATCAAACCCAAGCCAACTAGCTGTAGATTATATATTAGTGCAAATGATCATTAAGCCAAAATTCTATGGCAAAAGGTTTGTCCATAAGTCACCCACTGTACAAAACAATCTTGCAAATGATATAGCATCATGAAGAACCCCAAAGATTGTATGCTTCCTGCTCTGAAGCCTTGCGTTTGAGCCTGGACCCCGGGTAGCATATAGCATTACAGGAGTGTTAGTATAGTCGTCTACAAGGTTCTCAAGAAACTATGCAACAACAGCAGAGAAACCTCCTAAATCATCAACAATGAACTGAATCCCCTACAAAAGTAACATTCATACATGGCTTTCAGACATTCAGACATGGTTTTCAGAACATCAAACCAAAACAACTTTGCTTCTCATAACCTATTAGTTACTCCAATAAAAACATAGAAATATGACGAGCTTCCAAACATTAATGTATTATCATATCATCAAGCTGTGAAATCTATGATAAAGTCTGAAAAAGAAAAGCAAATGATCCTCGAAAATTTTAATAGCTGATCATAAATAAAATTTACATGGGGCTATGATATTGAAGACCGAATAGATTTTGAATATTCATGAATACCTTACTTCTGTTGACAAGGGACATTCAGAGGTAACAGAACATAGCATTCAAAAAATTGAGTTGAGATGATTTATCAGACCAGAAAAAACATAAATAGAAAGGGAAATTACAAATTACAAAAAGGAACTTACAAGGGAAAAATCAGAATAGGTTTGATTGAATGAGGCCAATTTAGTAGCAGTAGGATTCTATTCTCTTTTTATGTTCTATAAATGAAGAATTGCTTCCATCTAATAAAATAAGTTCGGGAAAATTAAACCCTGAATTTTAAAAGGGTTAGTAATATAACTCCTATTCATCACTTCACTACAAGGATTAAAGATAATGAGGAGTATCCCACTGACATAAAAACACGGTCAAACACAAGAAAAGCTTCAAGTAATAGATACCTGCATATGGTCACACTCTTCAACAAAAAATCGAAGCATGTCACTGATTCTTAAGAAAACATCTTGTAACACATGCAATAATTCAGACCCTATCTAAGTAAGGAAATTGGAAACAATGTCACCAACACAGATCAAACTATGAAAAGAAGATTTCTAGCAATCTTATACAGGAAAAACAACCAAACAAGCAAAACTTACGTGAACAAAGTTTTGAAATGAAGTCATGAGTTCTTCGCCGGGAAATTACACAAAAAGAAGAAGAAAAAGATCTCGGGTAAAACTTCAATCTCCCATTATAACAATTTACCTCTAAAAGGCAGAAGCAGGAGGGATTTTCACAATAAGTCTTGAAACAAATAGAGCAAGAGAAACACATCGAGAAGACGCTGAACGCCGCCGCCGATTTAAGCTTGAACAATGAAGGAAAGGATGTGAAGGAGAGAGACCTATGCTGCGTTCCGTACTTCCGTTTGGGAGAAATCTTGAAAACCCTAGAGGAAGAAACCCTAGCAGAGAGGGAGTGGGGTGGTGGCTGGGGTGGGAAGAGGGATAGTGGAGTGAGGAAGAGGGGCGCAGAGGAAGGGGAGGGACAGTGGCGATGGTGGACGCGTCCTGGTGGCGATGCACCGGGTATCCGATTATGAGAGTGGAAGAGGAAGAGAGAGAAATGTGGAGAAGGAAGAAGGTATTAAATAGGGTAAATTAGGACCGTTGGATCAAATAATAGATCCAACAATAAGAAAATGGTAGTGACATGGTAGTAACATTTTTTAGTAGTAACAATATCCTACCTCAGAAATAAAAATGTCTCTCTCTCCCTCCTTCCCCCTCCCTCTACCTCTCCCTCAAACCAAATAGGCCTAATGATTAAAATAAGGATGTATTATAGTAAAAAAATTACAAACTTTGAAAATCATGGCACCCATCAGTCCTTCCCTTTAGCCCTTTATTTTAATGATTAAAATATGGACATATTGTATTAATAGAAGTACAAACTTAGGGCCCGTTTGGTTGAGAGAAATTAGCTGAGGGAAAGGGAACTTAATATAGTTCCTATGCAAGAATAGCGTTTGGTTCGACGAGCTCCTGGGAACTCAGCTTCCCTCTATTATCCAAGCTCTCACAAACGTGGGAATTTCAGCTCCCTCCAAAATTGGTGGGATCTTGGCAAACTTCTCAGGAGAGTGACTCATTTTGACAAAAAAGCCCCTCTGAAAGAAGAAGACAGCCATAGTCTGTTCACGACGGTGTACTCTGGGAATTTTTCCGCTTCTACCTATGCCTCACCAGGATCAGTTTCAGCGCTGGAAAAATCTCTCTCCGGTGAGGGAAAGAAGATCTAGGAATCAGTAAATAGGCCACCCCCAACAAACATGAAACAACAAATATTTAACCAAACGGACATTTTCCAATAAACCAAACAGGCGAAATCTCACTGAACATTCAAACACACAACTGGAACTGACCTTGGTGGATCGCATGCTAAGAACACTAGAGAAGCGGGAAATTAAAGAAGAGGATCGAGATAACACAGAGCTAGAGGAGGTGATCTCGTCGTTGGAAATGGACTCATTACTGGAATCGGTGAAAGCATCGGAAGGAAGCCGAACTGGATTTGGAAGAAGATGATAAGAAGGAGACGAATGCGTGTCTGAGCTTGTGCAATCCGGACTCTAGTGGTTTTGATGCGTTTTTGGGTTTTTTATTTTAGAGGCGACTTGGGAATTTTACTACAACTTCGACTTAACCAACAACCAATTCCTCATACCAAACATTTTATTTTCCCTAAACTTGAATTCCATTCCCATGTCTACCAAACAATTTTAACTTTTTAAGTTCCCTGTCATCTTCCATTCCATTCCTTTCCCTCTTATAAGTTCCTTTCCCTCTTTAAATGTTCCCTGTACCAAACGGGCCCTTAGGGAATCATGGCTCCTATCAGTCATTTCCTTTAAGGCTTATTTGGTTTGAGGGAGAGGGAGGGGGAGGGAGTGGGAGTGGGAGCGGGAGAGAGAAACTTTTTCTCTCATCTTTACTAAATAGCCTATAGAAACTTTTCGCATTCTAAAAATATATTCTCAATAAAAAGGAATATTGTTCTCATTAATGGCAATTTGGTCAATATCCTCCTTTCCACTCCCACTCCTCTTCTTAAACCAAACAGCCCTAAACTTTTCTTTTAATGATTAAAATAAGGACCTAGTTTTTTTCGCCTGGATATAGCCTATCAATTCTGATTTAAATGGCCTAGATTTGAGTTTTTGTAAATGGATGATTTTTTAAATATATATAATAGTTAAGAAATTATTTTTATCTTATATTTTATACTTTTTAAAATAGTTTTAAAAAAATATAGACTATTTAAAAATTAGATCTAAATTATTAATTATCTAGATCGATCGATAGTAGATATCTGTCTAACTCTCTCTACTATGCAAAAATTTGGTTAGTAGGAACCGGTTTGTTAAAAAGACGTAATCATAGTGCCTATTTAATTTGAAGAGACTGTGGTGGCTATAAAGAGCGCAACTCCCGGAACTAAAAAAAAATGTCACAAGTCACCATTCATTTGAAAAAGGGTTTAGTAGCAAAAATACACATGTGCTTTATCCTCAGGAGCGCCCAGCACCATATGCTTTTTTTGGGAGCAAAAATACACATGTGGTTACATTTTAAGAGCAAAAGTCACACCACTGTTAAAATCTAGCCTGTTGTAAATATGGCTTTTTCTGTTGTAAATGGCCAGATTTTAAATTTTATTGTAAATACAACACTTCCTGTTGTAAATCTAGACTTTTTCTATTGTAAATGACCTTTATATGTTCAAACTCCAGGTGTTTAAATGTTGTTGTAAATATGACATTTCCTGTTGTAAATATGGCAAGATTTTAAATTTTGTTGTAAATACAGCACTTCCTGTTGTAAATATAGCCTTTTTTGTTGTAAATGACCTTTCTATTTCAAAATCTACGTGTTTAAATGTTGTTGTAAATATGGGATTTTCTGTTGCAAATGCACCGTTAAGTTAAATTTTAACGGTGGTGTGATTTTTGCTCCTAAAATGTAACCACATGTGTATTTTTGCTCCCGAAAAAAGCATATAGTGCTAGGCGCTCCCGAGGGTAAAGCCATGTGTATTTTTGCTCCTTTACCCTTTGAAAAATCATGTCTAACTCTATAGGAAGAGTGGGGTGTTGATTGCATTTCTATTTTTTACCCGGTATCATTTACTTTTTTGACACCAGCAGAAGTTGCCACGAGAGGAAATGGCTCTGGCCTCTTAAACAAGAGGTCTCAGTTTCGAGTCCTTGTAAATGTGAAAAAATTTCCTGGGAGAGGTCCCCGTTTCAGCACCCGACAGAAGCTCGGAGTGGTTGCACACTTTGCCACCATTATATATATATATATGTAAATTACTTTTCTGACCTCTTGAGGAAAAAACTACTTTTCTGACCTTTCAGCAATTATACTGTTTTAGTTTATTAGCAATATAATACAGCTGTAGATGGGCGTCAGACTAGATTTAATGTGAAAGCCTTCAAGAAAACCTTAAGGTTAAGGGACAATTTTGGTTTAGAAATTTTTACCAAGGGACATTTTTTTTTTCTTAAGAAACTTTTTTGTGACAATTATGCTTTAGAAATTTTAAAAAGGGAGGAATTTTACTCGGCTATTATCTCATTTAATTTTACGCTACACCAAGTGCTTTTTTGATGCAAAAGTGACTATGTGATTATAAAAGTGGAGTAAAAATAATCATTAATACTACTGGAGGGCATGTGTTGGACTACAAATGCACCCTACACTTAATAATAATAATAATAAATAAATGGATCCCGCAAAATTCCAAGGATGTAAGGTTTCAAATTTTGTTTTGTTTTTTTTGAAAAAAAAAAATCCATCAACAAGTGATGATTCCTCTAGTCAAGAAAAATTATAAGGAAAAAATCAATCTCCCTCCATAAAGAAATTTTTCGAAAGCTTGGAAAGAGTTTCAAGATTAGACTAGTGCTTACATGAAGCATAAGGATGACTCTGTGGATGCAGGATGCCTGATGCCTGTCACTATGGTTCCAGACCTCGATAGAGATCTTGAACATGTAGAGGCCTCTGAGATGATTGATCATCTCATGGAAATGTTCTAGCAACAGGCAAAGCAAGAGAGGTATGAGATCACAAAGGCCTTATTTTCTTGCAAGATGACTGAAGGTGCATCGGTTGTCCTCATGTTGAAAATGAAAGACTACATTGATCACCTTGAAAGGCTTTGATTCCCCATGTCCCAGGAGTTAGCTATAGATGTGATCATGGATTACTTTGCGTCAGGATTCCTTCCCAACGCCCCACCACCCCAACACAAACACACATACAACCTCAGTCCTTCCTCTTACCTCTTCCATTCAATCCTTCCCTCTCCTTCATCTGATTCCTTCCTTCGTCCTTTCAAAACTCTTAACATTTTGTTTTATTTTCTTCATCCGATTTTCTTCATTTTCCTTTCCTCTCTCTCATCTGATTCACTCCTCACATTTTCTTCATTTCCTTCATTCTAAAAACTCCCTTCGTCTCCCTTATTCTGTTCTTCATTTTTTTTTTCAAAAAATGAATCAAATTCGTTCATTTGTATATTATAATGGTTCTAAATGTATAGGTGCAAGTAGATTGAGCTTTGAAGGTGAAAGAAAAGGAATGTATATTGTTTGAGGATTTCCGCTGAATATTTAAAAGAAAAGATCCGTCAAAAGTTAAAGTTGCAAGAAAATCAGGTAATATCTTCAGTGATGGATAGAGTGCCTTGTGGAAATCACAAATATGCAGGTTTTGAGATATCTGATGATGAGGATGTGGATATTTTTATTCAAACATTCGAGGAAAACCGTACGTCCCAATTTGCTGAGTTATATGTGGATATTGAGACGTCAGAGGAGGGTGTACATCTCCTAAAGACCCCTGTGAGGCTCGCCTCACCCTCAATGAATTGCAATCTCCTGTGTTCCACACAACTTGTAATCGATGTGACTGCTGCACCTCTTCATTAAGAACTTGCCACTCTTTGGGGCCGGGCTCAATATTGCGAGTGTGTTGGTCATCCATTTGACTACTAAAAATTTACAATAACACAACACATTATTAAGTCGCTAATTATTATTCTCTAAATAATTAATTACTGAAGTAATTGTTTGACTAATTTTTATTGTCTATCTTAGGGTATTGTAAATAATAATATACAACATATTTCACAAACTCTTTTTATTATTCACTAATTATTATTCTCACAAATTTAAAATCAAATTTAGCAAAACATAATATTTTATATTTTATATATGAAATTATTATTTTACAAAATATTAAATAATTAGTCATCTATCTTAAGGTTTATAATTAACATACAAAATAAATAATTAATTCACTAACTAATTAATTAATTTACTAATTAGTCTTGTATCCTAAGGTTAATAATAAAAATTAAATATTTTAATTCCCTACATTATTAATTATAATTATTATTTACTCTTTTTATTATTTATAATTATTAATAATTTGTAAGTAATTAAGCATCTATCCTAACGTTATACATTTATTAAGCATCTATAATAAATAAATGTACATAATTAAAAGTTAAATCAAATTATAAAACAATAAACATAACAAAAAAATTAAATGTTACCTATGCAAACGTGAAGTCAAGAGTGAGACGGAGAATTTGAGCCTCCTTCTTCTTCCTTCCGGTGATTTTCTCTTCCTTATGTCTCAAAGTTTCTCGGCCTCTCTCGAGCGTTTTCTCGAAAGGGAAAGGAGGGAATGGATGGAGATTGGAAGGATGAGGAGGTGTATGTGTGTGTTACGAGTGGCTGCTGTGGGTGAGAGTGAAAAAGAATGAAGAAAATGGAGGACGAAGGTGTTGGGATCCGTACAACGCAGCGGATTAAAATTTCTACGAATCCCGTCCCGAGGATCACTCAGGTGCGTTTAAACCAAGGCTAAGGAATCCAGATATTACCTTTGGAGAACTCGTTCGCGGTTTCTTCTTCGTTGAACAGGTGGGCTACCTCCTCGATCAGGAGAAGACGACTCGTAGAATCGGCTTCCTCCACCGTATCCACACGAACAATTCCCGAACACGGCTACGGCGCGTGCTAGCGCCTCTTTTTTGCGTCTCTCTCTCTATTTTCACTCTAGGGTTTCTCGCGGCCTTTTAGAATACGCTCAACTGAAAGTCCCGTAGGTTTTCTAAAACCTGTTCAGCGTATTTAATGCAAAATTAATCGTATTAATTTTTAAATTCAAACTTTAGATCTGGATTAAATATATATTAATTAAATCTATCCGATAGATCTAATATAATAATATTTATTTAATCGAATTAAAAGCCAGGATCGATAAATTTCGAATTGAATCTAGATTAAAAAATAATTAATTAAATCTATCGATAGATTTAATCCAACCTATTTATTTAATCCAAATTTAAAGCCTTGATTTAATTTATCTCAATAAATTAAATCCGAGAAATGACATCTATCTATTTATTTAAATCGAGATACTAATATCTCAATTTAAATTAAATAGACAATAATCTCTTTATTCGAAAATTAAATGAGATACAATATCTCATTTTGTTTTAGATATTTAATTTATCAAATAAATTAAACATAAAACAAATAATATAATAATAATATTTTAATCTCAATTAAATAATATCATTATATTATTTTCAAATTTAAATATATATATATATATATATATTTACCCCAGATTAAATTCAAGTATTCATTAATCTCAGTTAATCGAGATTCAATGAACCTGGACACTTTTACCGTGTTGGATTATTCTTGTGTGCGACCTGCGGGCCCATGTGAGATTGGCGGTGGGCCAACACCGTGTCACCCACAAATCGCAAGCGGCCTCTAAGAAGACATTGCGACTCCCAATCACATGGGGATCGATGACACGATACAACCTTTCGTACAACCATGTCACGTCCCTTTTGTCACGCGATAATTTGGTCAAGGATGAGGCATGGATAATGTCAACTTCCTTTTCTTGACCATTACTTTCTCGATTCTCGAGTAGTCTAATAAGTGAAATGGAAACTCCTTTCCATCACGCATGTATGGCCATACATTTCTTAGACTCACTCATCGAGGGGCCCAAGATCTCTCTACAAATGTGAGGGACAAATTCCATCTTGACCATTCACGTCCCTCCACATGAAAACCACCGATCCCGATCCCACCTTTATCATCACCCGGTCAAAGGTGACTTTTGACTAGGTCAAAGACTGATGATTCATCATGTAGGAATCCATGATGATCTCAAGTCATAGGGCGTCGTGACGCGGTTATACATGAGATAAGCTTATGACTAGATCCATGCGGCTTTCTCATACTGGGTCGGTCCAAGACACCTTGTACTCTTACAAGTGCCCATGACTTTGATTCGTATCTCCATACCTCATCAAAGTCATATCGGTCTTAACTCATCTTCGCTCCCGCGTGATGACCGACCAAGGACATTTAGGATAATCTATAAGATGTATCCAGGATTCAGATTATCAATACGAACATGCAAACGAAAATGATAACTAAAGAGAATACTTTAAATAACTTAAATATCCAAAGTACAATGAATTGCCCCTAGGGCATAATTTCCAACAGAAGGGAGGTTTTAGAATGAAATAAATGAAGAAAATGTGAGGAGTGTATCAGATGAGATAGAGGGAAGGAAAATGAAGAAAAATGTTAAGAGTTTTGAAAGGAAGAGGGAAAGAATCTGATGAAGGAGAGGGAAGGATTGAATGGAAGAGGGAAAGGGAAGGAGTGAGGTTGTGTGTGTGCTTGTGTTGGGGTGGGGGGCATGCTTTTCGGGGTGGGCGGCCGGGTGGGGTGGGGTGGAATCGATTGGTGGGGGCGTGTTTGGGGGGGGGGGGTCGGGTGGGGTGGGGGTTGGGAAGGAATCTTGACGCAAAGTCGGGATTCCTCGACACCTAACACGTCGGGGATTCCCCGACGTGTCGGGTTGACGGGTCGGACGCCGCCTAACGCCATCGGCTGGCGTTAGTCAAACCACAGTTTTGATCGCCCACTTTGGTACAGCTTTTTCCAATAAGCATTAGTTCGGTACAATTTGTTTTTTAAAAAAAACGCTATTTTGGTGTTTTTTCCCTCAATTAGGAGATCTTTTTTCTCATTGACGCTAACTAGATTTCAAATATAAAATAAAAAATAATAATACCGAATATTGGGTAACCTATTAATTATAATATATCGTTAAGATATATCAAGCACAGTAACATTTATTCTTAAAGTTGGAATAAATTAACTGGGAAATTATAGTCTTCCTATAAGTCTATCAATATAATTTTTTTCCATATATTTTCTCAATTATCAATTTATTGTGAAAGCAACTATAATATTGCTACCAAAAAAAAAATACTAGTCAAACAAAAACAAGGCATCGTCTCTCAGACTCTGATCTCACCCCCAAAAGAAAAGTTATTAAATAAATACACACAAAAAGAGGCATCATCTTCCAATAAATATACTTCCTCCCTTCTCTATTTGACAATTCACGTTGTCCCAGTTTGTCTCCCGCTTCATTATTCAAATCTCAATACCTAGCTTTACCATTGCAGTTACCATAACCATGGCTGTTCAAGTAGCAGGATCATCATCACATGGCTTCACCAGCAAAACAAAGTATAGATATTGTTCTGTTCCAGAATGCTAGCCCTAATGGACTAACATGTTTGATGTTGGTTGAATCGGACTTGACCTAGGAACAATGCCTAGGGCCTACATACCCAGTAAAGGGATCAAAGTCCACATAGTTCGAGACACACACAGGCGTTTAGCCAAAGGGGTGGGGTGTGTGCTCTGTGTGACTGTATGTAAATAGTTCAGAGTTCTAACCTGTGTACCTTAAGGCTTGACCTCTGTATTTATAAAGTTTACCTTAAGTTGAGTCGCTTGGGCCCTGTGATTCGAGGCCCCGATATCCTAACTACTAGATATACATTTAGATATACCTGGATTGTAGATAAGATAGGATCCTCCTTCATTATAGATAGATCCTGATCTTAGAATATTCCCTGTTGAGCCTTACATTGAGTATGGGCCTTATGTAGGTCCGTAACAGTTGCCCCCAGCCCGGTAGTTCAAGCTTTTGAGCTTCAGGCTGTATCTTGCCCCCAGTCGGTTTTACTAGGTTACATTTACTAGCCGAGCTTTTCTGTCATGAGCTTTATGTCGTCGAGTTGGACTATATGGATTTCTGCTATCAAGGCGGCCTATCCCAAGATCCAAGGTCATGACTCAATTCTTGCGGATATGGCTGAGGTTATTTGTTAACTTTTGACTCCGGGGATCAACTCCCCATGGACCCGGGTCCTTTCTCCAAGATCCGCAGTTATGCGAAATGATTCGAGGTTCCGAGGCCATACTGGGATGTTTGGGGATTTGAGGCAGTGCCAGGTGATCCACTTGACTTTGAGGTTAGGATCCTCCTGTGTCTGCCATCATTGCCCCCTACCACCTAGCTTCCTCGCATTGGCGAGGGGTCATAACCGCTATGCCAAGCACATTACGATTTTCGTGCGCATTTAATCCTCCCATCACACATCGTACGTCACCTCTTACCTTGGGGGTGAATAGTCTTTTCTACCCTTGACTCTTCGGTGTTAAAATGTTCAAAGGAACGCATCCGTCCACTATTCGTATTTCCCTCCATTTCTTACACTCTTTTCCTTTACGACTTCTCTCCTATTCTTGAAGAAAACTCTGTTTCTGTCCAGCCGTGATTGTCTCGTGGAGCCTTCAGATCTTGCCTTCTCACCTTTCTCCAACTTTCGCTAAATCAGGTATATTTGCCAACTCTCATCTTTTTTTTGGTCTGATCTTTGAAGTTTTTAGCCGTTCTGTGATTTTGCTCATTTCCGCTTCTGGGTTCTCCTGGGAAAGTTTTTAGTAGGTGCGTCTGGGTGTCACTTAAGTTTAGGTCTCCCTTGTTTTTCATGGCGTACGCTTGTGTGTGGGAGTGTCCCTTGTCCTCTTCCTGTTTGGTTCCCCCTTCCTCATCAAACCTTTTGTGCCTTTCTAGGCTCCATTTTCTGGTGGTAATGGATAGGTTTAACCGTTTTCCTTCTTCGAGTCGTCAAAACACAACTCTGGAAGAGGAGGAAGCCTTGCGTGCGCGTTATCCTATAACCAGCTTTTGGTTGTTTGGCTCTTCCCTTTCTGAAGAGCAAAGGCTAGTGGCCTTGCTCCATGGTGGGTCTGGTGAGAGGAGAGTTGAATGGTCATCGTCTGTCGTCGCCCAGTCTTCTAACGCGGGTTCTGCCACTAGTTTTCCTTGTTTTGGGGACCGAGACGGTTCAGGAGCCATCTCAACTCAACCTATTAATTTTTACCAGACTCCCCCTAGGGTGAGGTCGAATTCCCACCCCGAAGGGTATCTCGGCCCCTATTGGGATTGCATTGCCTCCAGCTCCCACTACATCGCGCTTGGTCAAGATTCTCTTGCCAACCAAATTCTAGCTTCTTATCGACATAGGTCTCACTGGTTCCCACCTCGACTATTAGGACCGGACTTCATCATCCTTCTATCCTTAACATGCATGCGTCAGGTATACCTTTTACTTACTAACCTTTACCTATTCTCTGTTTGCTTTAGGTCTAAATGGAGTCATCTCCTTTATTCGATAGGACCCCTTCTGTTATTGGGGAATCAGATTCTCCTAGTGCTTCACAAGTCCTCATAACGAAAAATCCCTGGGTTGCTCATGGGGTATTGACAACACAATTGTTGATGTCGCCTTCTGATATTGCCAGGCTCAATTTGGGAGAAACTTCATGCTGCACCTTACGTCCTCCTTCTGATGGAGAGCCCGTATGTGCCGTTAGGGAAGGAACCAATCCTTCCTTCCTTCTTCTTCTATAAGGATTATGCCACCTGACTCGGTGTTCGCTTCCCATTCACCGATTTCCAAATGGCTGTTTTGAATTACCTCCATCTAGCTCCTTCTCAGCTCCACCCTAATGGGTGGGGTTTCGTTTTAGCTTTCGAGCGCCTCTATAAATCGTTGGTGGAACCCATTCCTTATAAACATTCCATACTCTTTTATTTCTTATGTCCCTTCACACCTTAGTCCGACAAGAATGATGAAGAAATAAAAGGTCTGACATCCATCCGAGGTATTCCTGGTCGGAAGCTTTTCCATGCCTTCTATAATTCCTTCAAGCATTTTAAGACCGGCTTTTTTAAGGTTGTTGCCATTCTCGGGCAAGAACCCTGGTTCCTCCATGGTGCCGAGTCCAAAGATGTGGAATGGAAATTCCCATTGTACTGGACTAAGGACCATCATAACAAGCACTCTTCCAGCTACCAAGTTGATGGGGACGATCTTCCAGCCGAGGACGTCGTAGCGGTGTCTCGTCTGGTAACTTATGTCAAGGAGCACTGTGTAAAGACCGTTGCTTCGATACTTTCTCAACCTCTCATTGAGGCTGGAGCGGCCCCATGTATATTTTCCATCTTTGTGTCTAATTTAATCTTTCTAGTATTTGGTTGTCTCGATCCTTTGTTCTAATTAGTGTTGTTTTTTGCAGCTCAATGTCACGGATTATAAGGAACGCAAGATATTTTGTGCACAAGACACTCCAAAGGAAGTTTCTAGAGAACTCCAGATTATTGAAGATACTTGTACAAAAATATAGAATTGTATAGAAATCTCTAGAAATCTCATGAAAGATATGAATATCTAGATATTCCTAGGGAAGGTTCTGGAGAACAATTGTCCACCGTTAGATGTACTCGATCCTAGTCGTTCGTTGAGGAGGTGGATGCCTATAAATAGGAAGTGCCACCCTCATTTGTATCCGTCCAAGCAATACAAGGCATTTGTATTCTAAAGCTTCTCTCTCTAAGTGTTTACTTCTATCTCTAAAAGTTCTCTTTGTTCTTGTGCTCTTTGCCTACTTGTGAGGGTTCAGCTAACTTAGCCAAGATCAAGGGAGTGATCAAGCTAAGGCTGACATGGTTTTGGGTGGATTTTGTCTAAGATCGTGACAACGTGGTATTAGAGCTTTGGTTCGAAGCTTTGAATGTGGTTCGTGGGAGCCATGTGTAGGAAAGGATGTCAGTCACAACTGAGGACATTGTGATTGTTGGAGAAGAGAGGGGTAGGGAGACTCAACCTCCTCACCAACCTAAGAAGGTTCGAGGCACGAGCAAGTCTCGCCAAGCCGCGGATGTAGCCACCTTGATGGTAAAGGTGGAGGCTCTTGAGGAAGCTTTACAAGAGGTAGTTATTAGGGTGGACAAAGTGGAAAGTGACTTTGCCACTCTTGAAAGTCACACCCTAGAGCAATTAGACAATGTTAGGTCAGATCTTGATTCGCACCTCAATGTCGAGGAGGAACAAGCTGAGTCCATGAGGCGACTCGAGGCTAAGGTGATGGATGCCATTACCGCCACGCAGAATCAACTTAACTCGCTTGAGGCTTCTTTGGAGAGTCAAGCCAGAAATACATTGGTAGTTGGGACTAGTGGAGTAAGGGAGGTGAGGCTAGACCACCCTAAGCCGAAGGAATTCAAGGGTGTCCGTGATGCCAAAAAGGTCGAAAACTTCTTGTGGCAAATGGAGCGATATGCTGAGAGCATGAACTTGGCCAACGACATGGACAAGGTACGCACCGCTTCCTTATTCCTTACTGATAATGCCATGTTATGGTGGCGTAGGAAGCATGTAGATATGGATAAAGGCCTTTGCACTATTGCAACATGGGAAGATTTTAAGAAAGAGCTAAAGAAGCAGTTCTATCCTGAGAACGTGGTCTATGAGGCTCGGAAGAAGTTGAGGGAACTCAAACACAAGATCACGATTACCGACTACGTAAAGGATTTCACTATCCTCATATTGCAAATCCCCAATTTGACCGGTGAAGAAACATTGTTCTACTTCATATAGGCGGTCTTCAGAACTAGGCTAAACACGAGCTTCAGCGGCATGGTGTGACGAATGTGGATGAAGCCATTGCCATTGCTGAAAGCCTCACCGAGTATCAAAGGGGAGAGAAAGGTGAGTCTTCCAAGCCTAAGTCTTCCAAACCTAATCAAGGAAAGGGTGGGGGAGACAAAGGCAAGGGGACCACCAAGGGAGGACCTAGCAAATCCTTCTACAATAATCAATATGAGGAGAAGAAGAACAACAAGAACTACGCAATCAGCTGCTTCGTTTGCAAAGAGCCACATTGCATGAGCAATTGCCCTAAGCTCGGTACCTTGTCAGCCATTGTTGAAGGGCAAGATTTACCCAACGAGGAAGGGCCAAGTTCTCAAATAGGGTCTCTCAGACTCTTGAATGCTCTAAAGGCTAAACCGGTGCAACCTGCTCCAAGAAGCAACAGATTGATGTACGTGGAGGCCAAACTGAACGGGAAGCCTGTAAAGGTGATGGTGGATATTGGGGCGACCCATAATGTCATTACTCCAGAGGAGGCTAAGAGAGTCGGCCTCTTAGTTACTCAGCCACGAGGAGGATGGTTGAAGACTGTGAATGCTTCTGCCAAACCCCTCAATGGCATAGCAACTAGAGTAGAGCTATGCCTTGGCACGTGGAAGGGGACTGTGGATCTAACAGTGGCCCCTATGGATGACTTTGATGTGGTATTTGGGATGGACTTTCTGCGTAAAGCAAAGGCATTCCTCATGCCATGCTATGACTCAGTATGCATCATGGAAAAGGGGCTCGCTTGCATGGTACCTGCAACAAGCAATAATCGAGTTGCTCACTTGTCAACTATGCAGGTAGAAAAGGGCCTTAGAAGAGGAGAAGTCACCTATCTTGCAGCTTTGAAGGAGGTGAACTCTAGTAACGACGATAGTGCAAGGCTTCCCCTATCATTCAGAACGTCCTCAAAGAGAACCACGACATCATCCCGCTAGAACTTCCTAAGAGGTTGCCACCTAGAAGGGAGGTGGACCATAAGATCGAGTTGGAACCGGGAGCACGTCCACACGCCATGGCACCTTATCGTATGGCACCGCCTGAATTGGAAGAGCTAAGGAGACAGTTGAAGGAGTTGCTCGAACCTGGACATATACGGCCTTCCAAAGCACCTGGGGCACTTGTCTTGTTTCAACGCAAGCATGATGGATCATTGTGACTTTGTATCGACTATCGAGCCCTTAATAAGGTAACTATTAAGAACAAGTATCCTATTCCTTTAATAGCATATTTGTTTGATAGGCTTGGCAAAGCAAAGTACTTCTCCAAGTTAGACTTGAGGTCAGGGTACCGAAGGAGATGACCCCAAGACCGCTTGTGTGACGAGGTAAGGGTCCTTTGAGTGGTTGGTGATGCCTTTTGGACTAACCAACTCACCGACAACATTTTGCACATTAATGAATGAGATCTTTCATCCTTTTCTCGAACGGTTCGTGGTGGACTACTTGGATAACATAGTAATTTACAGTGATAACTTGGAGACCCATACAAAACACTTATAGGCCGTGTTCCAGACCCTACACAAGAACGAGTTATATGTCAAGAAGGAGAAATGTTCTTTTGCCATGGAGGAGGTGCACTTCCTTGGACACATCATTCACTAGGGGACCTTTATGATGGACAAGGAGAAGGTCCGTGCTATCAAGGAATGGGAGCCACCCACCCGAGTATCTGAGTTGCGATCTTTTCTTGGGTTGGTAAATTACTACAGGCGGTTTATCAAGGGCTACTCTACCAGGGCAGCCCCTTTGATAGACTTGCTGAAGAAAAACAAGCCATGGGAATGGACTAAAGAGTGCCATGATGCCTTTGAAGACTTGAAGGCAGCAATTATGGAGGAACCTGTGCTATCCCTCCTGGATTTCTCCAAGACTTTTGAAGTTCACATAGATGCTTCCGTCTTTGCTATTGGAGGGGTGCTAATGCAAGAGAGGCATCCAATAGCATTTGAGAGTCACCAGCTCAATGATGCCGAGCGGCGCTATACAGTCCAAAAGAAGGAGATGACGGCTGTAGTGCATTGCTTGTGCACTTGGAGGCATTGTTTGCTGGGATCCAGGTTTGTGATCAAGACTGATAATATGGCTACTCGCTATTTCCAAACTCAAAAGAAGTTAACGCCCAAGCAAGCCCGTTGGCAAGACTTTCTAGCCGAGTTTGACTATGTGATGAAGTACAAACCCGACACTGCTAATGTAGTGGCGGATGCACTAAGCCAACGGCGACTTGATTACAAAACTCATTGAAGGTATGAACCATGATCCCGTTGCTCGACAACTTGTAGAGATGGCCAAGGAAGGTAAAACCAAGAGGTTTTGGTTGGAGGATGGCCTTCTCTATACTATTGGGAGACTAGTCTTTGTCCCGAAATGGGATAACTTGCGAAAAGAGCTCATTAAGGAGTGTCATGACTCCAAGTGGGCTGGTCATCCAAGACAAAGACGCACACTCGCCTTACTGGAAGCAGCTTACTACTGGCCACAGATGAGGGACGAGGTTGAACTTTATGTGAAGACTTTTCTTGTATGTCAACAAGACAAGATAGTGAACCAACAACTGCAGGACTGTTGGAGCCTCTCCCTATACCAGGGCAACCATGGGAAAGTGTTTCCATGGACTTCATTTCAGCTTTACCAAAGTCCGAAGGGTACGACTCTATCATGGTGGTGGTAGACAAATTTTCAAAGTATGCAACTGATAATCTTTAAATTCATATTATTTTAAATGCAAAAAGGAGCTAAAAACTTTGTCATTGTCATGCTTTAATGGAAAAATTAGTTAAATATGTGATTTCATCTTCATAATGAGTTTTTAGACTTCATTTGCATTAATCTTGGTCATATTTGGAATTTGTTTCAAAATTGGGCTTAAATCACATCTCTTTTACAATTGGGTAATGAACACTGTTCGGTATTTTGATCATAACTTGGTTTCCAGACCTTCAATGGATCTGCATTTTATGTTTTAGGAAATCTGAAACAAATCCCTACAACTTATATGAAGAGCTCAGAAGCTAAATAAGACGTTTCAAGGACCAAATTGGGCTTGGAATACAAGACAATGCGCTGTGACGGACTCTGGAACAACATGCAGTGTTTGATCCATAAATGGATCTACAAATATTCAAATGAGGTCCGGTTTGTACGAATGGAAAGCTGACATCCGGGGCTACAATTCATATGAATTCAACTTCGCCGAAAGCCACCGAAATCGTGGTGTAAACCTGGCTGTAAATCAGATGCGTTTTTAGAACACCAAAGTCAAGATTTGTGGCTCAATAGTTCTCCCAAGTTTTCTATAAATACAAGGATGTTTAGAAGTTGTAGGCACACCTTGGAGAAGACCAAGATCTCTCCCATTCTAGCTTCCTTCTTGTATTTCTTGCCTCCTACTTGGAATGGCTTAGTTTTGCTTTATTGGTTTCATGTATTGTCTTTAATTCTTGTCTTTAATTTCTTGCCTCCTACTTGGTATGGCTTAGTTTTAATAATTGGTTTCACGTATTGTTTTTCTTTTGTATTTCTTGCCTCCTTCTTGGTATGACTTAGTTTTAACCTTTCCTTTTAATTGTTTTAGTTTGATTTTATGTTTGTCATCTTTTACCTTTTGTATGCTTGGTCATGAGTAGCATGAACTAAGTATCTTTCTAAGGTCATGTATGGATTCTTTATGAAGTTTAATTGAAATTCTGTTTTTAATTACATAATACTTGTTTTGGATGTGTTTCTTTAATCCATACTTAATGCCTTGCTTAGTTTGATCATCTAATTAAGGAATTGAAAGATTAACAAACCTTGGGAAAGGCTAGTTAATTCTAGGTTCAATTGATTAAAGAATATAAGGTACTAGCAAGGGAACTTGACATAGGCTTTATGCAATCATAAAGAATTCTGGACTTAATGCAAGAATTAATTCTAATGAGCATGAGAACATGACTCTAGGATTAAGGATTAGGCTAATTGACTTAGGAATAAGCAATTAGATTAAAATCTGAAATTCGATTGACATACTCCAATTCAAGGGTTAAGTAATTAAATTCTACCTTAAAAGAAGATTAGGTCTTAATCTAGCTTTTAGTAAAGGAAGAACAATTAAATGGATTATTGATGATATACATGACCCTAGGCTTTTGTTAATTGCATTCTATAAATTTTAATTCAATTTCTTTGTTATTTAATATTTTCATAAAAAATTCATATGGTTGCATCAACTTTAAATTAAAGTGAATTGGGTTGGTAGTTGGAACTTTGGTCCCTGTGGGAACGATATTTTATTACATTGGGATACTTGCCGGTATTACATTGATAGTGTATACTTGCACTGTTTTCCCCTCATCAGCAACATTCATAGCTGCCCCTACGGATTGTATAGCAGAAGAAGCGGCCAAGCTATTCTTCAAGAATATGGTGAAATACTGGGGTCTACTTAAGACAATCATCACGACGAGACCCTCGTTTCAACGGCAAACTATGGACAACTCTCTTGGGCACTGAGCTACACTTCTCCACAAGTTTTCACCCCCAGACCAATGGACAAACAGAAAGGGTGAATTCTTTGTTGGAATGCTACTTACGGCAGTTTGTGAGTGCCAACCAAAAGGATTGGGCCAAGCTTCTTGATGTGGCTCAATTCTCTTATAACTTGCAAAAGAGTGAGGCAACCGGAAGGAGTCCCTTTGAAGTGGTGATGGGACAACAACCACTCACTCCTCATGCCCTTGCCACCACCTACAAGGGTAATAGTCTAGGAGCCTATCACATGGCCAAATCCTGGCAGGAACAAGCCGAGGTAACAAGATCCTTTCTTGTCAAGGCAGCCAAACAGATGAAAAAGTTTGCAGATAGGAAGAGGCATGCTTCTAATACCAAGTAGGAGGCATGGTTATGGTGAAGCTTCTTCCTCAACAATTCAAAGTGTTCCAAAAGGTGCACGAGGGCCTCATCCGCAAATATGAAGGGTCGTATAAGATAGTGGGGAAGGTAGGAAAGGTTTCCTACAAGTTGGATCTACCTCCAACCTTGAAGATTCATCCTGTCTTCCATGTTAGTATGCTCAAATCGTTCCATGAAGACATGGGTGATCCTGATCGAGCCATCTCGACAAGAGCGCCTCCGACCATGACCAAGTCATTTGATCGAGAGGTAGAAGAGGTGCTAGCTGATCGAGGGGTGTGATGACGAGGGGTACCACCAAGTACCCAATACTTAATTAAATGGAAAGGATTTCCAAAGAGCGAAGCTACATGGGAACCTCAGGAGGATCTTTGGCAATTCGAAGACCACCTACACCGGTACAGACACAAGACAATGACAAGGACGTCACCGGATTAGGTGGGGGAAAGTGTCACGGATCGCAGGGAACACAGGATATTTTGTGCACAAGACACTCCAAAGGAGGTTTCTAGAGAAATCCAGATTATTGTATATACTTGTACATAGATATAGAATTGTATAGAAATCTCTATAACTCTCATGAAAGATATGAATATTTAGATATTCCTAGGGAAGGTTCTGGAGAACAATTCTCCACTGTTAGATGTAATCGATCATAGCCGTTCGTTGAGGAGGTGGATGCCTATAAATAGGAGGTGCCACCCTTATTTGTATCCATCCAAGCAATACAAGGCATTTGTATTCTAGAGCTTGTCTCTCTAAGTGTTTACTTCTATCTCTAAAAGTTCTCTTTGTTCTTGTGCTCTTTGCCTACTTGTGAGGGTTCGGCTAACTTAGCCAAGATCAAGGGAGTGATCAAGCTAAGGCCGACATGATTTTGGGTGGATTTTGTCTAAGACTGTGACATCAAGCTGTGGAGTCGTTGCCCCTATCTATCTCATGTGAACCCCGGCGAGGGGCTCCTCTAAGGAGGGAAACTCAAAAACGCGTAGCCCCAGCGTCCAAGAGGACTAGGTCCTCGACCCAAGGCGACCCCTCCTCGTCTCCTTCAACTGGGCAAACTCAACTGCGCAAAGACAAAGAAGCCATGGTTGAGGAGGCTCAAGCTCGTCCTCAGGCCAGCCTGGCTCCCCCTCCTCCTCCTCCCCCTTGAAGTTGCCATGTAGTTTTGCTTGGGAAAAATGGGTAACTGAGGAGCTCAGCGTCGCCTACTTCCCCCCCCAACTGAGGCTGATGAACATATAGTTCATTCTGTGCAGGATCATCTGTTAAAGGGGGTTGGTCTGGCGCAAACCATGCTTCACCTGAAGAAGAAGGTGGTTGGGGTCTCAGCCAAGAAGTGGCATTTGGAGACGAAGAGGGATCTGGCCGTGGCGACGAAGAAGAGGGTGGAGGAAGAGCTGAGCGCTGCCCAAGCTGCGGCTGTAAAAATGTTTGAGGAGCTGAAGTCCACCAAGGACGCTCTGGAAAAAACAAGCTTTGAGCTCCTCACTGTGCAGACCTCTCATTCCCAGAGTATGGAAGCTTTGAACGCGATGTAGGTGTAGCAAGGTAACTTGGCTGAGGAGTTGGTCGCGACAAAGGCCAAGCTCGAAGATACAAAGAAGGCCCTTGCCGACTGCTCGGATACCGTGAAGGCGACTGCCAAGGATGCTTTTGACATGACCTTGGCCCAGATTTGATACCTGAACCCTGACATGACCCTGGAGCTTAATGGATTTCATTGTCGGGTGGACGTGCACAAGGGTCAATTATTCCTGCCTTCTTCATCCCCGGATAATGCGTCTGTGTCAAAGCTCGATGGTGCGGGGCAGGGAGGGGAAGGGGAAGAAGAGGTCTCGCCCGACGCTCTTCCAAAATATGGTCAGGGCCCTTCGAATCCGGTCGCATCCGACCCCTGAGTAGCCGACATGTTCTTTACTTTCGTCTTCTTTTTTTAGCGTTGATGCCCTTTGGACTTCGAACTCTCCCCGGTGTATATGCCGAGTTGTATAGTTTAATCATTTGATGAACATTATCTTTTTGATTTATTGTCGTATTGCATCGTTTCTGAATTCTAAGCTTCGTTAGAGATTCTTCGACCGGGCCAAGGTCTTTCATTATGCAGAGTCTGCTTGCTTTCTTCCAAACTTGCTGTCTGGGAATCTGGGGTAGGGTTTTCACTTTAACCATATAGGGTCTTAGTTTTAACCGCACCACCGAGTTTCGGTTCCGTTGTCTGGGATCATAACCAGGATAAGGGAAAACTGTCACATGTCCAGCCGTGGTGTTTGAAACACGACGCTTAAACATTTTGACTCGATCGGGTCGAATGACAATTCATCTTCTTATCTAGGAGTGAGCTTTGACGTATCAATTTTGCGAAGGCCTATAAAGGAGACTTCACGTTGCTCATAACTTGGGCTCGTTGGCCCTGGTGTAATCCATCTAGATGGGTTATATTTGTGACCGGGTTTAGTGACCTCGGTGTAATGCTTAACCTATTGATAGTGCGCACTGTGAATTTCCACTGAGGAATTCTTCATTAAAATAATAATTCACTCTAAAGAGCTAATAATGTCACATAATGAAATTTAAAATGGACAAAAATATAAAATTTGAAATCTAAATACTGAAATCAAGAAATAACCGAGCTCAGACATGGTGTGCCTAGCGTTATACGAATGCAGGGCCGAGATCTAACTATAGTAGATTCTTAGCTTGTCAGCATTCCAAGTTCTTTTAATTGGCCTCCTTCCTAGGGTTTCGAGTATGTACGCTGCATTGTCCAGTTTTTCTTTAACCCGATAAGGACCTTTCCAATTTGCAGCTAGCTTGCCATCTCTAGCGTTTTTATTTCTGACGTCTGCACGTCGGAGTACCAGGTTGCCCCTGTTGAAAGAACAGGGTCTGACCTTACGATTATACTTTACAGCAATACGTTGCTTGGCGGCTAACTCTCGGCAGTGCGCCGTGACTCTGACCTCATCGATCAAGTCCAACTCTGTCCTTAACGCGTCATCATTCGACTCCTCTCCTTCTTGGAGAGCTTTTATCTTCCTCCACGACGGCTGTCCTATCTCGACCGGGATCATTGCCTCACATCCATAGGTCATCCGGAAAGGGGTTTCCTGGGTGGAAGTCTTCTCGTTGGTCCTATACCCCCATAGAACACTGTAGAGTTGTTCAACCCAATTGGATTCTGCATCTTGCATTCGCTTCTTTAAGCCGTCAAGGACGATCTTGTTGGCTGCTTCGGCCTAGCCGTTGGATTGTGAATGCTCAACTGAGGCGAAGTGATGCCTAACGTTGAGGTCCGACATCATATCCTGGAACCCTTTATCCATAAATTGGGTCCCGTTGTCTGTGACTATCTCGGCAGGGATTCCAAAACGGGAGACAATATTATGACGAAAGAACCTCCGTACACGAGCCGAGGCTATTGTTGTCAAGGGCTCGGCTTTGATCCACTTAGTAAAGTAGTCTACTGCTACGATGAGCCTTCTGAACTACCCGGGCACTCCCTTGAATGGCCCGAGGAGATCCATCCCCCATTTGTAAAAGGGCCATAGGGCCGAGATACCTTTCAATTCTGCTGGCGGGGGCCAAATGATTTTGGCGTGTTTCTGACAATTATCACATCTTTTGACAGCCTCCTTTAAGTCCGCCATCATGGTTGGCTAGTAGTAGCTAGCATGCAGAGCTTTCCTGACTAAAGCTTTGCCTCCCATGTGGTGGCCGTTGATTCCTTCATGTATTTCGACCAGCACATATCGGGCTTCAGAGGGACCAAACATCTCATCATCAGAGAGTGCAAGACTTTTCAATATAGTTGATCATCGACCATTGTGTAGACGGTGGCCTCCCGGATCAACTTCTTTGCCTCGGTTGAGTCAACTGAAATAATGCCTCTCTCTAGATAATCCTTAATTGGTTTTCTCCAATTTGTCACCGCGATATAGTCATAATGCAGCTCGGTTCTGTTAGATTTTGCTGGATTATGGTCCTGTGTCTGCTCGGGCCTTTCGTACTAGTGAATTTGGAGAGGATGTCGGCTTTGGTATTTTCTTCTCTCAGAATGTGCATCACAATCACCTCTTCGAAGCCGGAGATTACCTCCTTTGCCTTATTCAGACACTTGGACAATAAAGGACCTTTCGTCTGATAAGTGCCCTCAATCTGTGCTGACATGAGCCATGAGTCGGTGAAAACCTTTACCCTCTGCACTCCGTGTTCTCTGGCCTGCAATAGTCCAGCAAGTAGGGCTTCGTATTCGGCCTGATTATTTGGGGTCAGAAACTTTAGCTGAATGCTCAATTGCGATACCGTCCGGGCTCTCAATTATGACTCCTGCTCCACTTCCCTTCGCATTTGATGAACCATCAACATAAACCTTCCAAGTATTGTCTCGGTCATTGTCGATTTTCTCTGCCGGGGTGAGCTCCCTCACAAAATCCACAAACGCTTGTGATTTGATTGCATGTCAGGCTTCGTAAATGATGTCAAACTCGGATAATTCTATGGCTTAGCTGGTCATTCTTCCTGCCAGGTCTGGCTTGTGTAATATTTGTTTGAGTATTTGGCTGGTTTGAACGACTACTCAATATCCCTGGAAGTAGGGCCGAAGTCTTCTTGCTGCGATAAGTAGGGTGAAAACCACCTTTTCAAGCTTTTGATATAATAGTTTCGATCTTTGTAATAACTTACTTACGAAATATATTGGTGCCTAGCCGACGTCGGTTTCTCTAACCAGGGCCGCACTTACTTTCTCCTACTGACAAGTATAAGAACAAGGGCTCACCGGATCAGGCTTTGACAGGACTAGTGGGGTCGCTAGACAGTGTTTGATCTTTTCAAATGTTGCCTCACAGTCCGTGTTCCATCCTCCTTGTGTTTCCTTTTTTAGCAACCTGAAGAAAGGGAGCGCGTTCTCAACTGATCTAGGTAAAAACCTAGTCAGCACAGCCAAATGTCTGATCAGCTGCTGGACTTCTTTCTTGGTCCTCGGGGCTTGCATGTCGAGGACGGCCTTGCATTTATCAGGATTTGCTTCGATTCTGCGGTTTGTCAACATAAAGCCTAAGAACTTCCCGGATGGGACTTCGAATGCACATTTTGCGGGGTTCAGATGGATCCGATATCTACTCAACTTATCAAATGTTTGCTCCAGATCCCGGATATGGTCCTCCGGTGCTTTAGATTTCACGATCATGTCGTCAATGTATACTTCTAGGTTTTGTCCGATCTGATCCTCGAAAACCTGTTCATCATCCACTGATAAGTGGACCCTGTATTCTTCAATCCAAAAGGAATCACTTTATAGTAGTAGTTGGCCTTGTCAGTTATGAAGGTTGTCTTCTCCTGGTCATCCAGGTGCATGGCTATTTGATTGTAACTGGAATATGCATCCATGAAGGATAACAGTTGAAAACCAGACGAGTTGTCCACCAACTGGTCGATGTTAGGCATAGGGTATGAATCTTTTGGGTAGGCCTTGTTTAAGCTGGTATAATCCATGCATACCCTCCATTTTCCATTTGGTTTTAAAACTATAACCACGTTAGAGAGCCATGTGGTGTATTGTATTTCTCTGATGAATTCGACTACCAATAGTTCCTTGACATGTTGCTCAAGAGCCTTCTGTCTATCGGCTCTGATGTTTCTCTTCTTCTGTGCTACTGGTGTCGACCCTGGCTGAATGGCCAATTTGTGACAACAAAAGTTAGGGTCGATCCCTTGTATCTCGGATGATGTCTATGCAAAGACATCTTGGTTCTTTCTCAAAAACTCCATCAATCTGATTTTTAGTTCCGGACTCATCACTCCTCCAATTTTGGTAGTTTGTGAGGAATCCTTTCCTAGGACCAATTCTTCCAACTCGCCTTTTGGTTCTGGGCGTGGGACCTCGGGCTCATCCCTAAGGTCGAGCTCTATCATGCTTACTGGACGTCGGGACTTCCTGTCCTTTCCTGAGTCTGGTGGTCGTTCCCCCTACAGATCTGAGGTGGTGATGATGGTCGGCCTTTTCCTTCTCGGACAGTCTCAAAATAACACTGCCGAGACTCCTTTTGGTCTCCGGTGACAACCACAAGCTGATTCTTGTTGTTCACCATCTTCAACTTCTGATGCTTTGTAGACACTAGCATGTCCCAATTGTGGATGGTCAGTCTTCCCAATATGATATTATAGGGGGAAGGGAAATCAGCAACTATGAATCTTACCCGTTCTGATTTAAACGCCTCTTTAGTTCCCAATGTTAGCCTTAGGTCAATATAACCTTTGGGAGGTGAGTACTCCTCGTTGAATCCTATGAGGGTCATTTTGCATGGCTTCAAATCTTCTACGTCCATATTCATCTTGTTGAAGACATCCCAACTAATGATATCTGCCGAGCTCTCTGCATCTACAAAAATCCTTTTGACCTGGCAATGTACCAGGGTTCCCGTGATGACCAAACGATCCTGATGTCCTGAAACTACGTCATTCAACTCTTCATTAGTAAAGACTAATGGTGGCGGCGTCGGTTTGGTAGGGTCGTCCTTTAATTTAGGGAGATCTCTTACGGAGAGGACTTCTCTCAGGTATTTCTTGCGCTAGCTTATTGTATCTCCTCCCTCACCGAAGCCTCCACTAACCACGTTGCAGTGGAACTCAGCTTCTGAGAACTCGTCATCCTCGCTAGTTGACTTCCGTCGCTTCTCGCCTTTCTTTGGGTCAGTGGTCGGGCTTCTATTACGGCCTCCGTTCTTGCATTTGTTATTTTTCTTCCCTTGAGTTTTAATCACGTATTGCCGCAATTTTCCATCTCGATGAACTTCTCAATGGCGTCACGAAGTTCATAACACTGATTCGCGGTGTGTCCCGGTCTGTCGTGAAACGCACAAAACTTGGATTGTCATGTGGTGGGTCAGTTTCGAGGAAGCTAAGGCCTGTCGACTCTTCTCATCTCGGTCAATACCACCTCCTTCCAAATCTGAGAATGAGAGACGTTCAGAGGGGTGTATCTTTCGTACTTTGTTTTCCCTTCAAATCTCTCTCCTAGGGCTCGGCCATCTCGGCTCCGCCTGTGGGGGTCTTCTTTTCATTTTTCTGGCTGGTCTCTTTCATCTGGTGAGGTATTTCTCTGGTTCTCACTTCCAACAGCATTAGCTATCTCCACTTGTTCCACCTCCAAATATTGCTTCGACCGGGTGTGGAATTCAGTAAGAGTGTAGACCCAGTTCTTGAAAACTGACTTCGCTAGCCGAGATGAGGGATCTAGCCCATCTATGAGGCAACGTACATGGACATCCTCTGGGAGTGAGCGTACTTGTAAGGCCACCTCCTTGAATCGGTCCAAATATTTTTGGTGTGTCTCCCCCTTTTTCTGCTTAATTTTGCTCAGAGTAAATTGGGACTTCGGTCTGCTTCTTACTGGTTGGGAAATTCAACTCAAACCTGCGTCCGAGGTCTTCAAAGTTATGCACAGAATTGGCTGGTAAGGTATGGAGCCATTTTCGAGCAAGTCCAGTCAACGTTGCTGCAAAAAGTCGTGATATGATTGGGCCTTTAATCAGCCGAACAAACATGAGTAGCTCGGACGTATCGAGATGACCGCGTGGGTCCTGTGTCCCGTCATACTTCGGGAGGTCCGCCAGATCAAAGTTCTTTGGATATGAAGCACTTGCGATTTCCGCAGAGAAAGGGCTTCTGTTGAGTTCTCAGTTAGGTACTTCATTTTGCATTCTCTCAGGGAGCTCCGAGACTAAGCTATTCTCTCTGTATCTCGGTCTTCATCTTCCGAGATCCGTGCCAGGCATAGCCTTTTCAAAGTCGAGGTTGATGGTCGAACTCGCCCCAAACTCGTTCCCTGAGTAGTTACGCTAGCATCCCGCCGTGCGACCTCATCTCTCCATTGTAAGATGGATTGCGACATCGTCTATCGTCCTTTCTTTCTTTCCATGTGAATCTTCACGGCCTTCTCCTTGAACCAATGTCTCGACTTGTTTGAATCGGTCTTCCATCATCTGCTGTATTACTCTGAGATCTTCTTGGGCTGGAGGTTATTGCGCTTTTCATTGTTCTCCATTCACCTCAACATTGATTCTTGGGTTTTACGTAGGAGGAGGAGGTCGGATTTGGAATCGAGGTTTCTTCGTCGCGTCATGTGGTTTGGCCACCACGGGAGGGAGGATGCCGTGTCAGAAATGGCATTCCCTTCGTTTGCGGCGTTGCCCTCCGGGATATCCTCATGTTGCGGCTGCTCTTGGACTTGATGGTGTTGACTTGCCTCAGCCTGCGGTGGATTTTCAGGCTGAGGGTTCCGACTGCTGATTCTAGTGTTAGCCATCGGTGGTCACAGGGATCGAAATTTAACGTCCCCACGGTCGGCGCCAATGTTTTGTTCCAGAACGCTAGCCCTAATGGACTAAAATGTTTGATGTTGGTTGAATCGGACTTGACCTAGGAACAATGCCTAGGGCCTACGTACCCGGTAGAGGGATCAAAGTCCACGTAGTTTGAGACACACATAGGCATTTAGCCAAAGGGGCGGGGTATGTGCTTTGTGTGACTTTATGTAAATAGTTCAGAGTTAGAAACTATGTACCTTAAGGCTTGAGCTCTGTATTTATAGAGTTTACCTTAGGTTGAATCGCTTGGGTTCTGTGATTCGAGGCCCCGATATCCTAACTACCAGATATACATTTAGATATACCTAGATTGTAGATAAGATAGGATCCTCCTTCATTATAGATAGATCTTGATCTTAGAATATTTCCTGTTGGGCCTTATATTGAGTATGGGCCTTATGCAGGTCCGTAACAGATATGATGTTTTTTTGAGTTTCAGAAGTGAAGATACTCGCCATATCTTCACTGTGCCTCTGTATAATGCTTCAAGACGAAAAGGAATCAACGCCTTCATTGACGACAAGAAGCTCGGGAAAGGAGAAGAGATCTCACCTTCGCTTCTTAAAGCCATTGAGAGATCAAGAGTTTCGATTATTGTGTTATCTAAGAACTATGCTACTTACACATGGTGCCTAGAAGAACTGGCCCGCATCATTCAGTGTAAAAAGCAGAAGAACCAACTAGTTATGCCTGCCTTTTACAAGGTGGATCCGATGGATGTTCAATATCAGAGAAATAGCTTTGAGGAAGCCATGGTTGCTCTTGAAGATAGGTTCAGAGATGACTTAGAGAAAGTTCGCAATTGGAGATCTGCTTTGTCTGAAGCTGCTAGCTTGCCAAAGGCTCGGCTTTTAAAAGATGGGTAGGTTTTCTTACACTATTTTCTAAAAGGCATCTACTGATGAAATTTTCAAAGAATTAATTACTTGTTAATTGGCATGCTGTTGAAGATGTTTGACTTTTGCTTTTGCAGTTCAAATGTGCTATAAAATTGGTTTTCACAGTATTTTTCTTATGAGGATTATTAGGCAGTTTTAGCTTTTGAGTCTTAAAAAACTTTTAAAGTTTTAAAAATAAAACTTCTAATCTAATTTTTATCGGTAAATTTACTTAACTTTTTACTAATGATATATCATAAAACACTATCCTGAACATTCTTGTAGGATTGCAGTATAAACTGGTGGTCTTGATAAATTATACATACTTTCTTATAGTTTATAAAATGTACTGTTTCGGAAAGATTCTGTTTAAAATATTCGTAATTTTATTTTCAATTCTGAACTTTTTTTTATAATGTCGATTTTGAACTTTATTGTGGTCTATTTAGACTTTAAAATAAAAAATAAAAAATTTCACATGATCACTTTTAAAGTTACTTAAATGATATAATTCATGTAGCAAATATTTTCTAACGATATAATTTTTTTTTAAAAAAAAAAAAAAAATCTTGCAGATAATATAATGAAGGGATTAAAATCTTAGAGAGATAATTAATATTGTGGTCATCCTCAAAGAATCAAAACATCTAGGATTGCGTTGAAAAATATTTGACAAACAAGCAAAAAAAATATAAAACGGAACATTTTGCAAAAAATCATCTTCATAGTAATAAGTTAATTTTTCCATTGTAGATATGACGAAGGTAGATTTATTGAAAGTATTGTTGAAGATGCATATGCTAGGCTACCTCCCAAACGCTTCCATAATGTTGATTACATCGTTGGGCTTGAGCCTTGCATAGAAGAAGTGATGTCACTTTTGGATGAAACTGATAATAGTGTTTGTATGTTGGGAATTTATGGAACTGGTGCAATTGGCAAAACAACCCTGGCAAAAGCTATATATAATTCGATCTTCTACCATTATGAAGGTGCTTGTTTTTTGTTCGATGTTCAAGAAGCATCAAAGAAATATCATGGTGTTATTCGTCTTCAACAAACGCTTTATCAGAAATTCTTGAGGAAAAGAAGATGAAATTTGTCAGCGTACATGAAGGAATATCAAAAATAAAGCATAGGCTCTCTCACAAAAAGGTTTTGTTGGTTCTTGATGACGTTGAAGAAGTTGAACAGTTGGAAAAACTTACAGGAGGGTGTCATTGGTTTGGTTGTGGCAGCAAGATCATTACAACAACTAGAAACAAGCAATTGTTATTTGCATGCAATATTAAAAAGACATGAAATGAAGGGGTTAAATGAGCATTACTCTCTTGAACTCTTTTGTTGGCATGCCTTTCATATGAGCCAACCTTCAAAAGGATACAAAAGTATGTCCATTGGTGTTATACGCTATGTACGTGGCCTTCCTTTGGCTTTAAAATTGATAGGCTCCAATTTGGCACGCAGAAACATAGAGGAATGGAGATATACATTGAAACAATATAGTAAAATCTCAGGAGACCCAATACATGAGATACTGAACATAAGCTATGATTGCTTACCTGATGATGCTAAACCTATTTTCTTGGACATTTGTTGCTTCTTTAAAAAGGAGAGATTGGAATTTGTTGAAGACATACTAGGAGCTTGTTACTCTGGAACAAGGTTTTATATTGAAGTTCTTGCTGAGAAATCTCTGATAACTATTGCTGATAATGATCGCTTGCTGATGCATGATCTAATACAACAAATGGATAAAGAGATTGTTACCCAAGAGTCACCCTTAAATCCTGGTAAACGTAGTAAGTTGTGGTATTACAAAGATGTGCTTAATGTGCTGCATAAAAATTTAGTAAGAATCGAAGATTTATATACTTCCTTATATACATTAAATTGTGCGAATTTAGCAAACATCTAACTGTTACTTTTTTGAACTTGTATCACAGGCAGAAGATGATATTGAAGGAATAATACTTGATCCACCTCAACTAGAAGAAGTGAGGTGGAATGGTTTAGCTTTTGAGAAGATGATTAATCTTCGGATTCTCATTGTTCGAAATACCTTACTTTTAACAAGTCCTATGGATCTTCCTAATAGTCTGAGATTGATTGATTGGCAGGGATATCCTTCTAATACTTTACCACAAGATTTTTTCTCCGCCAAAATTAGTTTGCCTCAAGTTATATGGAAGTCTTTTCAAATTGGAAGAGCCATTACAGGTACTTTTTCCAGTTCTTTTTGATCAAAACTGTTGAGCCACAATGTTCTTCTAAGAATCAAGAATATATTACTTTTAACTCTCCTTATATTTTTTTCTTATCTTCAACGGACTATTCACCTATTTCTCGATGCAAAGGGTGTTTTTCAGATATTCAGCATACAATTAGATAAATCATGGGAAGACTGGAATATTCTATTTAAAAGATAATATTTCTTGACAACTGCTGTTAATTAAATAATCTTAATTTTTGTTTTGCAGAGGTTCGATGGTGTGACATATATGAATTTATCGCAGTGTGAATTCATAAGAGAAATACCTGATATGTCTCATTTAAAAAATTTAAAAACATTAAACTTTCGCGAATGTCGCAATCTGATTAAAGTTCATGATTCAGTGGGATCTCTTTGTAAGCTAATCCGATTAGATGTTAGTGAATGAACAAACTTACAAGCTTTCCAAGTGAAATCAAGATCGAATCTCTTCAAGTGTTTGATCTCAGTAACTGCAAGAGTCTCGACTACTTCCCACATATAGTTGGAAAGATGGATGCACTTACAACTGTTTATGCAGAAGGCACTGCTATTAAAGAGCTCCCACCTTCCTTCGGGAATCTTGCAGGGCTTGAAGATTTGAATATAAGCTCCTGCAAAAGCCTTACGAAGCTTCCAAATAGCTTATTGACATTGCAAAATCTTAACATACTTCTGTTGGAAGGCGGTCAACCTCGTGGCAGAACACCGTTGAAGAAATTAATGCAAGAGAGCCAACAAGTTACCAGTTGCACAAATTTAGAGTACTTGGATCTCGGAAACTGTGGCCTTCTGATGACGATGTTTTCCTTATTCTGAAATGTTTTCAGAATGTTCAAGAGTTGATTCTGTCACGGAATAATTTTGTGTCGCTTCCTGAGTGCATTAAAGAGTGTGCTGATCTGAGGAAACTAGAGGTGGTTAACTGCAAGAGGCTAAGAGACATACCAGAGATGCCTTCAGGGTTGCTGGAAATAAGGGCTGAGGATTGCACATCGTTAACAACTGAGTCGTCAGGCCGTTTATGGTCTCAGGTATTTCTCATGCCTTTGATAATTTACATTTGTCATATTTGAGGTTTGAACTGCTGGTTAATTTTGCCTATTACATGACTTTCATGCAAAGTTTCATGAGGTTGAAAACAAAAATTTGTTTAATCGATGCGGAAACCCGTAACACTTTACGGTCCTCATGAATTATTAACCTTAACTCATTACGCTAATTAGTTAATAATTATTAATCCGTAACTCTTTACGGTACTCATGAGAATTCATAACAATTTATAATACTCATGAGTTTTAGGATTACTCGTTAAAACAACTATTGGGGTTTAGGATAATTTGATGAAACGATTATTGGAGATTAGAATACCTTAGATCACTCGAAGACTTCAAGGTTGTTGATGTCCTCTAACGTTGATCCACACAGCTATTCCCCGATTGCAATGAGAACTCCTTCTCTTGAAACCTCTCACTCCTTGGATGCTTGCTACGCGAAGACAAGGTTGAGTTGTGGTTTCCTTGGGTTTTTTTCTTTTCAAGAAGATGATGGTTTCTTAGGATCAGGTTAAAGATAGGAGGAGCAAGATCATTGGAACCTTGCCTTTCTATGGATGGTGCCTTTTTCTCTCTAAACCTTTGGTAAAGACCAAAATTTAGAGAGCATAAGGATCTTGTTTTTCTCTCAGAAAAACGTGCAGGAAAAAGGCACACCAAAAATCAGCACTTTATAAGGGTCTAACCCTAATTTAAGTGCTCACAAGAAAGGCTCAATCCAAGCTTGAATTGGATAATCCAAATCATAATGAATTGAATTCATATCTTGATTGATTGATTGAATTTAAGATGATGAATCACATTCATATCTTGATTGATTATTTAAATCAATCATTTAAGATTATGGATTACATTTATTTCTTTTCTTCTTCAAAAAGTCCATAAAAAGGGCACTTAAAAAATCAGCATTTTATAAGAGTCTAACCCTAATTTAAGTGCTTACAAGAAAGGCCCAATCAAACTTGATTTGGAAAATCCAAATCATAATGAATTAAATTCATATCTTGATTGAATAATAATTTAAGATGATGAATCACATTCATCTCTTAAACTAAAATTCAAAATCATTTCAATCAATCCTCATTTATTATTTCTCCTATCTTCATCCAATCATCATTAGATCTTAATATATATATATATATATATTAGATAATTCAGAATTATCTTTTATAACCTAACCTCTTGAATTTAAATTCAAATTTAAAATTCAAACTTAAATTCAAAATTCGAATTCCAAATTCAACTTGGCCTAAGACCCCATTGGGTCTTCCAACACATTTGGGCCCTTTTGTGGAGAAACTGATTTCCCACTCGGGACACCATATATGACCCCATTTTCTCCTCATTAGGCTTGGAGTCCCACTCCAACCCAAATACACATTTACTCTTGATAAAGCTCAATAACAATTATTGTCCCAAGTTTGCTAATTTTAAACAATCGGGAATAACCTTTTGTGTGTGACCCATTAGGCCCAATTAGTCACTAACATAAATAAACTCGGACCAATTAAAAACCCTTTTAACGAGCCCAATTTATCTAATGACCTCATAAGACACTAGCAATGCTCTGCGGCCCCAGAACTAATTGAGTTGATCAAGTGATCTACCTTTCATATTTAGATCCCGTGCAGGCATCATCCCTCATATCGTCATTCACATTTAGTCGAGAGCAAAGATAGAGTATCATCTCTCTTAATTGACTAAATGTAGCTATTTCACAGAACCAAGAATCTTCTTATATTAACTCGTAAGGGATCATGACTCTTCATGATCATTTGCTTCAGTCGCATTTATTCTCGAGTTAATTAAAAGCTATCTAAGCTCTACCGGTCTTGTGAATGACTAATCCCTTGTAGGGGACTCGTGAGTCCTCTCGATGTCCATCTATACTCATGCATTCGAGTTACACCCAAGAGTACACTGTTCTCCCCATTTTCATGTGGATAGAGTTGTACGGTCAAAGTATAACCCTAGGACATAGTGCTCGATGACATCCTTAAGTCTAAGACGATCCACACTACCAAACGATGAGAGACTTTACGTATCCAATGATACTCTCTACAATGAATCTTTGTGGAGTCTCTCGGCGGGTCAGGTCAGTACTATCTGTTCTCTAACAGATCTACCCACCACATCAGCTAAGGCATCTCTATGCCTGCATTCCATGAGGTCCCTACCTTGTATCTCTATACAAGTAGACGATGTCGTACTAGTCTTATTGAGATCACCAATGTCCTTTCTTGGTGATTCAAGACTAGGAACAAGTTTTAAGCAATAGATATCCAAAGTGTTCTCGAGTCCTCATGATCATGATCTCTATCATTGATCCTCAAGAATAACACATGTTCTATTCCTAGGGCTTTTATCTTCAAACACATATTTACCTTAAAATAAAGGCGAGACATAAATATGATAAAGATAAAATATACTCATTTATTAATAATGAAATACTATAACATAGAAATGGTGCTGATCTATCCTTACAGATTATCTCTAGAACACTTAAATACTAACATGAACTTCTAGAAATCATGTGATAATTAGAGCTTCTTATTAGAAGTTATTAGGTTTCAACATTCAGTTATGAGCTAGACAAAGGTATTCCTAATGATTTCAATCTGCTTTCTCTCCAAACGTTATAAGAGAATTTTTTTCTTTCTTTCTCCAAACCTCCCAAAACGCCGGACATGAGTAAGAGCATGAGTAATCAGAATTGTTTTGCCCCAGACTTCGCGAAGCGCCAGCCAAGAGAAAGATCATCAGAAAAAAAAAATCAAAACAAATCCCTAGATATTTTTAGAAGAAGGATCTAGAGATAAGGGTGAAGGTTTAAGGGGGCTCATCCCCTCCCATTTTTGCCATTGAAAGTGTTTGAAGAAGAAGAGAAGAAAAAAATAACAAAAGGTACAAGGAGAGCCCAAGCAAGCATCCTAGAGGAAGGTAAGGTATTTGGGTATTTATTCCACCTTCTTCTACTTCCTTTCATGTAAGTCAAGATTTTTTTTTTTATTAAAGGAAATTTCTCCTTGGAGCGTGAAGGTGAAGGTTGAAAGAAGGAAGATGAAACATTGAGGATCAAGTTTTTAGTTGGTGGAATACCAAGATCAAGTAAGTCATAGTTTTTAACTACCTTATAAATTCATGATTTGCTAAGTCAAAAATAGGGGTATCTTGTATATGTATGGGTCCGAGTGATGAATTAAATGGATGACTAAAGGACTAAACGCAAGATTTAAGGTCTAGGTAGAGGTGATATTGATATAAGGAAAGGTTGGTTGATAAAAATGGAAAGTGGGATATGTGATTCAAGATATGATACATGAGAACTGATTCTTTGTTGGTGTGTCTAATGTTTCAATGTGTTCAAAGATAGGATTTTTGTGACTTAGGGATTTTTCTAAAATGTTGAAGAAGGCTTATTTTAAGCCATCAAATAAATATTTCAAAGAAGGGTTACTTATATTTATGTTTTGGTTATTTTAGGGTTACTTTGATTTATCGTGCACCTACCAGGTAGTAACCTTAATCTTCATGTGTCTTGTGTTACTATGTATGTTTGTTTTTCCATGATTGTGAACTCGTGTCTCTTGAAAAAGGGATGTGCATTGTATGCATTCAGTGTGGTCTGGGTTCGAAGCCCGACTACCATGCTTTTCCTTGTGTTTTCATAGTGCTGTGGATCAGGGACTTGCTTTGTTGAGTAGTCCTGTGTTTGTTTCTAGGACATGTAGTCCTTCTGTAGTTAACACTGTACATAGGGTATGTTGTATTTGTGTTACTGAGCATTTGTTACTAAATGCTGTTATTTGGTGTTTTCCTAATTATGGTTACATACATACACTGTTTATACATTACATATGAGATTAATGGTTACTCTAGGATTCATTTATGAATCCCAAATTTTTGTAGAGCTTCAGAAGTACCTCGAGGATTGTCCCTGGTAAGAAGGGTGAGACTGCTAAGATGGAGTAGTTAGAGTTGGTGGCGGCGGAGAAAGATTATTTTGTTAATTATTTTGAAATTGGATAACTGTATATTATTTGGCCCTTGGGTACTAGTGGATGACTGTATACCTAACCCTTTAAGGATTATATTTTGCTGCTTATTTTTAATTCTACTAGTATTGTCTAAAATCCAAAACCGGGAAATGCTCTGCCGCATTAATCTCTGATGTATGCTAATAAGTAGTAATTAGATAATATATGGTAATTATAAAAGGGAATCCCTCTATCCGCCACCCAAAAGGGCAAGGCCTAGAGTAGGGGTGTAACAATTGTGGTATCAGAGCCCGGTTTGGACAATACTGGTATTATTTTAAAATAGAAAGGTATGAAACTGATATAAGTTTGGTTGTTTGGGTTAGGAAAAAATTGGTGACAATCATAGGAGGGCCCTGAGAGCGGTAGTTAGGAGACGTCCCGTGGTTGCTTTGGAATTAGATGCAAGGAACGATTCAGATCAAGTATCAGTTGGGGATACGGACCAACCATGGGTTTTTCTGGAGCATTCTACAAGATTGGAGAAAGAGGAAGAGGTTGAGTCAAGAGGTGATCCTATGCCTGGTCCCTACCTACCTTATTATAGGTATAATATGCATTCTAATGAGAGGTTAGAGGATGCGATCTGAGTTGAGTTTGTGATGGCGGGAGTTGATGCCCCAATGGTGTTAGACCATTACCTTCGTTTTCTATCGAGGGTAAATGTGTTATATGCACAACGAGTTGCTAGAGATTTAGATCTTTCGTTTGACTGTTGGAGAAACACCGTCTTATACCGCTTACCTAGGACACCGTTTTGGGTAAGTAGGATTCATGAGATCATTGACCACAACCTAGCAACCAATTTCCCTGCACTGATGACACTGCTACGCTTGTACGCTCACACGAAGGTTGGGAATGAAGCCTTGCGAAAACAAGAATGAAGACTAGTGGTATGAAATTTATTTTGGTAATTGTATGGTCGTACTTTTTTTTTTTTTTGTAATGACAATATATGAACTACTTATACTTTAATATTTTGAGACTAGTAGGATAGTGTAAGTTTATTTATGGGCAATATTAATATGGTTCTCTTTTATCTTGCGGCCATGATTTATGATTTGATACAAACTTGTGAAAATAATATTTATTTATTTTTCTATAACTTTGTAGCTAAACCTTAGATAATGGCAAGAGGGAAAGGACTAGGAATGCCTAGGCAAGAGCCGAAGGCACAAATACCTAATCCTCAAGATAATAATTTGATACAAGAAATGATGGGGTTGATCCAAGAACAAGAGAACATGATACAAGAAATGCGAGTGGAAATGAATGAAATTAGGACTCACCAAGACCAAAATTCAGAGGAACATGAGATAGAGGTGGATAATGGCAACAATAATAATAATCATGATGAACAGGAATGGTCGTAGATAGACAAGCAAAACAACAGGGCAGCGGAGACATCAATCTATTGGGTTTCTAAATTTTGTAAACAGCTGCCACCTATTTTCCGTGGTAGATTTGATGTAGCGGAAGATTGGATTCTCCATCTCAAGAAAAAATTTCAGGCCCTTGAGTGCCCAAAAGAAAGGAAGGCCCAATTGGCCATTTACAAGCTAGAGGAGATGCCGATTGTTGGTGGTGCAACACGGAGATGACTTTACACGCCCAAAATGTTCCTATCACTTGGGAACTGTTCCGGGAGGAGTTCAATGAACGCACCATTCTCCTTCTGTCTGTATCGCTAAGGAGTCGGAGTTTCTAAATATCAAGCAAGGAGATAGCTAGTCTTTTGAAGATTATTATGCTAGGTTTACTTGTCTGTCCCGCTACTCCACTAATCATAGAAACCCTAATGCTGAAAGTAGTTTAGCAGATGTCTTGCTTCGTGGCCTAAAATTTGAGATCAAACAAAAGTTCGTAGCCAGGCAGTTTCATGTATTGAGCCAGGTCGTCGAAGAGTACAGAATTGTGGAGTGAAACCTGAAGGAACTACATGCTTCTAGGAGATCCACTTTCTGTAGTGACTCTAATCGCGGAAGCTCCTCCTAGAAAAGGAAGGGGTCATGGAACAAAAACCACGACAATAGCAAAAAACCTTTCCGGTCCAATCAGCAGAACTTCAGGAGGCCTGTAGAGCCTTACCTATGCAACAAGTGTGGAAAGGATAAACCCGAAGTTAGTTACAGTGGGCAAGTGGTCAGTTATACTTGCCATAAGCCTAGGCATTATAGCCGTGAGTGTCCTTAGTGAGATATTGAGAAGAGGCCTCAAAACCAGGGCTGTGTATTCGCCATGACACGGGATGACGCATGCAAATCCAACTAAGGTGATAAGTTTGGTGAAAGTGGAGCTATATACCCAAGAGGGGGTGAATTAGGTATTTTAAAAACTTTTGAAATCTGCTCTGTTTTTAGATAACAAAAACGAGAGATGAACAGTAGAGAGAAGAATAGCTGAACACGAGAGAATTTATACTTGGTTCGGTCTTAACAACTTGACCTACATCCAAATCCCGGACTCTGGGATTTTCACTATCACAAAGATTACACACTATGTACTCAAAGAGTAGTTCTCTCTAGAACTCACTCCCCCTTACAAGTTGTAATCAATGAACTCCCAAATCACCAAGTCCCCTTGACTTGTGATTCTTTTCAATAAATGATTTACAGATAAAAACTCTCTCTAAGAGTAGATGATAATAAACACTGAAGCTTATAATGTCAAAAGACAGAATACAAGTGAAAACTGAAAGGTAGTTAAGAAACTTGAATGCTTGTGCGTTTTCAGTTGTTTTAGTTGTTGAGAAGAATTGAATGCAACTCTATTTATAGCCAGATAGCATTAATTGACCGTTGCATCTGATAATCAGACCGTTGAAGATGTTCTTCAGAAGATGTGTATAGCTTAGGTCTTCTTCTCTTTCTGAAATTCACTTAATCCAGCTGGCTGGATGGTCAGAGTTGACTCTCTGCAAATTAATCTGTTGGAGAGGATGTTGCTTAATGTGGAAATCATTCTTTAATGCTTTGCAACCGTGCACAGATGGATTCATCAAAAGGATGCAAGTTTCTGGGTTGAGCATTTAATGTTTTGACACCACTTTTGCTTTTGCTTTAAACCTTCTGTAAAACTTCCTTGGTCTCAGAAACTCACTAAAAGATGATTAAACATATCTAGTACCAATAAGGAATAATCATGGAAAGCATTGAGATCAAACATGAAGGCATAGCAAAATCGTTAAGTTCGAATTTCAAACAACGTCCGAAACCGGAGGTTTGTTCACAAACCTCGAGGTTTGATCATTTAAGCTTGAACACGACTTAAGACCAAAACCTCAAACCCGGAGGTTTATCATTAAACCTGGAGGTTTCTCATATTGCTATCACGAAGGTTTCTTGGGTTTACTCCAAACCTCGAGGTTTGTTCAGAAACCTCGAGGTTTCACATCGTGTGTGAAACCCAGCAAAGACATGATGAAACCAAACCTGGAGGTTTCTCAAGGAACCTCGAGGTTTTAGAATGAGTGCAAGTTCATTTGCTCTCGGGTTGCCACAATACTCGAGGTTTCCGAAATACTCGAGGTTTTGCCTAAACGACCAAGTTCTTTGTTTTGACCCAAAACACAAACCCGGAGGTTTCTATGGAAACCTCGAGGTTTTCAAATATGTAGAAAACCATTAGCTCTCCGGAAGCCCAAAACCCGGAGGTTTCTACCCATACTTGAGGTTTTACACTTTAGTTCAAATTTTCGCTTGGCGCCAAGGCATAACCTCGAGGTTTTGATGTAAACCTCGAGGTTTCACAACTTGGTGTGAAACCATGCTTTCTCGGAAGCCCAAAACCTCGAGGTTTCTTAATAAACCTCGAGGTTTCACATATTTTTGTGATACCCAAGTTATGCAAGTTTAAACATAGAACCTTGTTGCTTCCTTTGTAAGGCCAAACCTCGAGGTTTATGGGAAAACCTCGAGGTTTGCTCTCACTCAGGGTTTTCCAACTTCTGAGAGCAAATCCTCATTCTTTGTTCACAATTGTTGGCAATCATCAAAATCTCTTAGAGAACCAACATTTGGTACTTCCAATGAACACTATTGTGATCATTTAATTTTTCAAAAATACTTCACTCGATTGATCAACTGAAAAAAGATCTATCAAATGCTTCACTACTATTTTAAAGATCATTGATCAAGTTTTAACACATCACTCGAGTGGTCGCTTTATTAATCAATTCGATTTGCACTGAGAAAACATCCATCTTCATATGTTACACTATATCTTATCAAATTTATAATAAAGGAATCGGGCTCTTTTTTTACATCATTGAGATTTTTTAGTCCTGTTTGTTGACATGACATGATTTCTAATGATAGAATTGAGATTCTTTTGACATCGTTTGTCGATGACTTGCGGCCTCTTTGGTTCATTACCATTAGTATGTTTCGCTTGTTATTGACAAGATTGAGAGAAATTATATTTTATATTTTATTAGAATTACAAAAAGTCTAAAATGTCCCTCAAGCAAAATGACTATCCATTCTCGAGTCATCTTTTTCCTTAGTCAAAACACCCAACAAGTGAAAAAATCTTAAGCAAGAAAATCACATAGTAACAAATTCAAAGAGTAGAAGTATAAAAATCAAGTTATATAGATGTGGGCTGAAATTGTAAAAGAGGGAAAAATAATCTTCCATATGTGTTTTTTGTGAATATTCAAAGAAAACAAATATAATGAAATTTCTTTAATATTCTTTATATAACAAACAAACAAATATATATATATATATATATTATGGACCTATATTAGGCCTAGTCTCGGAGTGGCCCAACAGAGGGCAATATACTGCAGGATCCACTTGTAATGAAGGAGGATCCTAACCCACCTACAATCAAGGATATAATCAAGGAAGATCTCAATTTAAATTAGACAGTTATGATAATTGGGCTACAAGACGCACAGGGCCCATAAATCCCAACCTAAGGTACACTCTATAAATAAGGAGGTAAAGCCCTAAGGTACGAACTTACTTACTCTTTATTATTTACATATGGTCATCACTATACACACACATCACCTCCTCTAGGTGTAAGCCTTCCTTGTGTACATTCTTCTTTTGGATATCTATCTCATAGATATCTAGATAGAACCATCTGATCCTACCTCAACTCACTAGCCCATCAGGCTAGACATCTGTGTTCTACAACAGAACATTGGCGCCGACCATGGGGAAGTCTAGCCTTTCTGTTCTGGAGGCTCTTTACCTGAACGAGCCGTATGAGGACAAAAGAGATAAAAGACGAGAGGGGTTGTGCAAGGTATGGGCTTAGGGAAGGAGTTGCATAGATGTTCGAACGCTATCACAAAGCCCCAACCATTGAGGTGAAGTTAAGAAAGAGCTACATGGAGATAATCTAAGACGACCATTTGGAACTTGGTAAACGGAAATCAAATATCGAGTTGGGAGACATAGTCCCGGTAAAAGAAGAAAAAAGACGACTCGCTTCCTTCTCTCTTGGAACAAACCGGCTCGTGATCGCCTAAAGGCAAAAGGGTGCAGCCGTCAGAGTCCCCTACATGAAGCCTAGTGATGTTGACCGTGGTCATCAAGGAATGTTTTCTCAGCACTTCGTGGGTCACCCACGGGTGTTTGTCCGTCAAGACTTTTGGGGGACTTGAAGAACCCGACTCCTCGATATGAGATTGTGCACTATAGGATGCAGAGGGTGAATCCATTTATACCTATATCAAAGAAATTAAAATCAGAAAGTGGGTGGCATACTTGAAACATAGGAGCTACTATACAAAGGAAAAGTTGTTAGAACGAGAAGATTCTGGCCGCTATAGGCCGAGACCGACTCGGAGGCTAAGTTATGATGACTTGAACCCAGAATGGAGTTAGCTAAAGAGTCTTGACCGCCCGCAATATAGGAAGAGCTTAAAGCAATACAATCCCAACAAGGATCGCTATATCCCTCTGGAACTGAGCCCGACTTTGACCGGGAGCAACCTCGTGGGAGTCAAGGGGTGATACCAGGATGACATCAACTGTATCCCGGCTCTCAGGTAGTACACTGTTTGAACCTTCACCCTAGGACCCAATTAGAGGAGACTGAAATCGCCTCACATTGTCCCAGCCAGACCCTCTATAGAGCAACATTGATTGTCACTCTTCTTCAGTAGGGGGAATGCTCCAAACCAAAAACTGGGTCTTAGGAGGGACTATACAATGCAACTCCTCCTCTTCCGGAGTTATAGCGTCTCGACTTGAAGACGACAAAGGATCAACCCTACCGATTACCACCAGAAATGAAAACCTAAAGAGGCACAAAACACCCGGTGAAAAATGGGGGAGAGACAATGACAATATTGCTTGATTCCTAAAATAGAGCACAAAAGCAAACACAAAAGCAAAAATATGGGAAGACGGTAGAGGCAGTTACACTCAAGAACAAGGGTCTTATAGTCTTACCGATGAGGCCAGAAATCAGAATCTACCCAGAATCTCCAATCGAAACCTACCTAGAAGACCCGAAACCAATTTCTTTGCAAATACAAATGAAAAAGTAAGAATCAAGTACCACAAAATTGGCAAACTTCAAAGTAAAAATGAAAGAAGAGGAAAGAAATGGTGAGAATACCTGATTAAACGAAGGTCGAAGGAGCCTAAAGTCACAAAATCAAAGGATTGCAAGGAGACAGTTATCGCAAGTAAACAAGAGGTTTCTAGGAAGAAAGAGGAAAAAAGCGAATGTGAGGAGTGCGAAGAATAGAGGGAAATATGAATATAAATGTTACAAATCTGAAGGGTCAAGGGCAAAATAGACCATTCACCCAAAAAAGCAAGGGTAACGTACGTGAAGTGATGGGTGTATTAAATGTGCACAAATACTGCAGGTGGCTAAGCAAGGCGATTGCGGCTTTTTGGCAGTTGAGGACGAAAAGCTGTCAGTCGATCATGATGACATAAGCATAGGAAATGGAAGTTATCTCGGATTTTCCCGAACTCTACAAATTTATCCCGACTCCTAAAGCATACACCGTCAACAGCCAGGATCAACACAGATGAGCTCGGACAGTGTCCAAAAGACAAGCAAAGAAACCCAGATCCTGCTCAGGATAGTCTGTATGGGGGGAACCCGATACTACAGCATATGAACCCGAAATCCCGGACACCGATGCACCAGGAATGCGGGCAATCAGGAATAGGAATAAAGTTAAAGGTAAGTATTATACATCCTGGCAGTCCAGAGACCTAAACTACTGGGCTGGGGGCAATTGTTACGGACCTATATCAAGCCTAGTCTCGGAGAGGCCCAACAGGGAGCAATATATTACAGGATCCGCCTGGAATGAAGGAGGATCCTAACCCACCTACAATCAAGGATATAATCAAGGAAGATCTCAATTTAGATCAGATAGTTACAATAATTGGGCTACAAGACGCACAGGGCCCATAAATCCCAACCTAAAGTACACTCTATAAATAAGGAGGTAAAACCCTAAGGTACGAACTTACTTACTCTTTATTATTTACATATGGTCATCACTGTGCACACACATCACCCCCTCTAGGCGTAAGCCTTCTTTGTGTACAGTGATCCATTCTTCTTCTAGATATCTGTCTCATAGATATCTAGATAGAACCATCTGATCCTACATCAACTCACTAGCCCATCAGGCTAGACATCTGTGTTTTACAACAACAATAAATAAATAAATAAATATATATATATATATAAAAGATTTGGAACACCTTTTGAAAATAATGCTGTACATTTTATTATATTATATCTCTTGAAAGTTTGTAATAACAGATTTGGTTTTTTTCTTTTTTTTTTTTTTTTTTTTTTTGTACATCGTTAGTTGATCGACGTCGACAATGATGTAGCTAGAGATAGGATGGAATTAACTACAGCAAAAAGATGAAAATTTTGGCACCAAAAAAAAAAAAAAAAAAAAAAAAAAAAAAAAAAAAGGGGATTGGAGGCTTCATGAAAATGAGATAGAAGTTAGAGCCGTAGCTGGCTTGTCACTGTATCTCTTTCACAAATCTCCATATTTAAGTAATCCAAAGTGAGGGGATTGGAAGCTTTATGAAAATTTCCATTTTTTCAGAATTAATTCTTTTTCAGTTCTCTAAATCTCATTTTATGTTCGCAATTTCTAAATTGTTTTCCTATTGTCGTGGAGCAAAAAGTTCAGGTAGGTGTCAAGTGTGCAGCATCAGTCAATAAAGTAAACCAAAAAGAAAGAAGTGGGTTGTGTGTGACAATAAAACACGATCTCTCTTTCGAAAAAAAGAGGAAAAAACATAAAATAAATGAAAAATAAAAATCTGTGAACTATATATTCGACAAGTTTACGAGAATGCTTAGCTTTAGATTTTATATCTATTTCTACCCATGTTGACGAAGACTCAGCTAATAATATACGACAAAGATGGCGCTCTCAATCAAACTTATATATTTACAGCTGTGATGTGTGGCATTTAAAAAAATGTTTCCAAATACAATTGAAGGCAGGTTCTTTTTAGGGAAAATCCCTTTAAGGTCCCAAGGGACCAAAAAAAGAGTCAAAACAGTCTCACTGAAAATTCTGATATAAAAAAAGTCTCATTGACAACTCTTTCAGTTGGTGATTAACAACTTCATCTGTGGGTTTTAACAACTCTTTGAGACTTTTTTGTCATCAGAATTAACAACTTCATCTGTGGTTATAGCCTTTTCGGTAATCCGGATTAAAGTTATAAATATAATCCCATCCATCATGAAAGCAAGCGAGTTTTTAAGGCAAACCAACTCGGTATACATGTCTGGGGGCAAGTCACCAATGAATCCAGAGTTCGGTGAAGCTCCAAGAGCAGTTGAGTGGAAATCACGAAAGTCAAGCTGAACAACTCAGACATAAAATCCGAGTTAAATAATCAATACATCCTGACAGATCGGAGACCTGAACTACCGGGCTAGGAGGCAACTATTATGGACTCATATATGAGGCCCATTTGCTGTACGGCCCAACAAGGGAAATTTGTACCAGAATCCCTCCATAATCAGGTAAGATACTAATTGGCCTATAATCAAGGCTATGATCATGAAATGTGCAGGTGATGCAGCTAAAACATGGGCCTGGAGGCGCACAAAGCCCAAGGACCGAAACTTTAAAAGTAATCTCTATAAATATGAGGTTAACCTAAAAGGTACACATTCTCTATTCAGCCTATTTACTATTCAGCCTCATTGTGCACACACCTCACCCTTTTTGTCTAAACATCATATACGTGTACAGTGATCCATTGCTCTCTTCGGTATCTTCTTTATAGATATCTTAGAGAGTCATTTGACAATCCTTTCGGTACCTACCTTATAGATACCTTGGGGAATCCTTTGATCCAATATAGACATACTAGTCCTTTGAGGCTAGACATCTGTGTTCTACACTAGAACACAAACTGTGACAATGATGAAAAGAAAGTTATATTGTCAAGCATTGTCATTATATTTTTGGGTTTTGTTGAGATGAAGAATTTACAACTGCTATAGTATACTTTCATCAGTCCTTTATGTAACATCCTCCAAGTTATAGGACAATTTTTAAATACTAATTTGATTAAACCATAAATTAAAATGGTATATACACACAGTTAAGCTTTGGATTTTACTAGGCCCACATTTTGAAACTAAATATTGCTTTAGAATTTGCCGAATATTCAATTACACTAGAATATGCCAGTGAGCCCTAACGATGTGGCAATATACAATAATTCAACATGTACCAAAAAGGTGGAAGCACAACCATTAGCAAGAGTAACTTAAGCTTCCGAAGCCTTCCCTGATTGACTCACACGAGAACTATCACCTGAAAAATATTTATAACCATCAATCCAGCTCATTGTAAATGCTAATACATGCTCATGAGGTGTCAAGTGGAACATTTTAAATTGCAAAATACTAGATATATAATTTACAAATTTCCAAATCAAACAATTCTGTATCATATCATGAATCACATATATAACATGTCAAGCAATAGGTCGATACCCTGACAATCCTTATCACCCCCACCCTTATAACCGCTGACAGAACCCATAGGCTGTAATATAATAGGTTTAGTCTCTATGACAAAACTGCACCAACCTCTCCGATGATGAGGTTTAGCCCGGCCAAGACTACATAACTAATATCGGACCATGGGTTCCCTTTCCTTCGAATATGGAAAGGTGTCACTGTCCCAAGGGCTGACCCTAATCCCGGCCAAAGGATTAGGATGATACCAAGGGCAATATCCGGCCATCCACTGTGCACTTAGTGGTGGCAATACCACGTGGTATTATATACACAATAACTCCCATCATCACTCCATATCCATCATAGTTCCACGTCATCATAATCTTGGCATGAATATATGAAATTCCAAACAAGATTTGTGACAGAATATATCATCACAATAATCATTAAGATAACAATATTATTTCAGCCTAAGAGACCATAAAAAGTACATTTTCCATAATAAATAATATTACTAATCATTACAAAATAAATCCCACAAGACAACTTCATAAAAAACATAGCTTTCATAAATTAAAAATCACTCACAAAACATCATATAAGCAAGTACAATGAGTGAAAAGTGGTTACCTCAAATTCCGCACACAATACTAAGCGTGAGAGAAATCAGCCCCTTTAAAAATAAATATATAATTATATGTTAATAGGATTAACAATAATTACTAATATCATAATTAAATAATTAATTAAACTATTATTCCACTTTAGTTTTTCCTAAAAAAATGACAATTTATCTATTCCTTAATTTTTAACCGAATACTAGCTTTTATAAATATAACCTAATTTATTAAACAATCTCCAAACCTTCATATACTCATAATCATATCAACTATAATTTTATCTCAAATCCCAAATTCATAATTTCATATATTTCAAGATTTAGCAAAGGTAACCGATTAAACCTTAAATAATACCTCTAGTAATCCAACTAAATACTTAAACTCTCATTTAATCAATAAAAATATTCTATATGATATAAATCCTAAATTCTTTTAGATAGAAAATAACTTTAAATTCGCACAACAACAAACTAACAAATCTAAACCGATTAAAGTTATTTATTAGTCATTTTCTTCATGTATACAAATCATCTATTATCAAAACTCAAAACTTTACCAATATGTAAATCCCAAAATTTTCACTAACCAATACTATATTACTTTCATTAGAAAGAGAAAAATGTGTAGAATAACTTTCATGTAGAAAATTTATTGAAAAGAAACTATTTTAACTATCTAAATTATCTTATAAAAAAAATAGCATACCTTAAAATATCTCCAGACTGATCTTTTCTTCACCTCTTCTTCTTCCCTCACCCTTACCGTCACCTCCTCCTCACTGCCTAAAACCCAATTGCCCATATATATATATAGAGAATAGAGAGGTTGGGGTATAATTATTAACCCCCATATGTAATTACTATGGCTGCCCACTTCAAAAGCTTTTTTTTTTTTAATTCTCTTCTTCTACACTTCACCGCCATTTCTTTCTTTCCTCTTTTTTTTTCCATGAAAGGGAAATTTACGTCAAAGGCCCAATTATTTTCATAATCATTTTTCATCATTTTTTTCTTTTTCTCTCTTTTTTTTTTTTCAAACAAGAGCAAAAATAAAATAATATTATTTTCACATCATTATTCCACTAATTTATTTTAATATTATAAATCATATTTTAAATAAAAACCTTTATTTTGATAATTACATGATAAATTCATGTATCATGATTAATTAATTTTTCTTATATTTAATAAATCCTAATATAAAAATTAGGATGTTACACTTTACGTTTGCACAAGGTTTGAGGTTAATCCTTAAGTTTAAAAAGAGTACTTTCAATCCCTCAGTCTTAACACCGTTAGTATTATTTAATGGAAAAAGTTGACTCATCACTTAAATGCTAGCAAGGCATACATAAATTTTATAATATAAAAATAATTATATGAGTAAACTAATCAAAATGCAACACCTAATTTAATTTATTCCGACTTCTTCTTCTTCTTTTTGGCAAAAGGAAAAAACCGATTGCTCTCATTTTCCCTGTAACACCATCACTCCTCCCTCCCCTCCTCTCACCAACGACCTTTCTCTCTAAAACTCCCAACCACCCTATCCTAAACTGGGTCCTCATTCCATGCATAGAGTTATATGCTTGTTATGTGCTTATACCTCTAATTAGAGGTATAAGTATATTTTTTTTAATTTTTTTTATATAGTGTATTTATTTAGATTTAAATTATATGCTACTTTCTCGAGATTTTTTTGCACCCGTATCTCAAATTAATTAATTTTCAGCCCGCATTTGTCTCGTAACACCCGTATTATGAAAATTAATTAATTTGAGATACCGGGTGTAAAAACATCTCGCGGATATAATTTAAATCTAAATAAATGCAATATATAAAAAAATTTAAAAAATTTTAAAAAAAATGTTATATCTCTAATTAGAGATATAAGCACATAACAAGCATATAACTCTAAGCATGGAATGTGCACTCATCCTAAACCCAATCCCAAGGTCATTTACTAAAGTACTTGAGCCATGTGAAATCATTACAAAAAAGCTACTTTTTAGTAGGAGTTAACTTATAGCGGTTACAAAAAAATCACTACAAATATCAGGTTTTGTAGTGTTATAGGCAAATTGCTACGAATTTGCAACATTATGACTTGTGCAAATGGTGCGCTAGTCAGCCGCGGTTATTTGCCTATTTATTTCTCAACTTTTTGGATTTAAGGTAAGGTAATAAAGAAAATTCAAGTTGAAAATAGACATTAAATAATTAATCATAAATCATAATCACGTAATAGACATTTTCCAACATTTTCCAAAAATACCAAGAACTCCATTTCCAAAGATTGCATGCATCTCTAATCAATTTCTACTGCCTAGGAAATTCATATCTCCCTTTATTAGTTTATTAGTGCAATAATTATAGTATTAACTAATAATTAATAAAAATATTAATAATTGATAATTATATTAATGTGTGCAAAATCAAGCTTAACAGTTAATTCCAAATTCAATTCGCAGTTTATTTCACATTATTAATTTAATCTTCAAGGAAAAAAGTTCATCAACTTTATCGATCAATAATGTGTGCAAAATCATGTTTGATTTAGTTAGCAATCACATATTAAAATCATCAATATGCAAGCAATGAGTATTCCCTAGTCATTTTCTACCGCCTAGGAATTTCATAATCTCCACTTATTAGTTTATTAGTGCAATAATTAATTAATAATATATTAATGTGCAAAAAATCAAGCTTAACAGTTGATTCCAAATTTAATTAACATTTAATTTCATATTATTAATATAATCTAGAAAAGAAAAAAAAAGTCATCAACTTTATCAATCAATAATGTGCCCAATGTCAAACCCCTTAATTTTTCACATTTATGAGAGTATTATTAGTACACAACTCAATGGGCAAAACAGAGTTAGCATAAATATACTTGATATAAAGTAAATGATTACATTGTATCAAAAAAAAAAAAAAAAAGTAAATGATTACATAACAAGATTCCCCACATGGTTCATACATAATATTTACAAATTGTAAAATGGCATCACAAAACTATAGATAACCAACATATCACTCTTGACCTAGACCGGAACCATCGATTCTTTGCTATCTGCCGCCTTGCATGGGAGTCATGTCCATTGCACTGTTCACAACCTAAACTTGGGGAAATGTCTGAGATTCAAACGAATTTTAGAATAACAGTTAATCTCAAATAAAATGCATACACAAGACATGGTAGTCAATCACAAACAACACATTCAACATTCAGAGATCACACATCACATGTAGTACCAATTGCAAACAAAGGAACCAACCGATCCATTACCATAGCACTGGGTATTCAACTGGGCATTGAACTATCTCATCTGTATGCAAAATAGGGTTCATGACCCAAGGATCTTCTAGTCCACTAGGCTCTCCTACCTATCTTATATTCTCAACACAAATAACACAACATGGTTCACACATACATATAAAGTCATGTATAGTATATGAGAGAAAAGTTACTACCTGAACACCTTTCAAATTCTGGAATTAGTTGCTAGTCCTTTGGTCACTCCGGGAAAACGTCGAATCCTCTAATTATACATTCATAGATGTCGGATTATTACTTATCCAAATTCTTTATAATCTCAAAATACTAGGGTTGGTTATTTTAATGTTATTACACTATGCCCAACATATAGCTAAAGGGTCTACATTAACTTCAAGTGCTTATTTTAACCCTTGAAAGTCAACTTTAATAATCCTTAGCCCTTACTTTCTCATTTTCGCACAACAATCAAAACTGACAGAATTTTCAACCAGCTTCGAAAATTTATATCGTTATATACAAATGTCCAATTATAGTGATTCCAAAAGCTATGTGACCATTATTGAGTCTATATTTAGGAAATTATACCTCCCACTGTCAAAAAATTGTAGTATGTTCCAGAATCATCAACCAACACTCACTGGATCAGAAAACTGTCCAGATTCAATACCTAACTTTAAAAATCCAGAACTCATATAGTATACAGGTCCAATTGACATATATGACCTATATAATTAAACCTTATTATTACTACTTGAAATCTAGAAAGTTTCATAGCTTAGATATCATTTGGTTAGTCAAAAATATGTCACAAATAGGTTGCCTTCTAGAAACCTAATCTAGCATCACTATAACATACTACCATTTTCAATTCTAACCCTTCCAAAATTACTTTCTCATCTTTATCCTGGACAATTCTTCATTTTAAACTCATTGAAAGCATTAAAGTTGTCAAAATCCCTCTCCTTCTCTCAGCCCTTTTCTGACCAAGATCTATTGCTAGGGAGGAGAAACGAGATTTTTCAAACTTTCATTCCATAATCTACCATGATTCAACCTCTAGCCACTTCCCTACTTATGATTTAATCGTAAATCATGCTTTAGCTATTTTCTAAAACTTTGGACAGAACCTCCCCGATTTTTTTTCATGTTTTCTAAAATTATAAAACTTAAGGATAAACCAATTCAACCACCAACAACATTATTAACATCATCAACAATGTCAAAACCACAACTTACCTAAGTCTTAGCTTGAGCTTATTGCAATTTCTTCTCTAGAACTTTAGGGTTCGATTTCTCCTCTTGCTAGAACACAAAGCCAAGAGAGATGTATGCACCAAGAAGTAGCCATGAGTAAGGAACTAGAAGAGATGAAGAACTTGGCATCAATCTGAGACCTCTTTCACTTGGTTCTTTTCCTTCTTCCTCATCGATTTTGGTCTCTCTCTTGGTTTGCTTTTTGCTGGCCGAATGTTGTGAGGAAATGGGAAATAAAGAGTGATTTAAGATGACCTTCAACTGATTCTAAATTCAATTGTAACTTTAAGTCAATTCCACCTCCTCAAAACCTTTTTTTATTATTTTATTTTTTAGTGATTGCTCTTTTTATATCATGTGGTCAAAGATAATTCTGCAATTTCCTCTTGTTGACCGAATAGAATATGACGGCAAGGGAGGATGGATGCTATCAATTGACAATATAACTATATTTAATTACACTTATAACCCACCAATGACAATTCTCCATTTTGTCCTCCGTTTTTTTTTCCTTATTCTCTTCTTTTCCTTTTGGTAGAAATTATTGGCCTTGGTGGATTAAGTAGACTAGACATTAATCCCATGTGGTTCACTCTTGGGTTGACATGTATCCCAAGGTTTGGTGTTCGGAAAAGTCAAGTGCACAACGGATTTCCTGGACTCAAATGCTAGGTGACTTGTCTTAGAGATGCCAAAACCAAAAGTTATGTCATCATTAGTCATCATAACCAACTTTATTAAAATTAATTTATCAATGCTTACTTGGGATTTTGCTTAGGTTTCACTCGTAATTGTGGCACGCATACCAATTCTCGCGAAATGACTATTTCAAAGGTACCGAAATTCACCATTTTAGTTTATTTAATATAACAATTATGCTAGAAATTTTGGTGAATTAAATTCAGGATATTACACCCGAAATCATATTTGATTGATTAAGCATTCATACAATAAATCATCAATCAATTGAATTGATGGAAATTTGCATAGACTCTTAGAAATTGTGTTTAATGATAATTACTAGAATAATGAAAAGATGAAGAGAACACTTAGAAATTGCATTTTCAAAATATTTTGGGGTTGTTTATATCTTTTTATACTGCCTGCTACCTTGAGTGATTTCAAAATCTACAATGGCTCCATTCTCTTCATGACTTCATCTCTTTCGGCTCTCCCTTACTGCAACTGAATGAGCGAAGCAAGAGCAGTCATACACCGACCATGGTGAAGGAATAAAGAAGAACTCAGACAGCCAGTGGTCGGCGGCAACAACTGCTGGAAGCCGAGTAGCTAGATCTTTGCTTTTCGCTTATTCGTTCTGCTCACATGCGATTTGCTCCCTCACAAAGCATGGCCTTTGTTGAGAATGGGATAACAAATCAAAAAATGTAAACAAAATTTGTGGGCTATATATTGGCACGATCATCTTGAATTGAAGGTCAAATTGATCAAGCGTTATTTAGCCAAAAAAGAGCCTTAATAGTTGAATATAGCAAAATATTGCGTGTGTAATCAGTACTATAGTTTTGCTCTGGCCGACGATTCTTTGTTTTTGTTTTTGAACCTTTGATCTCTTGAAGTTGACGAAAGGCAACTACAATATCTCTTGTAATTATGTTAATTATTCTCTATAGGTTCTTGAACTTGTCGTGGCAAACAAATCATTTTCGGATGTAGTTGGGTAAGAACCAAAATTCTTTACAAGTAGAAATTGTTATGTGGCATCTAATTTAATATCAATCAATTTACTCGGAATTGCTTGGTGACTATTTCTCCTCTTTTTGAGGATCTGAACATGTTTTTAATTCCGTAGTGCAATAAGACTTTGGGCTTTATATTACTTCTGTATGTTTTACATGGTAAAATTGGGGGATTTCTAGAATATTGACATCTCCTTATTTCACGAACGTGTAGAAAGAGAAATCCAATGACAATTTTCGGCAATACATCTCTCAATTTTGGGTGATGTAATTTATTAAAATATTTTATTATATTATTTTTTTAATAGGATTTTCACTTTAGTCAGGGAGGTTACAATGGTTTTTTCCAGATTTCACAATCATTGAATTATATTTAGGGAAAATTAGGTGCAGGTCCCAAGGACCCGAGAAATAAATATAATTAGGTCCCTTTAAATCACAAAATTACAAGAAGTCCCTAGGGATTTTTTTGATATTATTTGTATTAACACGGAAGTGTCATATCTATAACAGAAAGTGCTATATTTACAACAACATTTAAACACCTGACTATTTACAACAGAAAAAGTCATATTTACAACAGAAAGTGTCATATTTACAACAACATTTAAACACCTGGATTTTGTTTCAAACTCAAGTCCCTAAACGTATGCAGGTCATTTACAATAGAAAAATACTAGATTTGCAACAAGAAGTGCTCTATTTATAACAAAATTTAAAATATGGTCATTTACCACACACACAAAACCATATTTACAACAAAATTTAAAAACTTGGATTTTGTTTCCATACATATGTGAATTTTTATTGGGATCTTTTTGCTATTTTTCATGGTCCTCGGGACCTAACTATAATTTTCCCTTATATTTATCTCATGCAACACATCCTTGGAGTGAATGTTTGTTTCTATTACAAAAGAATTCATGGTACTCTATCTATAATGAAAACAAGCTTTTCAATCTCCTGATTGAAAAAAGTGATATACCTATATATATTGGTAATTACTTTTCATTTTGATGATTTGAAACTAGAAAAAAAAGTAAAACAAGACACTGCCCTGATATATAGAGGTCGAGATTAAAAAAATCAAATCCTACATACTCTCCCCAAAATTTTATAAAAACAATGAGTATTCACAACACAATATACATAATTCATCCAAACATTTACACACCCAACAAAGAAAATCATCATATACAGATGTATCACACACGCTTTCACCAAAGTATCTTTGGAGAAAAAAATTAATGCACACAAGTCACACAAAGAACACCTTCAGAAAATTAGAGAATCTCCTTTCACAAAAAGGACTGATACTGCATTTTAGGCATGTGAAATGGAATCTGCGTCTCTGCATAAGCTTTGAAGTAACGAACAATAGAAGTATAATGGACTACGTATACGATTTAAAGCATTTAGTTTGAGTGTAACATATGTAATAAGAGTAGTTAAAGTAATGAATTAATTCTTTGAGCTACATTAATTGTTTACCGAAATTCTTTATTTTGTCATCAATCAAATATTTATAATAATTTGATATAAACACATGATATAATACTTTAAGGAAAATCGACAGTCAATAATTCTATCTCAAATCTGGAATAGTTTGATGAGTGGGATGTAGGATATTTTTCCTAGGAGTTCTTCATCGTTATTGTGGCATTTTTCTTTGAGCAACCGACAATCCAAATGTGTAGCTTTCTTAAAGAACAAGCAATTTGGCATAATAGCTTGTCACAGAACTCAATATGAAGTACCCTCAAACTTGGCACAAAGATCTCTTTTGGAAATAGTTGTTGTAAATAGTGTGTGAGTATATTAAAGGAAGAAGTATAAGTTTCCTTCTCTAGAATATATTAGATGAGATGCACATATGTAAATATATACTTAGAATATATAATGGACCTAAAAATTTTGGCTTTGAAAGTTTTGAATGGGAATAGATTATCAGAATCTATGATCACTTTCCAAGAAGTCACAGGAATTGAGAATTCCAGCATTATGGCTGATGGCTTGGTATGTTACACCCTTACCGACCTCGCCCTCTTGGGTGGCGGGTTAGAGGGAACCCTTTTACTTATTATTTTTCCTTAGTTAGTGATCTCATATTAACATACATCAGAGTGTTACGCGGTAGAGCATTTGATTGGTTTGGATGAATACGTAATACTGGCAAAAGTACGATAAACAGAAAATAAATAGTCCCTGTAGGGTTAGGGTACAGTAATCCAAAATAAGTACCAGGCATTAAGTAAAAAAATACAATCATCCAAAATATAAAATACAAAAAGTGATAGGGCATCCCCTATTTCTTCAGCCCTCAACTCCATGCCCTACCTCAGATCTCCAAGTCAGCTCAACTAGATCTGCCTGTATCCCTAGCACGGTCTGGAGTTCAAAATTGAATCCCAAAGTAACTGTTAAACTCATATGCAATATGTATGTAGTGCATGTATGCAATCCACAATTAGGAAAATCACAAACAACAATGGTAAACATACCACATGCATTCAGAACACATAACAACGCCTGACAGGATATAACACAAGCCCCGATTTCATAGTGCTAGGAAAACAACTGTAGCTAGGGACTCAAACCCTAGCCACATTGAATGCATCACAGGCTCGGTAATGACCCAAGGACACACAGTTCACTAGGCTCTACAGTCCATGGCACCACAAACATGGCACCACAAACATACAACAATAACATAAAGTATGCGAGTAAACAGTTACTACCAGACAATTTTATCAGAAATCAATAAATTTTTCCCATGCTTGGAAATTTACTCCCGACATTCGTTGACCCTAAATAAATCAAATAAACTCCATTTCATTCACTTATGCAAACTCTTCTCTTAATTTTATGAAATTTGCCTATTCCAAAAATTCCAGAAAATATGCCTTCAATTCAAAAATTCATAATTAATTCTAAAAAACTCCTTTTTGCATGATTCCAGTGGCCATTGAACCGTTAACATGTCTAGTTTTTATTAAAAATACTTCCAGAGGCCACATAAATTCTTAGGAATTTTTTGTGTAAAATCTTTGCTCACTAGTCAGAGTCAAAGTCCAGGTTTTGGGGCTATTTTCAAAAGTTCATTATTCCCAGTAAAAACATCGTAAAATTACAAAATTATATATCACAATGATTCTTGGTATGTCTAATTTATCCCTGTAAAATTTCATGACCATTTGACTTCGTTTACTATTTTAAAACCATTAAACTAGCACTGCTGCCCAGGATTTATAAAACTGGCAGATTCACTTATTTAAAGAGCTTGTTATTTTATGTTTGAAAATTCTTTTAGAAATTCATTCACAAACATATTCCCACTCCATTTTCCATGAGGAACACGTTGGTAAGCTCAGATTTACCAAAATCCATTCATTTCTTTAAGTTTACCACAGATTATGAAATCTGGGTTTCAAGCTTGAGATTTCAAAAACTTGAAGAAGAAATGGATGCTCTTACCATTAGGCTTGATCTTAGACTTTGGAAACTTTTATCTCCTTCTTGAACCTGCTAAAACCTTCAGCCTCCCTTTAAAATACCACATACAATTACCTTTTTAATCCTTAAAGCATTCATAAATAATAGAGAAAAGAAGTTGATACCTAAACCATGGCTACTTACCTTGAGCTTCAATTGTGTGCCTTCTTCTTCTTCTCTGTGTATGAATTTCTCTCTTCACTCTCTCCTCTCTCCCTTGGACTAAATGGGCAGCCAAAATAAGGGCAAAGAGGTCCTTAATTAATAGCCTAACACCTCACGAAATATTCCTTTAAGTTGCTTCCCATTGGCTCATGTTTTAACTTGTCTCTCTTTCTTTTTCTCCATTTTTTTCCTTGATTTTCCTAGGCTTTTATGGGCTGCACAAAATTTGTAGATTTTGGATCAGATTATTGATTGAACTCAAGTGCCCTTTTAGTGCAAACTTAGATTTAATGCTTAGTACAAGATAGTAGGCTTTATCTCCAAGTTTATTGACTTTGGCTTCCTTATCATTAATGCTTGACTTGCCTTGTATTTTACTCTTCCTTTGCGCCATTTAAGAGCTGAAGGAGATTCATAACACGTGATTGAGACAGAGAAGAGAAAAGGAACTGAGAAAAATGTCTATTCTCATTAATTGAATCTGACCATGTATAGTGACTCACTTTATATAATGTTTACAACAATACTACTGCTACTTCTCGCTATACTTGGTTACAACAATATATATGTTAGTTACAACAATTATTTACAATAGAAAATAATAATTAATCAAGTAACGACTGTTCTCCCCCCCCAAACAAGCCGAGGCCTATATGTTGATCATACCAAGTCTAGATAAAAAACCATGAAAGGGATGAGGATCAAGGGGTTTTGTGAAGATATCAGCAAGTTGATTGGTACTTTGAACTGGAGGAAGTCGAATAAGCCCAGCTTGAACCTTGTCGTGAACAAAATGACAATCAATTTCAAGATGCTTGGTGCGTTCATGGAAAGTAGGATTAGAAGCAATGTGGATGGCTGATTGATTATCACAGTAAAGGATAGTAGGAGATAAATGAGGAACATGTAAATCAGCAAGCAAATAAACGTAAAGAAGTCATCTTAGCTACCGGAGAAAATATATCAAAATAGTCCACACCTTCGGTTTGAGTATAACCTTTAGCCACAAGTCTTGCTTTATACCTTTCAATAGTACCATCAGCTTTGAATTTGGTGCGGAAACCCCATTTACAGCCAACAGTCCTCTTATCCGGTGGTAAATGAGTAAGCACCCAGGTCTGATTTTGCTCAAGAGCTCGTATTTCAGCGGTCATGGCATCTCTCCAAAAGGAAAGTTTCACAGCTTGTTTGAAAGTGAAGGGATCAGGATTAGTAGTAACAGCATTAACAAAGGAATGATAAGAAGGAGAAAGAGAAGAATAAGAAAGAACAGAAGATAAATGATAACGAGGACTACCTTTGCATGATGATTGGTTAGCAGAAGTAGTGAGGGCACATTGATAATCCTACAGATATGAGGGAGGGTTATGTAATCTGGTTGACCGACGAAGGGGAGGATTGGGAGAAGGCCGTGGAGAGTCAGAATTAATGGAGGGAGGAGTGGCTGGACTTGTGGATAAGGTTGGGGATTCGGGAAGAGGTAAAGACTGGGAAGGGAGATCATAAGTGTCCTCGAATAAAGGAGAGGGGGTTTGAGGTTCGGCCAAGGGGTGGAAAGAGAAGGAATGTCACCATTTTGAAAGGGAAACACAAGTTCATGAAAAATAACATCTCGAGATAAAAATATTTGATGATTAGAAAGATCTAGCAATGTGAAAGCTTTAGAGCCGTGAGGAATGCCTAAGAAAATACATTTACGTGCACGAGGAGCAAATTTTGAACGATTGTGACTTAATGTAGATGCAAAACAAAGAGAACCAAAAACTTTGAACATAGAATAAGAAGGAGGAAAACCATATAATCGTTCAAAAGGAGTAGAATTTTTAATAATGGGAGAAGGCAAACAATTTATGATGTGAGCGGCATGAAGAACCAAAAAGGACCAGTAAGAAAGTGGAATGTGAAATTGAAAAAGAAGAGCTCGTGCAACATTTAAAATATGTTGATGCTTACGTTCGACTATGCCATTTTGCTGTGGAGTAGCAACACAAGATTTTTGGTGAATAACACCATGAGAGGCAAAAAAATGAGGCATAGCAAACTCAGCACCATTGTCAGAGCGCAAAATTTTAATGGCAGTGGAAAACTGAGTTTGACAAGGGCAAAAAATTGTTTAATGCGACTTTGAGTTTCAGACTTAGTTTTCATTAAAAATAGCCAAGTAAAGCGAGAGTAATCATCAACAATTGTGAGAAAATAACGATGACCCTGAACAGAGGGAACCGAAAAAGGGCCCCAAATGTCAACATAAATCAAATCGAAAATATTAGTGCATGAACTTGTGATTACAGGGAAAGATAAACGTTTCTGTTTAGCAAAATGGCAAGCATCACAAGGAAATGAAAGGGATACAGTAATATCTGAAAATTCCTTATGTAAAATTGAAAGAGTAGAGTTAGATGGATGACCCAAACGCAGATGCCAGAGAGCATTATTGGTAAGATGAGTAGTATTGGTTGAGAGAACTTGAGGGGAAGCATGGTTGGGAAACATATCTGCAGTGAGGATGTATAAGCCCTGAAAAAGTTTAGCTGAACCAATCATCAGTGAAGGAAGAGTTGAATGAATCTAGCAAGCAGTGGAAGAAAAAGTTAAGGAACAATTATGAGAAGTCATTAAACGAGAGACAGACGGGATATTAAAAGAAAAATGAGGTAAAAATAGACATTAGACAGAATTAAAGATTCTGAAATGCGCACAGTGCCAGAGAATTGAGCAATAGTTTGAGAACTAGTGGGAAGACTTACAGAGATAGGAGGTATAGACGTGTAAGATGCAAACAAAGATAAAGAACAACACACATGATCGGTTGCACCGAATCAATGATCCATGATACGAGAGAGTTGAGAAGAGAAATTACCTTTAGTAGGAATCGAAAGTGAGGCTGACAAGTGATTGACCAAAGGTTGTGGTGGAGAGGACGAATCAAGAAGATTGAGTAGACGTGTGTATTGAGCAGTGGACATGTGAGGAAGGACAGTAGCTATTGAAGATGAGGATGCTAGAGAAGAAGCCATAACAGAGAGCGATTGAGCAAGACTAGAACTAGCACCTTGAGCAGAGAAATTATTCACCGTGGTGGAGGAACTGGAGCAATCGAGAGAATAGGTCTCGAGAAAAGGAGGAAAAAATGTGTATAGAAAAAAAAAATCAGAGAGGTCAAAACCTTGGCTCTGGTACCATGTAACTTGGTAAAATGGAAAGAATGAATGTTGTGTCCTATTCATGTACAAACGTTACATATATATACAAGATCAGAGAGCCTCAATAGTAATGGCTCATAATGACTAATAATGAAGATTATTTTTACAAATCGGGATTCCTATAAATCAAAATACAATTTGCTATGTAATCCCTGTCAAATATTGCGTGTGTAATCAGTATTATAGTTTTGCTCTCGGTGATAACACTCTGTTTTTGTTTTTGGACCTTTGATCTCTTCAAGTTGAGGTAAGTACAATATCTTTTGTAATTATGTTAATTATTCTCTATAGGTTGTTCAACTTGTCGTGGCAAACAAATCATTTCCGGAAGTAGTTGAGTAAGAACCTAAATTCTTTACAATTTAGTTTACTATTGTTGATGTGTTAAATCCCATTTTTCATGACCGTGACAATTAAATCTTTATCCATGTTTTTCATGGTCAAGTTATGGGGTTTCGGGTTTCCGTCTATATATAAATATTTAAATATGAATAATTACGCAATTCTTTATGTTTATGACTTACAAGGAGAGAAGGATGACTTCAGTTTGACTTTTGACTCTTTGAGGAATTGCTTGGTAACTATTTCTCCTCTTTTTGAGGATCTGAACACGTTTTTAATTCTATAGTGTAATAAGACTTTGTGGCTTTATATTACTTCTGTATCTTTTTCATGGTAAAATTGGGGGATTTCTAGAAATATTGATATCTCCTTATTTCACGAATGTGCAGAAAGAGAAATCCAATGACAATTTTCAGCAACACATCTCTTAATGTTGGGTGATGTAATTTATTAAAAATATTTGATTCTATTGTTTTTTTTGTAGGATTTTCACTTTAGGCGTGGAGGTTACAAAGGTTTTTTCCACATTCGCAATCATTGAATTATATTTATCTCACGTAATACATTAGAGTAAATTAGAGTAAATGCTTATTTCTATTACAAAAGAATTCATGATACTCCATCTATTATGAAAACAAGCTTTTCAATCCCCTGATTGAAAAAAGTGATATACTTATATATATTGGTCATTACTTTTCATTTTGATGATTTGAAATTAAAAACAAATTAAAACAAGATGCTGCCCCGATATATAGAGGTCCAGATTAAAAATTTGAATCCTTCATACTCTCCCCAAGCATCAAACTTGAAAATTTTATAAAAG